>JADLZN010000398.1:0-524609 GCA_018155175.1 Sinocyclocheilus anophthalmus | reverse complement strand
TAAAAAATTTTTTTGTGTGAAGAACATTTTAATAATCTAAAGAACCTTTTTCTACTGTAAAGAACCTTTTGTGGAATGGAACAGTTCCATCGGTGGTAAAGGTTCTTTGTGGAACCAGTGATAAAGAACCTTTATTTTTAAGGTTGTACATGGGATTTCATAGCAAGGTTTGCATCACATTTTTAGAGTGACATCACAATGACCTTTGAGATTGTTTGGAGGATATCATATATCATCATACTGCATGAGGCAGCACTGGATTCTGACACCTAATAAATGATCTGAGTCAACCACACGTCCTCAGTCAGGACAAGCTTTAACTCTGCAGATATTAGAATCCTGTGATGGGCTCTGAGGATCAACTTGCATTACAGCAGGGCACAAATAGTGAGGCAGAAGAATTGATATGTGAACAGACAGGCTCAGAATAGACAAGTCTCATGTTCCAGGAGAAAAGAAAAACACATGGCCAGGCAGATCATCTGCTATCTGTAACAGGCCACCTGAAGCCCACTGTGGCCTCCTCACTTGAGACCAGTAGATGTCAGAATCCCTTTGATCTAGTCCCAATCATTTAGATAGATATGCTAGTCTCGCGAGTTTGTTTAATAGGAGCAAAGGAAGCAAAGTTTCCTTACGTTAGCAAAGGAAAACCAGTCTCCTCTTGGTTTATATCGAAATCCTCCGACATTTTTCTTTGCAAATCTTCAGTTTGTACTTCAAATTCGTGACCGGCGTTTTGTTTTGTTCTCTCTCCGCATTCGTCACTAATCACGCAACGCCGACATCTTACGTCATCCGCCGGAATGGCTTCCGTTTATGACAGTTAGAGGAAGTGAGAGAAAAGTGTTTATTACATTTGAAATATGGATATTTTTCTTACAAAACTCATGGATTCGCTACAGGGGGCCTTTATTCATCCCCCCGGAGCCATCTGCGGCACGTTTTATTATGAATGCGCGAGTTTTATTTGACCACTTGAGGACTGTTCAACTGCAACACCCGCTGACTGCAATGATAGAGCTTGGAATAGCCAGGACCATTTTTAATATAACTCCGACTGGATTCGTCTGAAAGAGAAAGTCATTCATACACCTAGATTGCTTTGAGGGTAAGTAAAACACAGCTAATTCTCATTTTGGGTGAACTAACCCTTTAATGTGTGTGGTTACATGGCTGATCTAACACGTTTTTGTTTGTGATGGTTTTTTTTTTTTTTATTCATGAGTCCTTGCTTTGTTCTGAACAGTTAAACTGAGCACTGTTCCTCAGAAAAATTCTCTGTGTCCTGCACATTCTTCAGTTTTCCAGCATCTTTTGCACATTTAAACCCTTTCCAGCAGTGACTATGATTTTGAGATCCATCTTTTCACAATTGAGCGACTCAAACACAACTATTAAAAAACATTCACTGATGCTCCAGAAGGAAACACGATGCATTAAGAGCTTTTTGAATTTGAAGATCAAAGTAAATTGTACTTAATTTGTCTTCCGGGAAAACATGCAAGTATCTTCTGTTGCTTACGAAGGGCAGTACTAAATGGAAAAAAATTATATTTGAACAAAATAAGAAAAATGTCTGAATCTTCATCCGGTCAAAAGTTTTCACTTTCACCAAGATCTTTAATGCATCGTGTTTCTTTCTGGAGCATCAGTGATTGTTTGAACCTTTTTTTTTATAGTTGTGTTTGAGTCCCTCAATTGTGAAAAGATGGATCTCAAAATAGGACAGTCTGGCTTGAAAGGGTTCAAATTGTCAAAAGATGCTGAACCTGGACGAATCTGCAGGACCTGCGTGGATTAATTTCTGAGGGGGAACAGTGCTCAGTGTATAACTGTTCAGAACAAAACAAGGGACTCAATGAAACAACCATAACAAAAAGAAAAAACAGTGGAGATCATAGGTGGGTAACCACACCCAGTATTAATTAAGAGCCAAGGGTTTCCAAACTTTGAATGGGGTTATTGAATAATTTCAGCAATTTTTGTCTTGTGGGACTAAAATGTAAACCTTTTATGAAAATATATTTTTGCAGGCACTGAATAGTTGCAGCCTAACATGTTTGTTTGGCCAAGATAAATTTAAAAACAAACTAAGAATGGTCTATTTGTGATTTAATGGTGACTTCAAGATATTGTGGTTTTCTTACTATCCAAAACTTATGTGCATTTCGAGCACTAGTTTTAGACATTTAACTCTTGTGATGCTGTCCTTAACCTGGTATTCTGTTCGGTTTTCTCAAATCGTCCAGTCACATTTATTTATATCAAAAAATGCTTTTAAATCCAGGACTGTTTCAAAGCAGCTTCACTGTTAAAGAAAAAAATAACAATTTAAGTTCTTAAATTATCAATGAGTAAAACAAATTATTTCAGATGTAAAACAGCTCTACAGGGGAAGGCCAATAGAGTCATCATTCAGCTTAGGTCAGTTCAAATGTCATCACAATTCAATAACTCACTTCAGTGTCGATGTTGTAAAGTTAGTATCATAATCCAGCTCAATTTAGTTGCTCAGTTTATTTGAGATTTTGTTCACAACCAGTGTCAGTGCAGTTAAATTGATGAAATTACTGAATATTAATTGTCTGAGCAAGCAAAAGGTGACAGTGGCAAGGAACCAAGGAACCAAGAGATTAGTTCTCCTTCTAAATCGAGCCTTAATACAAAAATGCATTTTCAGATTTGAATATTTTAAAGCAGAATCTGTAGAAAACACGATGGGATGAAGACGAGGAAATGACAGTCTTATCTAGGATAGATACAGTTAGACAGATATTAGTGTTGATGCTTTGGTGAAATCATTAGTCTATAGAGGCAAAAGGCATCAACCTTCATCTTCATACGACCAACTGTTTCCAGCGAAGTCGAGTTTCTCCTCCAAGATCATGCTCTCTAAGAGCCACTGTAAACATAGGTAATCTGCCTTATTAAGTTGAGACTTCATTTATTTTGAATTGAGTCTGAACAGATTCACCCATCTGGGCGACCCTTACAAAACTGAGAAAGGAAGCGTGGAGGACTCATGGGAAAGTGGGTTTTTAAAGGGGGGAAAAGGAAGGTCACAGGTATAATCTAAAACAGGGCTCAAAGTCTGACGTCTGTGCTACATGTCTGTTTTGATCCACTGTTGCCACGGGACACCTAAATATTCGTGAGGTATTTAATGCTGTATTGGGCTAGGTATGATGAGCTCCCATGGAGAAAAAAAAGTGGCTTTATTTTAGGATGATGGCCTTATTTAGTGTGTTAGACATGACAGGTCGGTGGGTTAGAACAAGTTATTTTTAAACTCCAGGAAGCACCAAACTGTGTTTAAATCAAAGCTTTACGGAAAACCACCAATTACAATTGAGACGGCACGCTTGCCAGTAGAATTCAGATGCATTTTAACCAACACAGCGAGGCCTTGCAAAAGAATGTTTCAATTGATGCATGAAACGCTAAGGAAAAAGCTGAATTCATCCAAAGTTTTAATGTCAGTTAGATATTTTTGAACTTTTCTGCCCTTTACAAAATCACCACCACAATGGTGTGGGTGGGTGCCAGGGGAATTGTAGTGGTTACTTAGGGTAAATGCAACGTTTTATCTCACAATTCAGATTTTTTTTTTTCAGAATTGCAAGTTTATATATCACTACTTTCGGACTTTAAGCACTCGCAATTGTTTTTGTTGTAAAGTGTTTATAACGTCAGAATGGCAAGATATTTAAATCGCAATCTGAATTTTTTCTTGACAATTCGAGTTTATCACCAAATTTTAAGGAAAAAGAGTAGAATTGTTTGAGGGGAAGTCAGATTTGCAAGAAAAAAGTCAGAATTGCGAGTCACAATTCTGAATTAATTTTTTGCAATTGCAAGTTTATATCAATATTTATTGCAATTCTATTGCAATTCTATAGCAATCTATTGCGAATATTTAACGCAATTCTAAATGTTATAAATTGCAAATGCAAATTTATACCATGCAATTCTGAGAAAAAACTCAGAATTGCGAGATATAAAATCGCAATTGCAAGAAAAAATAGGCAGAAATGAGTAATGTTTATAGAGTGATATATTTTTGGCAATTGTGAGTTCATATCTTGCAATTCTGAGAGAAGTTAGAAAGTCAGAATTGCGAGATAAACTCGCAACTGTGAAAAAAGTCAGAATTGTGAGTTTCTCAGTTCTGAGTCAAAATCAGTTCTGACATTATTTTTCACAGTTGTGAGTTTAACTGCTGCAATTCTGATTTTATAACTTTCAATTGCACATTTATATAACACAATTTTGAGAAAAAAAGTCAGAATTGCGAGATTAAACTCACAATTGTGAGAAAACGCGTCAGAAGAGATTACATCTAGCAATTCTGACTTTATTTTTCGCAATTGCGAGTTTATATCACACAATACTGACTTTATAACTTGCAATTGCAAGTTTATATCACACAATTCTGAAAAAAAAGTCAGAATTGCGAGATGCAAACTTGCCTTGTGATTATAAAAGTTTGTTTGTTTGTCAGTGGCAGAAACAGGCTTCCATACAATTCCAACTGTATGAGTTACTTATGTAACCCCTCTCTCCCGGGTCCTCACTGCCACACCTCGTTCTCGCTCCGAGTGGGTCTCCGGCATGGGAGGCGGGCCCTGTTCCCGACAAAGGAAAGGAGTCTAAAGACCTTGCAGTACTAGCGTCAGTCGCTTTAGTGAGGGGTCCTCTGAGATCAGGGGAGTGAGGTTTACCCTGCCACAGCACCTACCGTGGCCTACGTTACACTAACCCCCCTAGCCTCTCCCTTCCGAGGTCATGGCACCAGGTAATCCTCTCTAGGGGTCCTCAAGGACAAACCTTCGTTCGCGCTCCGATGTGGTGTTCTTCAAAACCGGGGTCTTCGGCTTATGGGAGGGCGGAAGCCACTTAAAAATCAAGGAGGCTAAAGACTAGTCGCTAGTGAATATATTGGATGTTGAAAAGGGTTTTTTTACCTGCACAGCACCTACCGCTGGCCTCCGTTACACTTACACACTAAATAATTATTCATTTTGGGTTTGTTCAAATCACTAGTGTTGGTTCTGAGTCCACCTTGTCTAGTCCTAGTCCTTAACCAATTGAGTTTGTGTGGGAGACATTTATTAATGTCTTTTTTATCCTAATTTTATGTTGTCACTTATTTTTTTATCTTTCATGTTACACATGACGCAAATTTGTCTGTTCTCCAAAATGTCAAGAGTCCATGTCATGTTCGAGTACAATTCCATCCAAGTCCAACTTCATTCATAATCGCAGTCTGAGTCCGAGTTGGAGTCCCAGTCCCCCAGCTCTACAAATCACTAACGCCAAGTATGAAAAACAGTAATAACAAAGGCTTAACAAAGGTTACCAACTGCCATTTTTGTGAACACACCAAATAAGGGGACATCGTTGGCCAGAGTTTAAATAGATCAAAGTATAAAAACAAATTTATAAGTATAACAGATTCCCAACATCCAGATTTGCATACAACCGGATCATTTTCATGTCCTGCCAAAAAGCATTCTTTCCACACTATTTCTGTGCTTACATCAACATGGCAAAGCTCCTCAGTAGAAATTCCTTATTTAACAGTAACACATGGACTAACTTCTGACAAATGAGGGTGTTGGAGTACATAGTGTGCAGAACACACAACTGGCACACTGCGTTTGGCAGTGTCTGATCCAGACGATATCTTCAGAGGGATGCTGCACTACTGCACTGCAGTGGCCAACAGAACGGACCGTTATTGAGGAAATTCCAGCCAAACAGACAGAAGGGGGGGGAAAGCTGGTTTAAATAAAAATGTGATGAATGTTTATCAGACTTTCAAAATGTTGAATGCTATGTGGACTGTAAAAACAGGAATGTATCACCTCTGTCGAGGTGATTTCAATGTGTCTAGTGTCAAGTGATTTCAAATTTAATCATACCACTTTTATTATTTGCTGATTAAATATGCAAGCCTGCAAAAACATGAAGGTGGTACTTGCAGCTTGAATTGCTCTGACGGAATAAGGTTTTGTCATTAAGAATTGCACTATTTTTTATGTTTGAACTTTTGATAATTAGATTTTAAAAAAATCTGATTTAATTTGCAATAAAAAATATTATAATTAGGAAGTGTGATTCACGTCCTCATGAGGGAAAGAGATGTTTTCAGTTTTGTAAGACAGGAAGTTATTGCTCATCCACAGAGGAAGATGAAACTGTTTTGTGGCTGCCTTGTTCATCAAAAATCTCAGTCCAACCTTCACCAGAGTTAAAAACTACATGAAGATTGTCTGTATTTATAATATATCATAAAGATACGCATAATATCTTATAATAGAAACTGAGATACATTCTAATGTTTACTATGTTTACATTATGTTGTTTTTGAAAAATAAGAATGTGTTACTGCAATTGCAGCTGTTTACAAAAACACATAACTGGCACGTTTCAAACACCACTCTTAAAAATACTAGTTCTGCAATGGTTCTTTGTTACCGAGATGACTAGATGGGTTACAACAGCAATATTTTTGCTTGATTGTCATCTCCAGACAGCAAACTTCAGGTTGAGTGCAAACAATGGTGTGTTAAAGTCCCTAAAGGTGAAGTGCTTGAATAGCCAAAGGTTGTGAATTCCGTTTCCAATATTCACTGCTGGAACTATATTTCTAAAAAGTCTAATGAGCAGCCGGACAAAGAAAAAAAAAAAAAACTGTGTGAAAATCGAGGGTCTTAAATATACTAAACTTCACAAACGTTCAAGTGCATGTTGCTGAACAAGGCCCAATGATTCCTTGACGAAACATTTAAGGGAGAGTTGAGTCTATCTTTCGCACAATGAGAAACCCAATTATTACATTCTTCTCTCTCTCCCTCCCTCTCTCTCCCCCCCCCTCCCCCCCTCCCTCTCTCTCCCCCCCCCCCTCCCCCCCCCCCTCCCTCCCTCCCCTTCTTCCCTACCCCTCCCCCCTCTCCCTCCTCTCTTCATCCCCCTTCGCCCTTTTTCCTCCCATCCCCCCCCCCTCCCCTTCTCCCCCCCCCCCCCCCCCCTCCCCTTTCCCCCCCCCCCCCCCCCCCCCTCCCTCCCTCCCCCTCCCCCCCCCCCCCCTCCGCTCCCTCTCTCTCTTCTCCCTCTCTCTCTCTCTCTCTCCCCCCTCTCCCCTCTCTCCCTCTCCCCCCCTCTCCCTCTCCCTCCCTGCCCACTCCCTCTCTCCCTTCCCCCTCTCCTCTTCTCCCTCTCTCCTCTCCCTCTCTCCTCTATCATCTCTTCTCTCCCCCCCACTGTCTCTCTCTTTCACTCACTCACTTCACTCACTTCAATTCAATTTGCTTTATTGGCATGACATACTTAAGTACATATTGCCAAAGCATTGTACATAGCAGAACAAAATACACATAATATACATCCATAAACAAACAAAACAAAAATACATGTAAAATACATCCATATATATATATTTATATAAACATTGATGGTACTACTAATGGAGATGTGTTCACTCTTTAACACTTAGTTTGTGGCATTTATAAATATAATGTGCTACCAAAGAGGAAGTAGGTCCTTCACCAAGTAATATTCTTAATTTGTGGTTTTCATGGAGCGACTGGAACTCAGGAATGCTCTGCTGTATTTGACTGTACAGTGAGTCTCTTAAGGATGTGTATTTGTCATAGTGAAGGAGGAAGTGCTCCTCCGGCTCAACTGATCCTGATCTACATTCAGTACAGATGCGCTCTTCTTTAGGTAACCACGTGTTTTTATGTGGTCCTCTCTCTATGGCCAGCTGGTGGTCACTCAGTCTGTACTTGGTCTGTAAATGTCTGTGTGTTATATTCCTGACTGAGACCAGATAGTCAGCCAGACTGTACTCTCTGTTGAGTTTCAGATAACATTGGAGATGACTTTGGTCTTTGGTTTGTTCTTTCCAATGCTGTATGTATGTCTCCTTCTCTTCATTCATAATTTCTATGATTCTTCAGGTTCTTTCAGGGGTTGGTGACCTATCGAGGCTTGTTAGTCAGATTCTGACACCCATTACCAGAGATACTTTTTGAGCACTCCTTTGTTGTGGTTTAGGCTTTTAAAATGAAGCGAATCTTCCGAACTTAGAGTTCAGTGGATACAGAACGTTAGAACTTTTTTTAAGATTAGATTCAGGGGGAGAGCCTCACTAGGCTCTGCAGGCGTTTTAGGTGTGTTTCTGTGCACATGAAAAATGCATAAAGGCTGTTTGTCTCTCTCTCTCTCTCTCGCCTCATTGTCTAATTCTTCTTCTATCCAATCTATCACTCTACCTCGCCATCTCTCTCTTCACCATCTCGCCTCCCCTTCTGCTCTCTTTCTCCATATCCCCTCCCCCCTCCTCCCCTCCCTCTTCACCGTTCTCTTCCCCCATCTCTCCCTCTATACCCCTCACCTCTACATCTTCCCTATCGCTCCCTCATTCTTAATCTCTCTCCTCTCCTACTCCCCTCTCCTTTCTCTCCCATCTCTCCCTAGACTCTCTCGTCGGCTCTATCCCCTATCCTTGCCCCCTCCTATCCCTCTCTCTCTCCTCTGTTTCTCTCTCTCTCTCGCTCTCGCTCTCCCTCTCTCTCTCCCTCCCCCTCTCTCTCCTCTCTCTCTCTCTCCCCCTCTCTCCCTCCCCATTTCCTCTGCTCTCTCTCTTTCTTCGCTCCCTTTTCTCTCTCTCTCTCTCTCTCTCCATCTATCTATCTATCTATCCATCATCCATCCATCTCTCCCTCTATCTATCCATCATCCATCCATTCCCTCTTCCCTCTCTTCCTCCCACTCTCTCCATCTCTCTCTCTCTATCTCTCTATCTATTCTGCTCCCTCGCTCTCCTCTCCCCATCTCTCCTATCCTCTCTCCATTTTATCCCTCTCTCTTCTCTCTCTCCATCTATCCATCTCTCCCTCTCCCACTCTCCCTCTCTCTCTCATCTCTACCTCTCTTCTCTCTCTCCCTCTCTCTTCTTTTCTCCCTCTCTCTCCATCCTCCCTCTTATATCTCTCCTCTATCTACATCTCTCCCTCTCCCATCTCTCTCTCTCTCTCCATCTCTCCCTCTCTCTCTCCCTCTCTCTCTCTCTCCCTCTCCATCTCTCTCTCTCTCCCTCTCCATCTCTCTCTCTCTCTCTCTCTCCCCATCTCTCCCTCTCTCTCTCTCCCCCTCACTCTACATCTCTCCTCTCTCCCCATCTTCCCTTCTTCTCTCCCATCTCTCTCTCCCTCTCGCTTTTCCAAATCTCTCCCTCCTCTCTCTACCCCAGCTCTCACGCTCTCTCTCTCCCTCACTCTCACCTCTCTCTCTCTCCCTCTCTCTCCGACAAAGCGAACAAGCAGTTGCATTTTCAATAAAAAGTTGTATATGAGTCTTAGAAGGTCCAAAAAAAGCTCAAATTAATAAACATATAAAGTGAAAATAAACATAATGAACACACATACAGCTTTTTTAAAATTTCATATTTGATAATATTTCTAATGAGTGATGTGTAACAAGGTGCAATGTTTGTTTCATATTTTGAAAAAAAACATTTCAAATGTGACACTTAAGTCAAACTAAACAGTTGGTTGTTCATGGGAGACACAATGGCATCTGCTAAAACAAATAACGATAGAGCTTTTCTCAGAACTTCACATTGATATTTGCAAATAAAGGCCCCAAGTGATTTTCACAAGAACATTGATCAAGAAAGTGTCCCATTAGATATTCTATAATATATATATATATATAAATTTTTTGATGATGGATATAATTACATTTGAAGGGAAAAATACCTTTGGAGTCTCTACTTCATCTCTCTCTCTTTCTGTGTCCACTAATCGACGTACTATAAGCAATTTAAAAGTGTGTAACTGCACCCTTAATAACAATTCAATTGATTATTAAATAACAATGAAAAAAATGCCATTTAAAAACAGGTCAAACAGACGTTTGAATAGAAAAGGAGAAGCGAAGTAGCTTCCTCTTCTACTGTAGGCTACATAAAGATGCCCTACTAAACTACTTTAATCAAGCTTACTCAATTAGAACACAAATACGTGTCAGATCAAGACAGCTGCTCGGCTATAGATCAGGTGTCAGCTGAAACGCTTCGTCAGATTGAGTAATCAATAAATGAACCAGACTTATTGACTCCGATAGCCTATGTTTTGGCGGCACTGATTTCAAATATTTACACTAAAAACGTTTTACAACAACGACATACATGAAGTAGCCTATGTTTCAGCAGGTGGAGTTGAAGCGAAACAACCTGTCATTAGAACTCGATGGATAAAAATGATTCTGATCAACAGAGGAAAATACAGCAGAGCGATTCAACACCAAATACTCTCCTCACATAATACACGAATACTCAAAATAACTATTTGAAATAAGTAACAGGCACTTACTTATGTCCTCGTGGGACTGAAGGCAGAGGTGCAGCGATCGTGTGACAGTCCGTCGGTCAGAAGTGTGCGCTCTTGTGTTGATCTGTAGCTGCAGGCATGTGTCAGATCCGCGATCAGTTGACCTAGTCTTTCACAAGAGACGGAGTATACTGGATATCGTCCACAGTTGGAGGCAATAAAGGACGTTTGAGGGCATGCGAAGTTGGGTTTCCTATTGGCTCAGTGCATTTTATAGTGGAGGCAGAACTTAATGTCCAAATGGTGTTCATAGACTGTTCTATATAAAAGCATACATGTTGACACAATCCAACAATAAGGTATTTCACTCGCCCTATAGACTTAATAACAGGTGATAGGCTAGTTCAGGCTTTTTTCATACTCGATAACGCACTGCATGTTAGGACGCAAAGGTGAACAATAAACCACAGAATCACTGATAACATCTAGCATTATCTGTGAGCTTACTATTTTATTTTATTTTTCCAACTATTTCAACTGTTTAAGATGAACTCTTCCCTGGAGTGATATTAGCTGAAGCATGGACGCTGAACGACTTCTAATAATTGTCAAACAACTAACAAGGCGCCACGCGTGGATCAAACAAAAATTATATATATATATATATATATATATATATAATATAATACAGACACACCACACATATAGGCCCTATATATTATATAGTTTGTGTGTATGTTGTATTTGATGTATTATGTATGTATGTAGTATTTATGTATGATAATATATAATATAAGATTATATATATATATAATATATATATATATATATATATATATAATATTTATATATATAAATATATATATATAGGCCGACAATATCAGTATTATTGCGTTCATCTTTTAAGTCGGATCCGAGATTAAATCATTCATTCACTAATTGGACTGATTCGGTTTACCAGTTCTGACTGGCCATAAAATAGTTTTTTTCATATACTTTAAACAAATATTTTACATGAAAGAAAACCACAGTCTACAGCCTCATGAAGGTTGTGAGACCAAAACAGAACTTAACGGAAGCAACAGTACTTTTTAATGCAAAGTATTCCCTATAGCGTTGATTTCGCTTCATTTCAGTGACTCGAGTCTTCTATATTCTCAGTGAGTCATGAATCAATTGATTCGTTAAAAAGTAGCGCAAACGCCATGCCTCTGTCGACTTTACGTCAATAGCCTACTCTCTAATGTTTGTTTGGTCAAAAATAGCTAACATCAAAAGTGTTCAAGACTCTTGTTTAACATTCCTTGTGTGTGAGTATTGTTAACCATTGCATTGCGGACATTATGACTTTTTTCCATGCACAAAAAAATACAAATAGGCTAATAATAATAATAATAATAGTATTAGTAATGATAATCATTTATTTTGCTAGCACTTTTTAATGGAGGAGGGGGGGAAATGAGTGCGCCTGATTGTTTATCAGGAAAAAAAACATAAAAAGACATAAGCCTAATATGTTTTAAATAAAAATAGGCCTACAACTAGGTAAATACAAATAAATAAAGCCTAAAATAAATGCAACAAACTAAGGAAAAACTGAATACGAAACGTTGTGAATCAAATAGCCTAACTCAAATATTGTAATTGTTCGTCACGCTTCATTTGCATATGTCAAATTCGCGTAAATTCACTGAATGTCTCCCACATGCAGTAAATATGAATTTGAGATGCAGTACAATGAGGTTTGTGTTAGTGTGGATGCGCCTTGCCTCGTGCAGCTGGAGCTCCTCTGATCACACACACACACACTGTACAGACACCAGCCGCTCTCTGATCTCACACACACACACTGCACAGACACAAGCCGCTCGGTCAACATGTTTCTGCTCGGATTCAGCCTGTGCCTGGCCATTGTCCAAGGAATTGTCCCTGAGATATCTAAAACAGACATGGACATCATTGCAAACATGGAAACAAATGTAGAAGGAGAAACGACACTGAGCGATATGTTCAGAGAGGTGGAGGAACTGATGGAGGACACGCAGCAGAAGCTGGAGAATGCGGTGCATCAGGTTTTTGCTTTAAAATACAGCCCAATTATTGTTCTTCACTAATGAATCTCTCTCAGAGTAGATCTGGGGAAGGATTTTAAACATCTCTCATAACTAATAGCTTTTGAGTTTTAATAATAGCATCATTGGCTGCACCACATGCCAAATCTGAGCAGAGCTTTCCTAAAAATTATCCATCACAGCTTAATTAGATGGTATGGACATGATATGAGATATTAGAAAGCAGTGTGAAATTTTCATATAAAGAGACTGACTAGTATTGTTATGACCAATAAGGATTATTTTCATAATCTTAAACTATACCTTTTCATACTGTTTTACCTGTGAATACCATTGTTAGGTGTTATTCTTCAGAGATCTCCCAAATTTGCCATTGTTCATCAACTTATATTTATATATATATATATACAAAAAAACTGATGACCATGAAGTGAATATAATTATACATATTGGTTAAATTGATTATCAGTCTATCTTATAGACCTTTTACCTCTTTACACAAAAATATATAGTCAGGTCAAATCGCTATGTGCTTAATGTGGTAAAATCTAATGTGGTTTAAAAATATATAATTTAATATTACTGATTAAACCTTTAGACAGTTCCCACTGTGAGGGAACTCATTATGAAGTTTCACATTATAAAGAATTATAAAGTTGTGCAAATCATAAAATACTTTAGTTATATATGCCCAGAACTAAAAAGTTTAATTAGTAAGAAATTGCTCTTTGTGAGGACAGTCTATACAGTTATCAAGAACTGAAAAAGTTATGGAAATTCATTGCTCACCAGTTGTGGAAACCTTTACATCAATGAAAGAGATTTTTAAGGGTCACTTAATGTAGAAATAGCTCATTTGATAGCTGGGAAATTGTACTTATTGCAGCGTTTTCCTTTTTTTTCTCTCAGATGGACAATGAGACAGAAAAATCCAGCCTCCATCCACACAGTGTCTCTTCAAATCTCCAAAATTACAGCAGTAATGAAATCATAGCTGGGAATCAATCCATTTATACTGCTGAGAGAATCAATAAGGTGGGTAAAAAGCTTTTGTCTGGTTCAGTAAAGCAGTTTAAATACAGTTATATGACTCTCCACAGTACTTAATTCTGATTGGTCAGATAATTTGGCATAATGACCACTTAAAGACCCCCTGTGGTGAAAATCAAGTTTGCAAATTCAAAACCTTTGCTGTGCATTTTCTCATTAAATCTGCAGTATACCAAAGACAGTCTCAAAAATGCGGTTTCCTACCATCACAAACATGTAACCAATCTCATCAACTCACGGGGCGAGGCTTTTCATATCATTAGCTTTCTTATGTCTCATTTTCCAGTTTCTTCTCACATACTAAAAGTATAACTCTAATCATTATTTTGAGTCCATTTATTCATTAATGTGTTAAGTGATAAGTGGGATAATGCACATATGAATATATTTCAAATGAATGTCCATCACATTAAATGCACGATAATATTAAACGTGACTGAATGAATTTCTGTGTTTTTACTCCCAGCCAACGGACAATTCAACCGAAGATGCAAACAACTTGACAACCATACAACCCAGAGATAAAGAGAACAGCATTGATCACGTAAGCTGTCTGTCTGGCCATCTATCTTGCCGTCTAATTGTTTCTCAAAAACCTGGTATTTATCTTGCTCAGCCAGACGCTGCCACAACCAAAACCCTTTTATTTGCACACATCTTCTCAGAGACGTCAGGAGGAATAGTGTTCGGGAAGAGGAATACTCTTCCTCAGCTTTAATTTCCCGTCTGACTGAAATAAGGCTGTCTGCTGTGTATTGACCTGCTCTTTTACACTCTTAAAAATAAAGGTGCTTCACGATGCCATAGAAGAACCTTTTTGTCTAAATGGTTCCATAAAGAACCTTCAACATCTGAAGAACATCTGAAGGTTCTTTGTGGCGAAAGAAGGTTCTTCAGATTATAAAAAGATAAGAAAGAGATGGTTCTTTAAAGAACCTTTGATTGAACGGTTCTTTGTGGAACCAAAAATGGTTCTTCTATGGCATCGCTTGAAGAACCTTTTGAAGCACCTTTATTTTTAAGAGTGTAGATGGCAGGGTTCTGGATCTGAGATGACAGTTCAGCTGACAAGGCAAGATAACGGCAGATAATCGACGGATCTCGTCTACGTCTCGTCTTTACGGATGCATTTGACGTCTTAAATCCTCTTAATTCCAGTCGTCCAGGAAGCTCGGACAAAGAAACCAAAAGCACAAGCCAGTTTGTAGTTTATTGAGCAGTTTATTGAACCTTCAGATAAAATGTAAACAATATTCTCCAAAAAGTTTGGATGTTTTTTGTTGAGTATCATATTTTATATTTTAAGGCTCATATAGTATGGTATAGGAGAATATGGAGCTCAAATTCGAGAAGGAAACAACAACTAATTTTTTATTTAGAGGACTAAACTGCGCAAAAATTATGCAATTTGGTGCAGTTACTGATATTTGCATTAGGTTGCTTCAGTCTAGTAAGTGAAATAATACTAACAATATAAAAATTATTCTTATGTTTACTTAGGAAAATCATTTAAGATTTCACAGTAAAAAGCTGGTTGTAATAACAATAATTAGATGGTTTTCCAGCAAAAGTTGAATGTTGATCATTTAGAGGCATGAGAAATTTGCATATCAACGATTTAACGACATTGCATTTTAAAGGCTTTATAGGGTTAAACTACTCATCTGAGTGATCTGAAAATGACCATAAACCTTATAAATTAAATCAGAAGTGAGAATTATTTTCATGACCCCAAAAAGCACTGTTTTCCATCCTGTATTGATGTATTTCCTGTGAAAAGGAAGTTCCAGAGGCTCATCCTCACCATTTTAAAATAGCTATTATAAAACAGATAGTTCCGGTCCTTGATTCTGATTGGTTGAGCCAAGTTCGAAGCTGTTGTAAATTACTATACAAACATACACTTTGTTTCATTGTGTGTGCTCGGGCAACCACTTTGTGGAAACCACAACCGTTTTCTTAGGAAAATACATGTTTGGCGGAAGAATTTGTTTTTATTAATATCATTACACTTTTTTTGCTCTGTTTTATTTTGTGAAACCGTACTACGTACTTGGAATAACTGTTTTATAAAAGCAATAAGCCCCAAGAAGCCGTGGATTACAGTGAATTTATAACAGCTAAAGGTGTTGCAATACCCCTTAGCTGTTATAAATTCACTATAAACCACGGCTTCTTGCTTAATAGACAAAAATCGCATGAATGATGATTTGCTAGTCAGTTGCAGGTGGTATAAGAGGGAGGGACACTTGTTCTAGACAGCATTTGATTGGACAAAAATCTGTGTAGTGCAGGGTGAGTCATGAATAATTTTGTTCTGTTTTTCCAGATGATGTTTTTCCTTTTAAACATGTATATTTGCAAAAATATAAACATTTAGGAGTGTACTAGCCTATAGACAACCAAACAGATATTGACTAAAATCACAATTGGTCATTATTCACTCACCCTTGTGTAATTTCATGTCGTTTTTTTTCTTCAGTGGAACATAATTGAAGATAATTTGAGATGTTTTTCTACACAATGGAAGTCAATGGGAACTAGAATGGTTGAGTAGCAACATTCTCAAAATATCTTTTGTGTTCTGCAAAAGAAAGAAAGTCATGCGGTTTGGAAACAACATGAGGGTGAGTAAACGATGACAGAATTCTTTGGATATAATAAAATGTCGAGAGGAGTCTGATTTATAATAATATAATTGGGTAACACTTTACTTGAAGGGGTGTGCATAAGACTGACATGACACCTACATAATCATGACATGACACATGTCATGAATATGAAGGAGGTTTTATGCATGTTTACGACAACTGTCATTAAGTGCCATTCGCTCAGTTATGTCATTTTTAATGCAAATATTACATTTGACCTAACCCTACCCCTACCCTTACCCCTAACCATAACCCATAACAAAGACATCTCAAACAATGCCATCTTTGCATTAAAAATGACATAACTGAGCGAATAACACTTAATGACAGTTGTCATAAACAAGCATAAAAAACCTTCATATTCATGACATGTGTCATGTCATGATTATGAAGGTGTCATGTCAGTCTTATGCACACCCCTTCAAGTAAAGTGTAACCCATAATTGCAGTGATTGCATTTAATAGGTTTAAATCACTCGTTTGATTCTTCTAAAGGTAATGGAAGAAATGACTTTTTCCCTGTTAAATATTTATGAACCAGGATGGAAAAGGAGGGAAATGGAGCATTAAGGGATAAAAAGCGTTTTGTCCAACACTTCAGCATCAGCCTAAATGTGGGGATGTAGAAAAATACTGCACCTATCATATGACCACCTCATATCCTCCCAAAATCCTGTGAATGTTGTTTTAACTCTGTGAAGTACAGCTATGCTATTGATTTGTTCCTCACATACTGTAGATGTGTGGGTTATGACTCTTATTTTAGTTCACATGTTGCTCGATCTGTTCCTTCTTGAAGGTTTTAAATGATTTCCTTCTGTCTCTCAGGAGTGTATCATTGATGAAGACTGTGAGAAGGGCAGCTACTGTCTCTACGAAACACAGAGCTCAAAGTGTCTGCCCTGCAAACACACTGATGCGGGAAGCGGTTTTAAATTTCAGACCAGGCACATTTGAAGACCTCTGCTATTATCCAATAATAGATCATCAAGTTTGCTTATTACATGTTAGGTGTTCAGCCTAGTCCGTAGTTATTTTCATTTGCTCATTATTTTCTGTCTTCTCTGGGTCTCTGCACAAATATAATACGCAGTAATGTGGCTTTCCAATAACATGATGCAACAGGGCCTGCATTGTGACTGTACGAGCGAACCTGGAATCTGATATGCCGAAGCGTTTCTCCTTTGGGTTTCACATCAAAGTGCGCAGATTGCTAAATATGAGCAGCTTCTTCGGCCCAAGATAGGACATATTGAGTTCACCTCGCGGCACAGGAAGTAGGGTAGCCAACTAAGCAGAATACAGATGTGCATTACTCTTGCAGGATATTGTTGAAGCAGATTCTAACACCCAATCAAAACAAACTGTGTCTGCTTATTAGAGAGCCTTGCTAAGGCTTTGAACAAACATAAACATATGTATGGAACATTGTGCTAATAGTTTTCTAAGATTTTCTTTTAGCAGATAATAAAAGGGTGAAAAGAATTCACTGGAGGCCTGCACTGACATGAAGCAATAAATAGTAATAAACATACAGCATGTCCTGAGGAGTCTGATTCTTGAACAAATGACTTACAAGCCAGTTCTTTTTAGTGAATCAATAGCATGCCGCACAACCAGTGGAGTCTGAATTCTAAATGACTCTTATGAACCAGGGCCCGTATTCACAAAACATTTTATCTTACCACTAAGAGTTCTCCTAAATAGCAGTAAAAGAGTTTTCTCTTAAAACCAACTCACAAAGCTGTTGAGACAAACTTTTACTAAGAAATACAGAGAAGTCTTAAGGTAAGAGTAAGGCTGACCTCGTTGCTATGGATGATGTCAGCATGCTTAGTAACTATGCACACAGTGATTGGCTGATAGGGGCAGGCTCTGTCAGAGGTGTATACAGAGAAATAGGGCAAGAGCACGATTTTATGTTGCCATATTCAAATATGTGTTGTTTAAAAATAAAAATGTTACAGGGGTCATATGATTTCAAGTTTTCCTTTCTCTTTGGAGTGTTACAAGCTCTTGCATAAAGAAGGTCTGTAATGTTGCAAAGACTAATGTCTCAAATCCAAAAAGATATTCTTTATAAATCAAGATATAATAGTAGAGTCAACTTTAGGGAGGTCACAAAGCATATAAAATGGCTCGTTCTAACATGCCCCCACATGTCTACCTCACTATGTGGAAATATTAGCATAATGCTGCCCAAATGTGCACGCAAAGAAGGCGGCGTGGTTTCAGGAACAGCAGTAGTGATGCAGCCATGTCAGGGAGACGCTTTGTGTTTCAGTGCAAAAGCAAAAGCACATTATTTGGCCTTCCAGAAGTAGATGCAACTAGGAATCATTGGTTAAGATTTATTAACAACAAAACAGTACAACCCAGATGTTCGAATTTATGCAACGCATTTTATGGACGACAGTTTTTTGAACCTAGAAAAGAACAAGGCTGGCTGTGCACAAAGGCTAAAAAAAAAAAAAAGGTAAATTCTGACTTCGCTATGACAATCTGGCGCTTCTGAATCAGCGACTGTAAGTATGTTTTGTTCTTAGTTTAAGTATTTGCTATTGACTGACAAATGCAGCGAGGTTGCCAGCGCAGGCGTAACGCGTCGTGGGTGTGTGAGGGGAACAGTGTCACATCACAAGAGAGTGAACTGTCTGTCAGAAATCATAGCACTTCAGCTGTCTTAACCGCGGCTTGTTTACTGCATCATCACTGTGTCTGTCACAAGACTCTGTTCCCCTTTCTGGTTTGAACTGATGGTAAAACTAACGACATTTTTTACTGTCTTGATATTTACTTTGAAAGCTGACGCTCGCGATTATGGTAAGGGGCGTTACATTTCCGACGCATGCTTGTGGTGTTCAGCCAATCACAATGCACTGGGTCAGCTGGCCAATCAGAGCAGACTGCGTTTGTCGGAAGGAGGGACTTTGTAGAAACGAAGTGTTTGAGAGAGGCGGGGAATAGAGGACCTACAATAATGTACAGTATTTGAAAAATAATGTGTTTTGAACATTAAAGCATGTCAACATATTCTGTTACACCAAATACACAAAATGATATCTTTAAAATAGCATCATATGACCCCTTTAATTGCCACATATAATGACGCTAATGACGTTAACAAATCATTAGCTCATCCAATTGCCGATTTCTGTCCGAGTCCCGTCGGATTGCATCGGCTGTGGGGATGAAGACGACAACTCCCATGATTCCACTCAGTGACGGCGTCATCGAACTACGCCTTTGCCTCTTTATTTGATTGGCGCCATCTAGCGGCGAAAATTACATATTGTGCCTTTAAGACTTCTCTCTATTCCTTAGTAAACGTTTGTCTCAGCAGCTTTGTGAATAGGTTTTAAGATAAAACTCTTAGCTAAAAACTTTTACTGCTATTAGGAGAAATTTAGTGTAGTAGAAACGGTTTTGTGAATACAGGCCCTGATTCACATACTGAACCACAAGTTTGTATTTTTGTCCGTGTAAAGATCTTTTACAAGAATTATTTCACATTTCTGAGATGTTGAACCTGTTCTGTTGAAATCTTAATTGATCTCATTATTTATAAGCAGTAAATGCAACACTGTGCTTTTTCAGATATGAAAGAATCATTAAGGAATCTGAATCATTATTCTTAACGATTCTTATTCTTACTCGGAACACTTGAGCAAAACCCTGGCACTAATGTTTGTACGGTCTAAGTCTGGTTATGTCTAGTCTTAAATATACTCTTACTTTGATCATTTTTCGTGAGGAACGTGTGGTTTGATGAGTAATTCCTAGTCCGTGTTCTTGAGATGCATTGCTGTGCATCAGTGTCCTGAAAGAATAAATTGTTTGGTTCAGTACAAGCATGAAATATGTATGCTGAAATATTTTGAGCGGTCTTAACCCATTGTATGTCCTGCATCTCTCCTCAAGACATGCACCAAAGATGAGAAATGCTGTGCGGGACAGCTGTGTGTGTGGGGTCAGTGTGCAAACAGCACAAAAGGAGAAGCAGGAACCATCTGTCAGTACCAGAGTGACTGTAAGGAGGAGTTCTGCTGTGCCTTCCATAAAGGTATGATTATCTTGCATCATATGAGCATGTTACATCGTCTGTTAAAACATCTTGAGCTGCACCTGCTGAATAGCACATATAGTTTAACTACTCGTTTTCAATTTTCAGCCCTGCTGTCTCCAGTGTGCAGCTCTAAGCCAATAGAACGTGAGCGCTGCATCATTTCAGCCAATCACCTGATGGAGCTGCTGTCCTGGAATTTGAAGGGGGAGGGTCCTCATGACCACTGCCCATGTGCCGGTGATCTGCAGTGCCAACATCTTGGGTAAGAAGCCATCATCTTCTGGCTGTTTTCACTTAGCATGACATAAATATGTACATATTAATATTTATACACTACCAGTCAAAAGCTTGAAGTAGACTTTTTTTTTTTTTTAAATACAGTAAAAACAGTAATATTGTGAAATATTATTACAATTTAAAATAAAAACTATCTTCTATTTTAATATATTTTAAAATATAAATTTACTGGTGATGCACAGCTGAATTTTCAGCATCCTTACTCCAGTCTTCAGTGGCACATGATCCTTCAGAAATCATTCTAATATGCAGATATTTGCAGAAAACAACCCCAATGTCAGCAAGTTCCTGGCCAAACTCTAGTTTTTAGTGATCAACTTCTATTATGTGCACTATTTAAGAAAGACATTTTAAATAAAAGCAAGGTTGCATTAAACTGCTAAAAAGTGAGAGTAAAGACATTTACAATCTTATAAAAGACTCTTTTGAACATTCTATTCATCATAGAATCCTGAAAAAATGTATCAGTTTCCACAAACATATTAAGCAGCAAAGTTTTTCAACATTGATAATATAAGAAATGTTTCTTGAGCTGCAAATCATTGTATTCAAATGATTTCTGAAGGATCATGTGACACTGAAGACAGTGGTGATGCTGAAAATTCAGCTTTGCATCACATGAATAAACTACACTTTAAAATATACATATTACAGTAGTTGTTCCTGTATTTTTGATCAGCCTTGTTGATCATAAAAGACTGTTTTCTTGACTTCATGAAATAATATATGAAAGATTAAAATTAAATTGTGGTCACTCTCTTTATCAGACGAGGTGCACTGTGCCTGAAGAGTCAGAACTCCAGCGAGGAGGAGCTCACTGACACTCTCTACTCTGAGATTGACTACATCGTCTAGTGAGACTCAAGCCTGTTTGACAGACAGATGAAGAGAAGCTGCTGAAACAGACATGAACGCTTCATCGTAACGCCAAAGCTTTGTAGGAAACGCCTTCATTATAATCACCCAAACAGCTGTGAATGTGCAGCAGAAGGCCTGAATCTAAAGACCGTTCACACTGACAGCGATTTGAAAGTATCAAGCTGCCTGGAAGCCATTCATTTCCAAAGAAAGTTGGCGATTTGAGAGGACACGAGTGATGGTTGGAGGCATCAAATGACACGACAAAACTTCATGCAACAGTCACATGCGAGATACTGTAGTTGAGTGAGTTACATTCCCTGCGACTTTGATTAATGCGCTTTTGCATAGGATGATGATATGTTTAATTGGATTTGTGATCAGATTTTTCAAAGGGAGCCCAGCAGTAATATTTGGGCATCCAGCAGATCATTGTCAGTGTGAACAGCCCTCAAGTGTTGAAGCTCAACTGTGGCTTCTGAGCATTGGAAAGAAGCACTTATTATTAATGCACAGTATTAATGCTTTAAGAATACATCAGGCAGAAAAATGGAAAGAGGAAAACTCTGTTGAGAGCCAATCCCATCTTAGTTTAGTGTAGCAGCCGAAGTGACGCACCCATATAAGACTCCTCTTGTAATTTACCCAGGTAATGAACACAAACTTGCTCCAGAAAATAAAAGGTTGAAAAACATGTTGTTTATATCTTTTATATATAATATGAACCAAAGTTTTGAATTTTTCACCAGAAATCCACTTTTTTTTTTTTTGAGAGTTATAAGGTGTAAAGGTATGGTCACATTTACTGTTGTTTGACAAATTTTTCACAGACGAAATCCAGTCAATTCAATAGGAATCTGTGCAAATTTCGCATGAGAGTGAAAGATTTCCCCATGCAGATTTCACAATGCATTTAAGTAGGTCACATGAATTTGCTGTATTAAGCAATAAAAAAGCGGCTTGGTTTGAAAATGACTTCTGTGTGAGCTATGCTTCAACCATGGCTACACTATTGACAATAGACAATGGACCTTTTTTGCCCAT
The DNA here is from genome assembly GCA_018155175.1 of Sinocyclocheilus anophthalmus. Classification (NCBI taxonomy): domain Eukaryota; kingdom Metazoa; phylum Chordata; class Actinopteri; order Cypriniformes; family Cyprinidae; genus Sinocyclocheilus; species Sinocyclocheilus anophthalmus. The sequence goes on along the minus strand of JADLZN010000398.1, from coordinate 502,228 downwards.
GAAATTTCACTAATGTGACTTCACCTTAAAAGTGTGGGTTTAAAATTTAATGTCAGTTCGGAGAACTTTCGCAGACTAAATGCATCCATTTCAATAGGAATTGATCCATGCAATTGTGAATTTTGCACAAGGGCAAAGATTTCCCCTTGCAGATTGGGTTCAAGTTGGTCATGTGGATCTGCCCATTACAGAAAGCCACTTAATTTGAAAGTGACTTCTTTTTGAGCTGTGATTTATATATTGCTATACTTGACAACAGACAATGGACATTTTTTGCATGAAATGCCGTTAATGTGACCACACCTTAAGACTACGCAAACACCACCAGCACATGAGAAATTAGTACTATTTATGAATGAACCATTTCTGCAGCTTAAAAAGACAGTTCACCCAAAATTAAAATTATTTACTCACCCTCAAGTTGTTCTGAAGATTTTAGAATTTCTTCTGTTGAACTAAAAAGAAGATATTCCGAAAAATGGTAGCCATTAACATCTAGAGTATTTTTTTAATACTATGAACGTCAATGGCTATCGTCAACTGTTTGGTAACCAGTGTTGGGGAAAGTTACTTTTAAAAGTAATGCATTACAATATTGCGTTACTCCATAAAAAAGTAACTAATTACGTTACTTAGTTACTTTTTATGGAAAGTAATGCGTTACGTTACTTTTGCGTTACTTTGTAAATCTGGACAGGGCTTGCTTATTTGTTTTTAAAATAAAAAAAGTTATATTTTTTGGCAAATATAAAAGCATTTTCACACCAAAAGTGAAATTAATAAGCCTCAAGCTGAAGGGAAAGTACATTACATCAGTACGTCGAATGCAGAAGAAGAAATTTCAACACAAATGTTTGTCTAGAGTAATTTGTGCTTGTTAGTACGGTTGAACTGGATCATCGAAGGTCAGAAGTAAAGACATTGGTTAATAGAATGGGATTAAATACATAAAGGATATTTGTGTTGTTTAACATTTAATTATTGCAGGTTTGCGTCATATTCTGAGTTGCATTATTTTTATTCATTTTGAGGAAAACTAAATCAGATTTTTTTATTTTTTTTGTGAGTGAGATGAATTAATGCTTATGCATATTTATTTTAGATCTACAATAACATCTTCTGATTTCTCTCAACATGGGGACAGGAGAGCTGTCCATCAATAAATTTGAAAAAAAAAAATTACTTGCGTTACTTATTTGAAAAAGTAACTCAGATATTCTCTTGTAAATTAAAAGTAATACGTTACTTTACTAGTTATCTGATAAGTAATCCGATTACGTAACTCGCGTTACCTGAAATGCGTTACCCCCAGCACTGTTGGTAACCAACATTGTTCAAAATATCTTTTTACGTTCAACAGAAGAAAAACTCTTCTGGGTGAGTAAACTTGAGGGTGAGTAAATTATGATTTTTGTGTGAACTATCCCTTTTAAAGACATCTTAATGTTTTGTATGTTATAGTATGCTAATATAGTTTTATATAATTTTTAGTATGATTTCATAAAATCAAGCAAAATTTGATTCCTTATATAACCCCATAAAATAGCACATCATATTCTTCTTTAAAATATGAGCTCTTCGTATACGTCAACCTGGAAGCAGGCAGACAGAGATTGATTGTTGCTTTTTATTTCAGTATTGGCATGTCTACTGTGAACAGCTTCTGACAGCATTAGGAGCCCAGGAACCCGCAGAGGTTCAGTCGAGCTCCGACACTGGCGCTCCTCCAGTGGGGTGTCCGCACCCTCCGCTTTCCAGCTATGCGAAAACAGCAGCGAGAAGCATTTCCACGCATGCACACACGCAAACCTGCCACATCCGAACCCACAGGCTCTGTTCACATTGTGCAGAAATAAAAGCAAAAAACAAAAAAGAACACAGGACATCGTCTAAATGGAAAAAGAAAAGCCGAGTACAGATCAAAAAATTAAAACACGTGCCATTAAAAGTCACTCACAAGACCCAACGTCGTCATCAGTCTGTAGTGAAATAATTTACAAGAAAAAACAAAAACAAAAAAAATGAATTGGGTGAACGAAGCGCACTACTTGATTCATATCGCCCTACTCTTAAAGGCTTGCAAATTCATATGTACCAGTGTCACTAGCCCCAGTAGGAAGTGTAGTGAGAGGAGGAGGGCGGAGCTCCCTACAAAGTGGGCGGAGCTTCAGCAGTCAGTGGGCGACACCCACACACAAAAGGAAGCATGAACTGCAAGAATAGAACCTCTTCAGCCAGAAAAGAAGCATTTAATTTCACAACTATGTTAAATAAACAAAAGGAGAGATATCCCAATATTCAAGTGAGAGCATCATACCCAAAACTTCAAGTGAAAGTGTCGATCGAAGAGCTCTACGCAATGGAAGATGAGTAGTGCTGTCACCCCTGCGGGCGTTCGGAGGTGGCTGGATACGTTACGCGCTGTGCTCGAGTGCTGAATAGACTCAGGATGATGGACGTCGAGAATGTGAGAATTCGATGCGTTCGATCGCATCTCAAAATCAGAGAGTGAGTGATGGACAAACAGCAAATGCAGAACGACGGGACGAAAATGAATGGAGATGGTGCACTGAGAGTGCAAACAGACGAAAGAAATGAAGAGGGCCATAAAATATATCTCCCAAACTGCCCCCCTTTCCTCTAATGAGTGCACCCGTCTCTGTGTTATTAAATTGATTTATCTGAATGATATTGAACTTGAAATAGCTTTTGCACTTCCCTTTAAACTTTACAGTACAATAAACTATGGTGCACAATAGTACTCTGAGCCACACTATGCATTCTGGAGCTCAAAGAAGAGAGCGTCAGCCGGACAGCACTGGTGACGTTGATTCAACGTGGGGCCCAAATGCCAAGGTCGCTGGCGAGGCAGCGCTACACTGCAGCTGGCAGGCCAGATAGAAAATAGGGAAGGATAGTTTCCTCCCCCTCTCAGTCCTGTCCAGGGTCTTTGGTGGGCCCTCCGTCTAAGTAAATTTTGAGGGCCTTCTCTTTGCGGGGGGAGTAGCTGACACGGTGGCCCGTCTTCAGCAGGCGGCTGCTCTCCTTCTTCATCAGTTCATTGCGCTCCTCCTCAGACAGCTCCATGAGCTCCTCGGTGCTGTCCCTGCAGAGACGGGCGCAGAAATGCATGGTTGACTAATTGACTAACAAGCAACTAGTTAATTACAGATTAAGATGACTAGTCGGTTTATCTTATCTTTAATAGCAATGTTAATATTTAAATTAAAGGTAGTTTTATTTAAAGCAACTAATTTATGATATCATTTTGACTTGTGGATTTACATTAAGTATAATATAAATTCATATATTATTATTCATGACAAATTTACATAAATCGTAAAAAAAAAAAAATAATAATTGATTTAAAAAATCATTTAAAATATGTAGCAATACATCTATAACATTTTATATGTATAAAATATTAATTTATTTACTTTATTATTAAACATTAAAAATACATCAATCCTAAACAATATAAGATATAACATCATTAATAATTTATAAAATATAGGAATATAACAAATATTAACATTGCTATAAAAAAACATTTAAAAGATGATTATTTAACCAGGACTTAAGACAGCTAGATGACACTTTTTGTGGACTTTTGCCCAAAAAACAAAACAGAGATCTCTGGATGCAGATTACAACAACAACAACAAATAAGTACACATTGTTCATTTACATACACTACTAACACTGTAACAATACAAATGGTTGAAATTGACAAAGTTGTCTTGAAAATTAAAAATACATTATTCAAAAACATCACATAATTCAATAAAATAAAATAAATGTAATATATAACCAGCCTAACATAACTAACATACACTAGCCTAATTGTAAAGAGTTTTCACAGGACCAACTAAACTAGCCTTTTGGACAACTCACAAACTGGTTGATTCTGAAAATGTAACAATACAAAGCTTGTAGAAAATCAGCAATGATCTTTAACAATTAAAACTACATTGTTAAACAGAGGAATAAAATAAATAAAATTAAATTAAATTAAATTAAAATGTGACCCTGGAGCAAAAAACCAGTCTTAAGTCGCTGGGGTATAGTTTTAGCAATAGCCCAAAAAAAAAAATCATTAGGATATTAAGCAAAGATATGTTCCATGAAGATATTTTGTAAATTTCTTTCTGTAAATATATTAAAACTTAATTTTGATTAGTAATATGCATTACTAAAAACTTCATTTGGACAACTTGAAAGGCGATTTTCTCAATATTTAGATTTTTTTGCACCCTCAGGTTCCAGATTTTCAAATAGCCAAATATTGTCCTATCCTAACCAACCATACATCAATGGAAAGCTTATTTATTCAGCTGTGATGTATATTTCAATTTCAGAAAATGTACCCTTATGACTGGTTTTGTGGTCCAGGGTCACATATAATATAATATAATATGATATAATATAGCCCATTCATAGAACCAGCTAACCAGTCTGTATTTTTGCATATAATTTCATTACTTAACTAGTTTAAAAACTAATAATCAAGTTTATATGTGAAAGGGAAAGGCTTTACCTGTAGAAGATCACGGCGCCATCATCACAGATGTAGAGTGGCCAGACATTGAGGGTGGAGACTTTAGGATTCCAATCTAAATCCTGATGGATCTCCAACACTGACATGTCACAAGGAAAAGTTCCTCGTCCCTGTAGGAGCAACAAGACAGTCAGATCTGAAGCACTGCAGGAAGGGCATCTGAAACTCAACCAAATCTGTCAAATGTAAATGTAAATCTGATACGCAAAGACTGCTGTACCTTGGCAAATTCCAAGTTCTCAAGAGGAATTCCACTCAATTCACTTAGCTGAGGGAACAAAATATGACATTAAAACTCAAATGAAGAGGAAAACGGACCGACTTCATATTAAGTGGCCTTAACAACTATGTACTTACATTTGAATTAATCATTTGGTACAATGCACTTATTGTGTACATACATGTTTTTACATTGTACTTGTATTTTAAAAATACCTGCATGTAATTACATCTGTAATTAATTGCTGTAATTACATTTATAATTACAATGATGACATCCCTTACACCTTAACCCACCCTTAACCTACCCATACCACCAAACCTGTCCCTAACCTTACCCATATCCCACTTCAATAGCAGCAGAAGTGTTTTGTAATACAATATGAAACAATAAGTAAATTGTACTTATTTTAAAATGTAAGTACATAGTAGTTATGGCCACTTAATATAAAGTGGGACCAGGAAAACAAAGAATTCCAAGCATTTCATACTCCACATACCTTCTCCTTGAGCTCCTCTACACTGCTGCTCTCCAGCACCACCTCCCGGAAGGCCTCCAGCTTCATCTGGGCTGGGCACCAGCGACGGGTCAGAACCGCTAACTGGGACATGGACTTCATGCGCTCCGGTTCTACAAGCAAGAAAGCCATTAAATGACTAAATACATGGGCTGTTGGACTAGAATATTTATGACAACTATCATGGCCATGACGGTCTTCACCTTCAAGGACTTCTAGGAACACCTCCCAGTTACTGGAGATGTTGATGTCCTCCTCATAGACGTGATAATCCAGAAACACTGTGCCTGGGTTCTTCCAGGTCTTCTTCCTGAGTCTAAACCTGTGACACACAGAGTGACACACATCTTGTTAGTATTCTGAGGCATCAATCCTCCTGCGCTGCGAGTCAGTGCATTTAAAAGGTCAGTTGCTGCAGTCACTGCAGCATGCAGAAGGTGGATATGCATCCAAAACTGCTGCAGCAATTCATGAGTCAGGCCTGCGACAACAACAGCGACAACAACAGCCATCCCAAGAACAAGAAAACATGATGATTTTTCATTACTTTTTCAATAAAAAAAAAAAAAGCTTTATTGAACATACAATACATCCAAAATGTAAAAGTATGCAACTTATTCCACTTTGCAGATTTAAAGTTTTGCGTTCTTTTAATTCAGCTAAGAGGTCACGCCATGACGTATCAATCCTCTATTGGTCACACATGATATGAAAATGTCATAGTTCATCAAACTTGTGCTTTGGAATGCAGTGATATGAATGAATATGAATATGATTGGAAGTCAGTGTAATGAAAAGTGTAGTGTGTCCACCCCTTAAACAAAAATGGTTCGTTTCAGTCTGTGATTTTGCAAAGCCAAAAGGAAACACATGAATTTGTTAACAAGCCACATGTATACAACAATGTCTTTTCAGTAATCACTGTTACTCATTTCACATGCTAAAAGCTTAGCCAATCATTACAAAAGATGTTTACATAGATGAAAAATCATGAATGTTCCCGGTGCAAAAAATTTTTTGAGGCCCAGATATACTTTAAGTGAAAACGAAGAATGAACTGGTGTGGTGTCATTTCAAACACAATCAAGCCAAAAGTTCATTTTAAGTGTTCAAAACAGCTAGCCAAAGCAAAAATTTGGGAAACGTTTGCTCCGATTGGTGAACACTCTCAAAATACCACTTCTTTGATGCGGTTAATTTCTTCCGTTTCAGTCAGGAAGCTGCTCGTTTTAAAGCAGGGTTTTGTTTTGGATGGAAAATTCTCAGACACCATTGCTTTGGCTCGCATCTCGACTCATCTTGGATGAGTATTTTGACTGTTTAGGAGTTTTTTTTTTTTTTTTTACAAAGTACTACTGGTGCCCAGATCGAAATTTATAACCATTATTTATAACCAAATTTTCCGGACCTCTGCTGGGAAGGAAATTTAGAGACCGGACTTTAATTGATTACCCCTGATTTGAGGCACTCTATTGTATAAAGTGCCATATAAATAAACATGGCGTGACTTGACTGGAGTGCCAAATTGCAGAGCTCTGGTAAACATATCCACATCACTGTGATCAGATGCTTTTAGCTTCGGTTTTCTTATGGCTGTCATTTTTGTTGCAAAGAGCAATGAAGAACTTCACCGTTCACTTAATTTCAGGGCCTTTAGAAAGAAAAATCTACAATGTTCGATATGGGCTTACCTATCTATACTGATGTCCAGTTTACACTGGTCTTTGAGTTGAGGCAGCAACTCCTCCTTAGACTGTCGAACAGTCATGCCTTTAGCGAACACAGTGTCCAAAAGGAACTTACAGGGCTGTCAAAACAAAATTGTCAGCTTCAGAATACTCATTCCTCTGCAGAATATACAAAACGCATCCATTTCCAAACTGTTTGTCCCTCACCTCTGGGTCATTGACTAGCAGCTGGTACACCTTCACCCTGTATTCTCCTTTCTTCAGTGCACGTCCCAATCGAATTGTGATCTGTTTAACAGCAGAGCACCAGTGCATATAAACATGCAGTGTGTCATTTAAGCGTCTTTAGTGGCGTCAAACAGAATTGCAAGAATAACTAAGAATAGTTGTCCTTGTATATTAAGCTAGGATAGGAAAATGTAAAGTCAGAATCTCACCTTGTTGTCATCAGAGAAAGAAGAGAGCGTCTCATTAAGCCGCACACTCTCAAACTCCTGGTTGTTGGCATAAACCCGGAAGACTTTAAACTGAGTGGAGGGGACGCCAACAAACGGCTCTAGATTCTGTTTGAACGCTGCCAGTGTGATCCTCTTGTCAACATGGACAAGTAAACCTGAAACATTAGCAACATTAACTTGTTTACTAAAATGTATGTTCAACAGAAACAGATGGTTATTTGTTTAGTTTAACGATTATTTCTTTTATTTAGTTTTACGGTTTGAATCTTATGACTTTGAGTTTTATCATCTTATATTTAGTTTTTTACATCTGATAAATCAGGGTCAAATCATCATTAGAATTCCTTAGATTTGAAACCCAAATTGCGTTTTAGGTTACCAGCCAACTGAGTAAGGTTACGGCAATATAGGAAAACAAAAATGACACCCGACACAGTCGGCACCAACCCCAATATACAATACAGCAATTTTCATCTAATGACTTGAAAGGTTATATTTGGAAAAAGGCAATTTTGTTGGGGAGAATCTGCATAGAAAATAACAAAATACTATCAAAAAATGTAAAATGCCTTTGAACTCTAAACATCTTAATTGCATGCAAACCATCCTCATAGGGCTAAAAGATTACATAAATTAAAATATTGTAAAATTATACTGTTAAATTACAATAATACCATTGTTTAGAATTTAATTAAACAAATAAATCATTTTATATTATTTTAGCAGCATTTTAAAATTATTGACATTAAACCTTCAAGCTTTTATTTTAGCGGTTTGGCAAATAAATAAAAGTGCCGTTATATTAAATGCATGGAATATCAAAATAAAAACCTTATAGTGACATGGCTTAATGCTATAGACAGATTGTGAAGACTGGGATTTAATAAAACAAATATATGCCCTGCTATTTAAGGCTGAAACACAGCATTGTTCATTTAAAATCAAAATCAAATCCTGTCCAAGGTGTCCTTAAAAAAACAATAATTAACTAGAGAGACATTACATTAATTAACTAGAGAGACATTACATTTCTGTCCTTCTCCAGATCCGTCCTCCTGAGAGTATGGCTCTGCTTTGAAGTACAGGTACTGGGCTTCAGCTTTGCTCTTGCCGTTCTCATCGTACTCGCTGTCCGTGCCAGAGTCCTCCTCCGCCGTGTCCCACGTCTCCTTCTTCCCCTCGTGTGCTTTGGAGCGCCGGCTGCTGGTGATGCTGTGCGAGTCGAGTCCGTTAGCCAGCGGGAGCGGGCCGCTGTCGGCGTTACACAGCGTGTCGCTGCTGTGGCTGGAGCTCAGGATGTCACTGTCCACCGAGCTGGTGCTGCGGTCGTTATTGACGTCTGAGTCCGAGCGCTCCTCAGAGGGGAACTGGTTCTCCGTGTCTGAGGCGGCCCGTGTGGAGTTCTCCGTCTGGGAAGGCTGCGAGGCAGCGTCTGGCTCCTGTGCTGGTGACTCGATGTGCTCGAATTCGCTGTGTTCTGAGCTCTTCTGACTGTCACTGGTGCTGGAGGATTGCTGCTGATGCTGCTGCTGTTGCTGTTGTTGTTGTAAAGAAAGGTTCTTTAGCTTCTCTGTGCTCTCTTCAAGAATGGCTTCCACTGACTTCCTGCTGCCCTTTGCCCCATCAAAAGAGTCCTCAGAGTCAGCGCTAGCTTTGGGGCAACTAGTTCTGTTGGCCAAAGAGCCTGGCGACTGCTCGGGCAAGGAGACAAACAGTCTGATTGTGTTCCCGTGCCGATCCAGGAGCTTCCACAAAACAGAGTCAGTGAAAACGGCCTGATGATCCGTTGAGTCTGAGCTCTCCACGAAAACCTGAGCATAAACAACAGCATCTTATAGAAAACAGCTAAATTAATTTTAAGGGAAAATGCAGCAAAAATCTCTCTTTCGAGAAGGATCTTAAACACTTGTGAAACTTAGTTCTCTAGGTTTTGGAACAGAATTGTAAGGCACTGGTATGGTCGGAATGTGAAGGCCATTCCAAAAAGTAGGTCAGCTAAATATGCTAAGGCAGGACTTACAAGTATAATTTCAGTATAAAAACTATTTGACTTTTAGTTTACTGAAAGTATACTTCAAAGTACACTTTCATGAAATAATAAGTAAACTTTAAGTATATAGCTAGCAAATAAACAGTAAGTTTGATATCATTTATATGGAAACTAGTTGTGTATTTCAACTCTACTTCAGTTAAACTCTACACTTACAGCAAAATGAAAGTGGGCCAATTTAGTCCCAATAAGTACTGATATAGTACAATTACAAGAATACTACTAGTACACTGATTTTTACCTAAAATTATACTACTTTTTTTTATTTTTATGGATTGCATATATATTCAATACCAGAAAGCATTGCAATGGGCTCTGGAAAAAAAATCTAAAAATGTCTTATAAATAAAAAAAGAACTATTTTTGGCAAGTATTTTTTAGTGTCACGCATTTTGCACTTAGTGTATATAATAAGAGGGATAGTCAAATCTCTTATATACCTTATTGGAGGAGCAATAATTGTGTGCCATGCATAGTTGTATGCCATGCATGACCATAAACTGTTTATGAAGAACATTTCAAAACCAGTCATGTTCTACTTTGGTCAGGATGCAGCTCACTAAGTTTTAGAAAAGGGCCATTAAAGTAAGTGTTATGCAAGTGAACCTTGTTACTCCTGAAGAAACCTTCTGCTTTCAGAGTCTTGTTGGGCACATAAAGAAGTCGAAGGTCATTATAGCAGCGCTCTAAGACGACACGCATAGTCTCCGCACAAAGCCCCGTGGCCTGAGAAGAACACACAACCAGGTGACAAAATGTTAGATGGAAGCGGACATCTGTTTCAACAGTCTTTGGCACTTTCCACAAACTGGGAACAAAAGAGCGTTTGAAACTCCCTAAAACATATATTTGGCATGCGTTTATAAAACTAAACTATTGAAAAAAAGAAGATAAAATTAAGATAAATAAATGAAAAAAATATATACATGAAACATAAAAACAAAAAAAATCAAGGATTTCAGATTTTGCCTGTAAGTGCAAAAAGGGTAGTTTTGGTAATTCAATACAAAATTTAAAATAAAATAAAAAAATTTACAAATTATGACAGTTGCATGGTTATTGTAAGGGGGGACTTTATAATAATTTAGTGTTGGATAGTATATCTAACATATCTAATTGTTCTCTCTAAACAACACTGGACTTGGGCGCTCATTGGTTTAAAAAAATAATGGGTCACAATTTTTTACCCTATTTATGGAAATTAGCCTTTGTAAGTTAATGGAGCAGTGTATTCACTCAGAATTGAGATTTTGTACCTGCGCAATGAGTTGCTTGAACTCTGTAATAGTCTGGTTGAGATACGCCCTGACACTGACTGGAGCAGCAATAGACTCACTCTTCAGATCCACCACATGGACCTTCACCATCACCTCTGCAATAAACACACAAACATTGTCAGCAGTTAATGGTGAGGTAATTTTGAAAAGATATCTGGTCAACCATAATAAAAAATTGTAGAAATCAAAGGACTGCAAAATTATGCATTAATGTCCTTTTTTTCATTGGGACCTTGATTGCAGATTTTTACTTTGAGTATATTGCAAATGTTCTGCCCACTAGATACCTCCAGGTTTGTAGGGCTGGAACATTTGGTCAGGCCTGCGGATCTCCAGGAGTAGGTCAAACATGTATGAAGACTTGACCCCGCCGAGCAGCAGACCCATGGGCATGTCTTCCTCCCCTTCATACGAACGTTCTAGATATTCGTGAAACTCATCGTATTTCACCAATCGACAGCAGTCCAGTGGCACCACTCCATCAAGATCCATCAGCTGATCACCCAGAGGACAAACACAAGGAAACAACCAGTTATAAATGAATAGTGACTTTCTGATGCAGAGGTGAATTATAGACAACTATACACTGGCCTTGTTCACCTTGTATGCCATTTCTGTTGCTTCTCTGAGAGTTTTGTCCTTGTGAACCTCCAGCTTATTCTCAGTCATCATCATCTTCACTGGATGCATGCAGAAGAGCTTGATCTAATGGAAGAGGACAGAATAAGGCTCTATTCTAAACACAGGCTCTGTCTACACAGGTCTTTTAAGGCAGAATCCTACACATCAAGTCAGCATTTTGGCAGTTTTTGGTTCCATCATCCTTTTTTTTTTTTTTTTGACAAGCTCAAAATATTTTCACATTTTATTCTACAACATGAAACACATCAGTAATACCACCTTGTGCTTTTTTAAAGCTTTTATTTGTCTTGGCAGTTGCTATCAAGCATCTAAACGGGACTACAGAGGTTGTCAGGAACATTCATCACACTGAACAAGTAAACTCATCTACTCACTAGTCCACTTTTACAGCCTCACTGTGTTCATAATTGCGCTCTTGCTATCTATTCTTACTCAAACTTTCACTGCAAATGTTTTCTTAAAGACTGAAAGAGTTGTCGGAAGCGTAATGGTGGTGATGTTGAAATCATGTGACCATTCGGTAGTTTATTGATAGCCTGCATTTTTAATAGCTTTTTACTTTAGTTGATTGTATTTAGGCTTCAAAATTCCTAAGTTGTTGTGATCATTTGTGAAGATTATCTTGATGAACATCTATTTTTTTATACAGGGTGAGGCTAATTTGTGGACTGCCATAAAAAAAAAAAAAACTCTATTCCTTCAAATGGAAAGTGAAGGCATTAATGTAGTAAAAATGTTTTCAATTTGAGACAACACTATCCATCAAAAATGCATACACCAGATGTCAGTGCACTTAAGTCTATAGTGTAAGATCACTATGTTTAGCATTTAATCATTTTACATTTTTTCCAAAGATATGTATAGGTAGATGCCACAATCGACAGCACCACACACGTTGACGTGTCCGCCATCTTGGAACGGTCAATGTGTCGTCACTCTCAGTAATGCAACATTGCTGAGCCTCTGGTTGTAAAAATCACCGAACTTTATATTCATGAAGAAACGGGATAAACTTTCACAGGTGAGAATGTTTTTGTGTTATTAATATGTAGGGCTGGGTAAAAAATCCCAAGAATCAATTAGTCTAGTTTGTTTTCAGTTAACAGACGGAACATTGAAGGGCACTTCCCATCCAATAAATTGCAATAAGCATGTGCTTTGGTACTTTTAATATGAAACAAAGTCTCAGATTTCAAATTCTGTCCATTTTATTGCAGTATTTAAACAATTAATGCTGTTTTGAAGCCGTTTAATGTAGAGTGACAGATCGCTGTAGCGGCTCAGTTCAACAGACGCATGTGAACCGATCATCTCCTCCACTTTAATACCAGTTTCAGCACAAAATAAAAGTTTGCATGACCCAAGTTAAAAGAAAGAGCACAACTTTACAATCCGTATCCTGTCTCACGTAATCGCTCAATCAGTGTTTCATCCGCACAAAGACTTCAATATAACGGCTTGAAAACAACGTCACGTAACGTCACCTCATAAAAAAACATATTCGTGACCATAAACGGGATCATTGTTGCAGGCAAAAAAAATAAATGTAAAGGGGCACTTTTTGTAAATATATACACCATATACATATTCATTATAGTATTACTGTTCTGCAAATGTTTAATTTATGTTTTGAATAAATCCGTCAAGTTATGACAGCCACCACTTAAATGTTTATAATAAAAAAAATGAATTGAAGTAGAAATATTTTGTAATTTTAACTTTATTATTATAAAAACTTTACTAAGTGTAATTTTAGTCAGTTTTAATAGCCTTAATCAAGGTCAATTTTAACCTTCAATATTATAGTATGTTATAGTGCCAGCTGACTCTCATGTATATTTTACAGCATTAGTTGAGACATCTTACGTCATCCTCCCGGAGCTGCTTCCGTGTACAGACTGTTTGTTTTCGACCCCCCGATCCCGTGTGAGGCCTTTTTAGTAGGCTTGATACTTTTATTTCACTTCTTCCTTCTTTTTTGGACTGATGAACTGCAACACCCGCTGACAGCTAATTACCAGCCTTGGAAGATCAAAGTAAATATTTAATATAACTCCGATTGGATTCATATGAAATCAGGGAGAGCGGACAAGGGAGGGGGGCGGGGGGCCTAGGATGGCTTGAGGGTGAGGTAAATAATTGGGCCCCTTTCACTGTTTTTTGGGTTTCAGTATCCATTTAACATTTTACAGAGTTTAATGTAGCAATGTGGTCACTCAGTTTTCTAGATTTTCTAGATTAACAGGTTAATGTATCGTTTCCCATTCCATGACTAGTAAAATAATGGCAACTTACTGTTTGAACATGGTTCTTCTCGGCGTAGCGTGGTCGTGCGCTGCGTCTTCTTCTTGTTTGACAGGTGTCAGCGTTAAGGCGCAATACTGCCACCTGGGAGGTCAACCAGGTACTGGCGCTGGAGTAGGCTATTTGCATGTTGTGTTATCATAAGCGTCCTGTTCATTTTAAATATTGTGGTTATTGCCAATACCGGTATATCGTCACACCCTAAATTAACACGATGTAGATATTTCATGATTTGAATATCACGGTTATCGTTAATACCAGTGTATCGCAACACTCCTAGTACTAACTTAATATTACAGGTTTTTAAACTGTTACATTTTTAATGTCATGTTAGCTAACGTTTTGCCTTTGATGTGTCATTTAGAAAAATTTATCAGCTGACTCATATTGCCGATAAAAATATTCATACATTGCGATAAATATGGTTGCAAAACACACATGTCAATTTTCCTCGAGTGTTCACAGACCAGCTTTGACCATTCCAATATGGCAGATGGCTTACGTATAGTGGCCCATAGAAACAGCTGCTAATAAGGCATCCCTATCCATACACAATTCTATGATTTCTTTCCTCTCCAACCCGCCCCACAGTCATTTCTAAAGATTTTATTGGTCAAGTTGTGTAAGCGCTGATGAAACATACTATCCTAACCCAATTTTCATTCAGAAATTGCTAGTTAATTTTCACAATAATTACAAAGAACGGCAAGTACACAATAATTAACATGTAATTAGAAGCCGCACGTGTAGTCGAAAGTCTGTAGAAAGACTGAAATAGTATTATCTTGTAAAACATACTCCAATATGCTTTATTTATAACTTAGAAAGATATTTTTTACAGTGCTTTGCAAAATCTTTGCCTATATTTCCTTTGACCCTCACCACCATAAAATATTTGTGGCTTAACACATTTAATGTTGCCTTAAATTATACTCTTCAGATACCTAATTTCGGTCAAATTCTGTGGTGCACTGCTTGGAACAGCTTTTGCATTAAGAGCACACCTGTGATGCCTAAAATGCTGTCTAGGTAGGCAGCTCATTAGGGTTTGGAACAGAGCCCAAGTATATCCATGCAGTTTACCTTGCATGTGTTGCGCTCAATCTCTCTTTGCCTCTTCTTCTCGCTGTTCTTCAACTCGTTCTGTGTCGCGCCCAGTCTCTTTATGTGCTCTGGGAAGTCCTCAACTTCCAGGAATTCTGTAAAACACACACCGAGTCCATTACATTCCAGAATCTCAGACAGAGAGCAAGATCAGTGGGAATGCTTTTTGATACTGAGAAAATAAATAAATAAATAATTTGCAACATTCAAACCATTTAAATTCCATTTCTTACTTGCATTCCTGGAGGGGTCTTTTAGTCTGTACATGAGCATGTATGCATTTGTAGAGCTGTTGGGGCGGAAAATTAGAAGATTTGATAAAAATGGATAATATTGATATACTTTACATTATATGTTTTAAAAGGGTTTTTGTTTGGCATTTTAGAGATCACAAATGTAGGACTAGGAGGCTTCACACACCTGGCAAAGGCACTGGAGTAATAGCCTCTGCTCCCTGAGGATCCGCCATATGTCTTCCGGATGTCATCCTGCGTGATCTGGAATGCACACATGACGGCGATAACACAAATTACAACCCTGTATTATAATCCTCCAATCCTGTACAGTTTTCTTTCTTTCTGTACAAACAAAAATAGATATAAATTTATATAGATTTATATTGTCAAGCTGCAAAAAGGACCAAAATACAAAATATAATACCCAGTCGAAACTGGAAGGAAATGTTGTATGAAAAGCCCTTATATAGCGATGACTTGGGTGTGTTTTAGGTAAATTACTAACCTTGAACATGTGGTTGCTCATTTATAACACTTCAAATTCATTAACGTTAGAATTAGGTTAAGAACAAATTTGTGAATATGGTGGAATTTTTTGTGTGAAAAGTGTGTATTTTAAGGGTGTAACGGTACACGTTCACTGAAAATATTCGGTACAGGTCTTTTCCGGTTCAGTACGCATTTGTACCGAACAAATTGTTTAAACCAATGCATGAGTGAAACTTCATTGGAAACATCCAATTTTATACATTGTCACTTTTGATAAGAAACAAAGTGTCATCTTTCAGATAATATAAATTTTTTTTAGGAAATTCAAACAATAAATGTTGCTCTTTGATGTGGCGAGACAGATCGCTGTATAAACGCCTCCGTTCAAATGGCAGCGCGGAGCACTTCCTCTTTACTACTAGTTTTAACACAAAATAAACATGAATGGACATCTCATGCCTTGTGTATGGCTCAATCGGTTTTCAACCATGGAAAGATGTGACTAAAACCCTTTAAAACAAAATGGGGAGGGGGTGTGGTTGGTGGTTAAAGTAGCCCTCAAAGTAGCGCAATAACATCATCCCAACTATCAAAACTCAAAATATGTCATTTCCATACCTAAAATACATATTTTACAGTCACTGTTATGCAGATTGATCATAAACACAGCTAAAAGGCTTCACACCAGTGGTCCTCCCTCACAAAACATAACATCTAGTGCAGTCTTATCATAGGTAGAATGCAAAATATTTAAATACAAGCATTTCAGTCAAATGTAAATTTATGCAATATTTCAAACCTTTAACCCACGTGAGACCATCACCCAACTCCACGCAAAGAATACAGATTTGGCAACCCTGCATCCAACCAGCAGATTGATAGTGGCTCCCTGATGTGCAAAATAATATTCAATATTAGAATGTTTGCGGGAGCAGGCAGTAATGGTCAGAAAATCATCGGGAGCGGGATCAAGAAAACAGTCCAGCGCAGGGCTTTAAAGGCACAATATGTAATTTTCGCCGCTGGAGGGTGCGTATTCAAAATAAACAAATAGACAAATGCGTAGTTTGATGACGCCGTGACTGATTGTGGAATCATGGGAGTTGTGGTCTTCCACAGCCGATTCAATCCGACGGGACTCGGTCAGAAATAATTTTCATGGATGAGCTAATGATTTATTAATTTAGTAGAATGAAGCAGGGTGAGGCTGGAAGCCGTCGAAGCGAAACGAGGCTGAACGAGCGCGACACACGGCTCGAAAGCAGCGGAGCTTTTATTATGCCACAGTCTACCGCTTCCTCTCCCTTCCGGTCGTGTTTATGTGGGGTAAAGCAGCGCTTTTTTATCATACTAGATACATTTAGTTATGTTATAATGCTACTCTGTGCGGTCGTCCAGTCTATTAAAACGCACAACGTATTAAAGCGTCTTTGGTGTTTCCATGTTTTCTACAAAACAAAACCGGAAATCGAGAGGTTATATCATTGGCAGGCGACACGATGACACTATAGACACGGTTCGTGTCACTAGTTAAAATTGCTTATTTCTCTGGATTTAAACATCCTTCGAAACATTTGGGATAATGTAAGTCAGCAAAATATATAACACTGTTTAGTGTTTTTTGGATATTTTAATAAACAAATCTTACATATTGTGCCTTTAAATAAAAACGTACACAATGAATGGCGATTATAGAAAGCAAAAGCCGAATCCCGTACATTTTGGGCGATTTAGAAATCCCGGCCGGACACATTTTTTTAAGGGCCAAAAAGAGGACATGTCCAGGAAAAAGAGGACATGTGTGGTGCTTTTCCACTGCATGGTACGACACGGTATGGTATGGTACGGTTCGCTTTTGGGGGGTTTTCCACTGGGGACAGTACCTGGTACTTTTTTTAGTACAACCTCGGTTGAGGTTCCAAGCCCGAACCGTACCGTTACCACAACGTGACGTGTAAACTCTGCTGATCCACAGATTGGCCGGAGAGAATCGTCACTAACTACGTCACTGAACTTGCGACACAAACACAAAAGAACCGCTAGATTTAAATCAGCACAGCCAATGAAGGATCGAACGCAACTGTTTTGACGAGCGCACCTTTTTGTTTCGTGGTCTGTTGAGGAAGAACAGACGTTCCTCTAATTGATAGCCGAGGAGCGGATCCAGCGAGAGCTTGATGGGGCGACGCGGAATGAAAAAGGTTTTTTTAGGTGTCGTGGTAGTAGAGGCGGCGCAACTTTAATGACATGTGAATAATCCCGCCCACTCTAAAGCGATACTAAACTGCAGTGGAAACGCAAACCGAGCCGTGCCGTGTCGTACCGTACTGAGCCGTGCCGAGCCAAGTCGTACCACGCAGTGGAAAAGCGCCAATGGTCACCCTAATTTAATTTACCTCAGGCAAGTCATCAGTGTCCACAGCTTGTTAGTTCGCTAGAGAAATGAAGTGCAGAGAAGAGCATTTCGCAAAATATTATATACTCATTATATTTTACTTTACTTGTTAGTGATGTCTTAATTATTTCATGTGTGTTTAAATAAATCTGTTATGAAACAAGTTGTGACAGCCACTATGTAAATGAATATATTTCAAAGACAAACAGAAATTTTATAACTTAGAAGTTAATTTAAAAACTGCATTGTGTGCAATTTACATGTTTGTATAAATTTTTTAAGTTGAGAGTTGATTATTAAACTTTCAAATAAATAGTAAATCAATTCATGTTTGGCCTCTGTTGTTAACTGTAATTTTAGTAAAGTAAAATGGCTCCCTATAGTTTAAAGCATAAGCAGAGGTAGATTTTTTTATCCCTAGGAAAATTTTAATTATAATTGAATTTATTTCAAGAGCAATTTGTTCAGTAAGCCACTGTTAAATAAAAGCAATTTTATGTTTAGTTTTTTTCTCCCTGCTGTACCAAAATCATACCGAACCGTGACGTCAAAATCAAGGTGCATACCGAACCGTCATGTTTGTGTACCGTTACACCCCATATACAAATAATCCACACAATTATTAGTGAATGAGACCCAGTATTTTTATTTCTGAGTGAACTATTCCTTTAAGACTGATGCTAGCTGGCTGACCTTGCTGACGTGCTGGTCATTGAAGCTGTACCATTGGCTGTCACTGAAGGACTTAATGCAGGCGTAGTAGTGCCCACCTGCAGCACTCCCAGAATGCACCATGACTGAGAAGAGTTCAAAGGTCAAGGAGCTCTATAAGGGAGACAAGAAAAAGCATGTTTGTCTTTCATCTTCCACAATTCAATACAGCACTTCAGCATTAGGGTTCAGAGAGGACATGAGGTGACCTTTGGTTTGAGCACCCGCTCTGCACTGCTGCTGTTATCCAGACAGATGCCCTCGTCCACAGCATCATCCGTGGAGAAATCGTTGCTCATCTGGTCACTGTGGCAGCTTCCTTCATTCTCCGCCCCACTGTCAGTGCAGCTCTCTGTCTGAGGTGATTTCTGCAGAGTCAAAACATGCAATTAATGCATCAAAATGATGTGTCATGTTCAAAACTACACACTTTCAAAATCCACTAGTGGTAACCTACTAGTCTAAGGAAACACTGAATAATAAGGCAATTAAACGCGTGCATTAAGGGGCATTCACAAAATAAATGTTAGTGTGTCCAAAAACAACAACAAACAAAAAACAATGGCTGAGTGCAAAAAAACTAAACTATTTATTCTTGACAATCATTCTTAAAAATGCAATGCTCACAGTATAAGACTCTCAAAAGCTGATCACACTAATCGACAAGTTCGTTCTTGGCCAGGGAAGGGAATCATAAAAAACATTTTAAAAATTTGGCTTACACATTAGAGCCCTGCATTTCAGCCCGGGCCCGATGGGCCCCGACTTTTTTACGCCTCGGGCCTGTTTTAGGCTTCTCCTTATTTTTATATTTTAGACATCCATCAATTAGTGATGAAAAAAAATTTGCCGCGCTGGTGGAAACAACACGAGACTGAGCTACCGCGATTGTCAAGAGTGGCTCGACGGTGTTTTTGTGTCCCGTCAGCAGCATGCGTGCTGTCAGCGCAGCTGAAGAGTTCTGCGTTCAAACGCACGCAATAGGCTAAAGCTTGCCGCAAAACCCCAGCAAAAGTAATTACCACGAATGTGTCAGGGGGAAATAGTAAGGAAATATATGAATTATTTACTAATAAACTAGTGTATTCTGAGTCTGTGTCGCAAAGATGAAGATTCTGACTCGCCATCTCCTCATCAGACGCGCCTCTAGAGAGAAGTGCATCTTTACGGATTATGAATATGATCATAATGAAAGAGTCTGTTTTCAATTGGTTTCATTTCGTTAATAGCTGCAGTCCGTAGGTTTTGTCCATCTTGTGTTCACCATCTCTGTTGAAGACCCTGGAATGTGCAGCTGAGTGGCAGAGAGCGTCGCTTGCGATGGGTTGTGGATGGGGGGTGGACGTTGGGGGGGGAAAACAACGACTGCGCACGCGCGAAAATTGGAGATCTGTCGGATTGACTCTTGGAAGGACAGATAAGTAGGGTTGCTACAACGTTCTCCATTGTCTGTCGACGGTGTGGATTATGTATCACTTACTAATCTCCATACGCAGCAGAAAAATCACAGATTCTAGCCTACGTTTTGGAATATGACCCAAATAAGAATTTTCACCTTATATTGCCATCTGAACAAGTAACAAATCTGCCACGTTTGTTCTGACCAACTAAAGAAAAAAGCATTACCATAAATCTCGCTACCAATGGTGATTTAATCTAACGATTGATTAGTTCATATCACATCAACCCGTTCAAATTATTATTATACTTTATTCTCAAATTATTAATATTAACAACATCAGCATTGCGTGACTATGAATATAGTGTGTATTAGTGTGTAGATTTCAATTTCTGTGCAGTCTAATCTAATTGTCATACCATTCGAATTTCATAAGAAGAAATTATTTTATTTTTAACCCAAAAAGCTAATTATGCTACCTTCGAACTGGTTTTCTTTAAAATACAAATGTAAATGTGTAATCAGAAGCACATTTATAACTGGAATATAATTTAATTTCATTCATATGTGTTTCATAAACACACAATCCTTTATGGATTACAGTCCGCCATCAAAATGATACATTTAATTATGGCTGCTGTGAGAAAAGGCTATAAACGATCGGCCATCTGCAGGATCCTCACATGTGATAGCCTAGTAGCTGGGACAACTTCTTTGTTTACAGACGTGACATAATGACGCAGTGCCATGCTCGAATTTCCCGCGAAAACCTACCTGTACCACTCAAATTATAAAACATTATTATAAGCTAACCGTTGTGAATCAGACTAAAGTAAGACAATAGTTTTGAACACTGGCTGGTTATGTACTTGCTCAAATATTGATTTCGGATCATTTTTAACTAAAAAAAAAGTTACAGACTGCAGCTTTAAGTAGTAATGTAAAACTTTCTATAGATATATTTTATCATGTCTGTGAGGAATGTATTCGCTGAGTTTCGGTTCATTATTGTGAAGCGCTCCCGTTCAAGACGAGACGGCAGAAAGCGCCACGCCCCCCATGTGTGTTTTTATTTTTTTTATAAAGCCTGTTTTGTTGATAATGTGAGTGCACGCACATAAAGTAACTCCTTTACAGTTCCGTATGATGTATTACTCTTACCTTTATGAGCAAAAATGACGGCGTATCCACTGAATACACTAAATCACTAATACAAGTGATCTCGCTGGCGCCTCCATGTCCTGCAAAGAGCGCTTTAGCTTCCACTCTCCGCACAACTATTGGATACATCGCACATTTATCTAGGTGTTAACGTTTAAACATGTTAATGCTTGAACTGTTTTAGTAGGCCTAGATTGTTTTTTTTAGTTAAGTCCGTGATGATTCTGAGAGGCTAAATTGATCAAACATAGGCTATGATCAGCTCACTGTCTGCTGATAAGCTGTCGGACAAGGGCCGGGCCTGAGCATTTGAGGCCCGTGCAGGGCTCTATCATGCGTCTCTTAATGATTCAAGTTTTCTGTAACGATTCTTTTAAACAGAATTAAATAATAGGAAATGAGAAATGTGACTCTTATTATACTTGCTGCCCTTATCAGTCTGTTGCCAAATGTTGAGATCAAGTCAAGTTTATTAGTATTGCTTTTCGCAATACACATTGTTTCAAAGCAGCTTTACAGGAAACCATGATGTTAATATTTTTAATATCTTCATGCTTTATAGTCACATTAAGCAGATCAAAGCTGGATGATAATATAGATGACATTTCGTGATGATACAAGCAGTTGAGATATGCTATATACACAACATCCCACCATGAGTATGTATGCAAATAAAGCTGTGCATACTTAAATATCCAACTTTATATGCAGAGCTGGGTGATAACAGTTACATTTCCTTACAAAAATAAAATATAAGGCAGAGATTTGCTATAGTATACACTCACTGGCCACTTCATTAGGTACACCTTGCTAGTACCGGTTTGGACCCCCATTTGCCTTCAGAACTGCCTTAATTCTTCGTGGCATAGATTCAACAAGGTGTTGGAAACATTCCTCAGAGATGTTGGTCCATTATTGACATGATAGCATCACGCAGTTGCTGCAGATTTGTCGGCTGCACATCCATGATGCGAATCTCCCGTTCCGCCACATCCCAAAGGTGCTCTATTGGATTGAGATCTGGTGACTGTGGAGGCCATTTGAGTAAAGTGAACTCATTGTCATGTTCAAGAAACCAGTCTGAGATGATTTGAGCTTTGTGACATGGTGCATTATCCTGCTGGAAGTAGACATCAGAAGATGGGTACACTGTAGTCGTAAAGGGATGGACATGGTCAGCAACAGTACTCAGGCAGGCTGTGGCATTTAAATTATGCTTAATTGGTATTAAGGGGCCCAAAGTGTGCCAAGAAAAAAGTCCCCCACACCATTACACCACCACCACCAGCCTGAACCGTTGAGACAAGGCAGGATGGATCCATGCTTTCATGTTCTTTACGCCAAATTCTGACCCTACCATCTTAATGTTGCAGCAGAAATCGAGACTCATCAGACCAGGCAACGTTTTCCAATCTTCTATTGTCCAATTTTGGTGAGCCTGTGCGAATTGTAGGCTCCGTTTGCTGTTCTTAGCTGACAGGAACGGCACCCGGTGTGGTCTTCTGCTGCTACAAGGGTTCGACGTGTTGTGCGTTCAGACATGGTATTCTGCATTCCTTGGTTGTAACGAGTGATTAACTTGAGTTACTGCTGCCTTTCTATTAGTTCAACCAGTCTGGCCAGTCTCCTCTGACATCTGGCATCAACAAAGCATTTCGTTCCACATACTGCCGCTCACTGGATATTTTTCTCTTTTTTTGGACCTTCCTCTGTAAATAGGTTGTCTGATAAATCCCAGTAGATCAGCAGTTTGTTTGTAAAATACTGGCAGACTAGCCCGTCTGGCACCAACAACCATTCCACGTTCAAAGTCACTTAAATCCTCTGTCTTCCCCATTCTGAGCTTCATTTAACTTCAGCAAGTCTGTCTCACCACATCTAATCCTAAATGCATTGCATTTCTGCCATGTTATTGGCTTATTAGCAATTTGTGTTACCAAGCAATTGACAGGTGTACCTATAAGTGGCCGGTGAGTGTAATTAGGGATGCACGATATTATCGAACTGGGTCCCTATAAGTCTTACAATGGTAACATCGACATCGTCCGATTGTCCAATTATGGCCCCCCCCCCGATACGAACACACCTCACATTGTGCTCAGGGTGTGCTAGCGATAAGATGAAGTCAGCATTGTGGTCATTATTTGCACTGAATGGTGATTCACTGTTTTTGATTGCTGCATTTAAACTGAGAATGCAAGAACAGAATGAAGCGTCCGGTGCGCAATAGATTCAACAGTTACTTGCGCTGCGGCAGCCTACTCCAGGTCCTAACTCAGGTAAGGAGTTTGAATTCCCTAGGGGGCACTGTTGGACTACTTGTATTAAAATGAAAGTAAAATACACAAATAACATCAAGATTGTATTTCTGATTAAATAAAGCAGTAACTGCTGTCGTAAAATCACGAGTATGTTTTGATTTAAAAGTCAGAAGCTATAGCCAAAGACTATAGACCCCCAAGACGTGTCACTCGTATAGTTTTGAATGGGGAAAAATGCAAAACTCAATATGGCCGCTCTATCAAACGAAGCCCCGCCTTCTGAGCAAAAGAGCCTATCGCTAATCGGTAAAGTCAGCGTGTCACTGCAGCTGCCGTTAGATGTCCCAGTTGCTATAGAAACAGTCAATGCTCTGAGACCGTGCGGTCAGGACTGCGCATGCGCACTGGCTGATCTAGCCTGAAAAATAAGCTTTTTTAATGCTATTTGAGCAAAATAAACAACATTTATGATACAGTTGATATCGGATTTCTTTGGTGATTTCAAATATGATATTTAATTGCAAGCTTAGTGAACAGTTTTGTAAAATTTGATGTTTCCCCATTCAAAGAGATAGGCATTTGGAGGCGTTTCCAAGATGGCCGCCAAGTGACATGACTTGCCTTAAAGGGAATTTGATATAGCTTACAATACATGAATAAAAATCACAAACATGACACTTGAAAATTAAATCATTTTATATATAAAGATTTATTTATTAGTGTGTAATATGTTTTTTAAAACAGATTCAGGACTATGAAAGATTTCGATGTTTACAACTTTTCTTTAGACCATCTACAAATGTTAAATCTTAAAATAAATGTTAAGGTTACTACTGCATCTTTCTGAAAAAAATATGCAGCGATTGATATATAGTTTATTTAGTTATTTTCAAAGCTTCAATGTACTGTTATTTTAAAATAACTTCATTATTGTTTATTTAATTCTAACAAATTAGTTTTTGTTAAAAAACTAACCAAAATTAAAAATTATTTGTTTAGAATTTCTGCACAGGATAGCCTTAGTGTTGTTTCCAAATAAAAGGAAATATATCGGTATTGGCAAAAATGAGTTGAAAATATCGGATATCGGCAAAAATCCAATATTGAGCATCCGCAGTATATCGCTTTATGTGAGTGTCCTAAGGGTCATGAAATACAGAACTACTTTTTCTGAGAATTTAACAAAGGTGTTTGTGTTGCACATCATAGAAGACTATTATATCACTTGTTAATAGGAGACAAGGTTAATTTTAAGCTTTTTTGTCTTCCAGGTTTAAAATCTACATTGTGCTGTCAAATGCAAATGACTGTAGTACTTTGATGATGCATCGGTGTCACATAGTTATTCATGAGACTGCATGTCCTTATGCTATGAGAAGCCGGTCTTTACAACTCAATGATATAACCAACTAAACAGCTTATATAAATAAGCCTTACAAGTTATTAAAGGTGCAACAGCGTGTTCATAAAACTCAAATGCACATTTTCAACCATGTTATCAAATAGGTCTGTTCACAAAATCAGAAACTAACACCTTCATGACAACTAATCACAAATGGTCACTAGAGACACATCTGGGATGTTAACACTAGGTGTAAAAAGGTTAGACAAGATCATCCGTTCATTAATTATGGACTCAATAAGGATATGAGCACTCAAAAAGAGAGCATAAAGCTGTCTCACCTCATCCTCGATGTCGATGAAGGGGCTCATGTCCAGCTCCTCTGGGAAGGTCATGCGGTCATTGAGTTTAATGCGGTGCATAGTGGTGTAATCAAAGTCGAAGCGTTTCAGCTGCAGAGTCAGCAGGTATGGGAAATGGAGGAATCTCAGACCCTGGAGACAAAAAAAAAAACACCGCATCAGAAACTGAAATGTGATACAGGACTTCACAATCGTCATCTGTGATCTGAATCACCTTGCGGGCGTCACATTTCTTTTTGCAGCGCTCACAGAAGTATTGGTTGGGACCATCAAGAGTCTCAGGCTGGATGAAAGCTTGCAGGGCTTCTTCCTGTTCGACATAAAATCAATGGACAATGAGGACAAACATGTCGATCAAAAGTTCAACGAGGTTGCTACTAAAGAACTATTTAGACAATAATTGTTTCAGACTGCTGGTTTTTGGCCCCACTGTCATTTGGATATTGCATTTGACATTTAGTAGCAGTGCCGTCATTGTTAACTAAAACTAAAACTATTAAACATTGTTTTCATTAACTGAAATAAAATAAAATCTAACTATTAGATGAAAAACTGATCAAAAATATAATTGTGAGATTAAATTGCCTTGGCAACAAACTGAAAATAAGTTTAGTACCAAAATTTCTAAAACTGGGGAAAAAAAAAAAACGAATTTTAAAATACTAAAATGACTAAAATCAAAACTGAAATAAAATTAAAACAAAAACAAAAAATAAATAATTCAAATTTTAAATAAATACCATAATATATAAATTATTTAAAATAACACTGTTCAGCGCTTTGGATGACAATATATATACAGTATATATATAAATATATTTGGGCTAGCTATGGACTCTATGTTTGTTTTTTTAAGACCAATGTACATTAGTAGCTCTTAGCATATTGCAAAGGTCATATTTCCATTTCAAACAGTAATAAAATCAATAAACTGAAAATTCTGTCGCCATATAAAACAACTACAATTTACAATTCCTTTACAATTTAATTCTGCATCTGCTAGTCAGCTATACTGCAACAGCTACAAAAAATCATCATAATGACAGCCGGACGCACCACGCTGCCAAAAGCCTGGCTGGCCCCAAAGGGCCTGATGACCAGAGGAATGTCCAAGTACGTGTCAATCCTCCAGCTCTCATAGCCACACTCCAAACAGCGCACATAGTCCTTCAGTTTGCCCTGGTAAAGCTGGTTGATCAGGTCAGCCTGGAAAAAACAAAAGACAGTACATCAAAACACTTTGCATACACCACTAATCACAAAACTGTTCGGTAAACACCCACACATTCAGAATGAAACTTGCAGTCAGTCCAGTTGCAAACAATTTCCTAATTAACTGATTTTTTTCCTATTATAGATGATACGATTAGCATAAGTTGGGTGAAAAGTTGAGTTGAAAAAGTTAAACTGAATTTCATAATATCTTTGGTATGTGACGTGCATTAATGACAGCAGAGCTTCAGCTGCATGAGCTCTACAACTTTGTGTAAAACCTGATGATCATGTTCTCCAGCATGATTAGAGAATCAACCAAAGAGAATCTTGTTCTTCAACAGAAGCAAGTACACTGAATCATCTATACACGTTTACATGTAGTTCACATGATCAGAGGCTGTTTTGTTTACGTTTTGTATATATGCATATGTTGAATATCCTTGTTTCGGTTTCCAATACGCAGACATTACAACATGAATGCCTGAATAAAGCGAAGACCAAATGATCAACATGATTCATATTAGAAAATGATAAGCAAGCGCTGCTTGTTTACAGTTTGCATATCTGCAGTCTTCGTTTTGATCAAATACAGAATACTGCCACCTGCTGGAATGGAGTGTTATTTCCTCTTATGCAGGGCAGTTGACTGTTGACTGTTCGTTTACACGATAACAGCATTTTGGGGGACTGAAAACGCATATTTTTGAAAACGGGTTTCAAAGTGGAAGTTTTGGAAAACGGCACCGCTGTCGTTTCCGTATAAAATATGATATACCGGGATCTTTGAAAATGGTGACGTCATGCGCGTGCGTAGTACGTGTTAGGTATGTAGACATGCGCAGTACGTGTAGATTCCCGTATCCCGTTTTTTACACGGAAACGACAACGGTGCCGTTTTCAAAAACTTCCACTTTGAAACCTGTTTTCAAAAATATGTGTATTCAGGCGAACAAACATACACAACAGTGGCAGAGTATATGGTACTGCTGTTGCTGCTCAAGAGTTTGCTAACGCTCAATTGTGGAAGTGTGGATTTACTTCACCAATATTATAACCAACGGCGGAGATGCATCATATACATCATAAAATCTTTACTTCCCTACAGGTACTGTTTACTAACAAGGTGAAAGCACCATCTACTGGCCTGGCATACATAATACAGCGTTTATGGCCGTTTTCGCGGATATGTGTAAACTCGAATCGTTTTGAAAACATTGTCGTGTTTTATACATACAATTTTTTAAAACGCACGGGAAAAACGTTTCCATGTTTGACTACACCGTTGTCGTGTAAACGTAGCCTTAGTCTCTGCAGTGTTCAACTTTTTGGCCCAGATGCAGGCGATGTGAGATGACAAAACACTCTGTTTTCGTCACTGCTAGTTCTTAGATATCGCTTTGGCCGGCATGTCAGGGCCTTAATACTTTTGGACCCCGCTATAAACTCAAACCCCGAAAAAGAGGTTGAGACATGTTTTCACTTCAACAACTAGTTTTGCCGACCTACTGACACAAATACAGAGATTTAAAGTCTTACAGCACCCAGCTTAGAAGAGAACAATGAGCTGAGTGTAGAAACATGCAAACCTGTGAAGAAAATCCACAGAATTCAGTGCGTGGCTCCTGATCCAACCCACACTGAATGGGTAAAACCCACCAGTCCAGACTCGGCTGCTGTTTACACCGCAAAAAAAGCTTGGAACTGCCTAAAATTATTTTTATTTGACTCAACACTGGGTCTTTTGTCCTAGTCTAGAGATCTCACTGGTTGTGGATTAGCATCATGTGATGAGGAGGCGGGGCTTGCGTCACATACCTGCTCAGTCTGTTTCCACTTCTGCTCTAGTGCATCAAACATGACTCTGCAAAGCTCCTGGACGTCGTGCTGCTGCCAGGCTGCAAGACAAACAAGGTAAAGAGTTTCACAGTAATCAAGACTCCTCCTGCTATCTGATCACAGCAGCGTTAATGTGGGTAAAGTTTCCCAAAGGGACATTAAGTGAAGCCTCGTACCCTCACTGCTGTCCCAGCCAAAGCTGCGGGTCACGTCTGTGGTCTCGATGGCACGCTTCTTACTGGTCTGCAGAAGCACAAACAGCCTCTTGAGCTGGTACGGGATACTGATGACCGGATCCTCCTCTGACTCCTCAAACTCCCAACTGGTGCAGAAACATTAAAAACACAGTTGGAATTCAAAACTCTGATTTAACAATATCTGCATCAATGGTTGCAGGAACTCTGCTTTATCTTGGCGAGTTGCTTAAATCTAGTTCATATAAACTATTTATCCCACTAAACTTGACACGGACTACTTACTTGTAGAGTGCATTCCTGAACTCAGGGGTCATGAACAGGGTCTGCAGGAGGCTGTTCAGGTAACAGGTCATTGCTTGGTTGACCAAACCAACATAACCTTGAAAGCAGAGGTTACAAGACAAATAAATCTATGTGGCAAAGTTGGCATGTTCTTTTTGACCAATGTATGTTAAAGGAGGGCTACCTGTCTCTGATTTGTTAAGTATGGAGGAGTACGAGTAACTGGGGCTGCTGTAGTCACTGCTGCAGCCCACAGTCCCGTCCCGCGGTAAGGGTCCGATGAAGCGACCCTGAGAGCTGTCATCAACACCACTGCTGTCTGCTGTGCCAGATTCATCCTGTAAGAGAGTTGCACATGAATAATGCCAAACATAAATATTCACCATCTAGTTTTATACCATGCCTCACAAAATTAAGATCCCATGCCAAAAGAATATCAAATTAACACTCATTGCATTCATATTGTGTGGTATCCTTAATTTCTACTGGAAATAAATAAGTCAGGAACCCAAAAGGTAACAACCTGTCTGAAACTTTGTGTTACAAGCACTTCCTATGTTAATTTGGCTCTTTAAGATTAATCGCTTGTTGTATTCCTCAATTGTAAGTCACTTTGGATAAAAGTGTCTGCTAAATGAATAAATGTAAATGTAACCTAAACTGGATTCCACAACAAACAGTGGGAACAAAAATGTGAAACTAAGTTCAACTCCAAAATTGTTCCCCCTACTTGAAGCTTTCTTTGCATTTTTGTTAAAATATAAATAAATAAAGATGATAGAACGACAGAATAAAAGATAGATTTTGAACTTTCTTTGCATTTTTGTCTGATACAGTATTATCACCAGAAGTGAGTACACCTCACATTTTGTAAATATTTAAGTGTATCTTTTCATGTGGACAACACTGAAGAAATACAATTGCTACACGTAAAGTAGTGAGTGTACAGCTTGTATAATAGTGTAAATTTGCTGTCCCCTCAAAGTAACTCAACACAGCCATTAATGTCTAAAACGCTGGCCACAAAGGTGAGTACACCACTAAGTGAAAATGTCCAATTTGGGCCCAATTAGCCATTTTCTAGCCATTTTTGGTGTCATGTGACTCATTAGTGTTATAAGGTATCAGGTGTGAATGGGGAGCAGGTGTATTAAATTGTGTGTTATCGCTATCACTATTTCATACTGGTCACTGGAAGGTCAACATGGCACCTCATGGCAAAAGAACTCTCTGAGGATCTGAAAAAAAAAAATAATAATTGTTGCTCTACATAAAGATGACGTAGGCTATAAGAAGATTGCCAAGACCCTGAAACTGAGCTGCAGCACGGTGGCCAAGACCATACAGCGGTTTAACAGGACAGGTTTCACTCAGAACAGGCCTCACCATGGTCGACCAAAGAAGTTGAGTGCACGTGCTCAGCGTCATAGCCAGAGGTTGTGTTTGGGAAATAGACGCATGAGTGCTGCCAGCATTGCTGCAGAGGTTGAAGGGGTCAGCCTGCCAGTGCTCAGACCATTCACCGCACACTGCATCAAATTGGTCTGCATGGCAGTCGTCCCAGAAGGAAGCCTCTTCTAAAGATGATGCACAAGAAAGCCTGCAAACAGTTTGCTGAAGACAAGCAGACTAAGGACATGGATTACTGGAACCCTATTACCTACAGTCAAGCATGCTGGTGGGAGTGTCATGGTCTGGGGCTGCATGAGTGCTGCCGGCACTGGGGTGCTACAGTTCATTGAAGGAAACCATGAATGCCAACATGTACTTTGACATACTGAAGCAGAGCATGATCCCCTCCCTTCGGAGACTGGGCCGCAGGGCAGTATTCCAACATAACGACCCCAAACACACCTCCAAGACGACCACTGCCTTGCTAAAGAAGCTGAGGGTAAAGGTGATGGATTGGTCAAGCATGTCTCCAGACCTAAACCCTAATTGAGCATCTCAAGGTCTTTAACATCCACCAGCTCCATGATGTCGTCATGGAGGAGTGGAAGAGGACTCCAGTGGCAACCTGTGAAGCTCTGGTGAACTCCATGCCCAAGAGGGTTAAGGCAGTGCTGGAAAATAATGGTGGCCACACAAAATATTGACACTTTGGGCCCAATTTGGACATTTTCACTTAGGGGTGTACTCACTTTTGTGGCCAGCGGTTTAGACATTAATGGCTGTGTGTTGAGTTATTTTCAAGGGGACAGCAAATTTACACTGTTATACAGGGGGGGGGGGGGGCTGGTACAATAACTACTTCAATTGTTAGCAAAGTGAAATTTCTCAGTGTGTAATGAAAAGATATAATTAAAGATTTACAAATGTGAGGGGTGGTACTCACTTTTTGGGAGATACAGTATATTAAGGGATCGAACGATAGAAGAGACAACACTAATAGATAGAATAAATAGATAGACAGCAGAGAGGTCCTTAGATAAACAGAAATATATAGATAGAAATTGATCAACACAAACAAACAACAACAATAGCCAACGAATGACAGAACGCAAGAGCAGACAGAAAACAACAACAGATGGAATGAACCCCAAACGATTGAAAGAACAAATTAATGAATAAAAGATAGAAAGACAGAACGGATGATCAAACGATAGATCAAAATTTAGAACGATATAGGACATTAAATTACATCTATGCAGATAGAATGACAGAACAATGGATAGAACGATAGATAGACAAACGATTCATAGAACAAATGAACAAACGATTGATAAAACAAAAAAAAAAATTGGGGGGTGGGGGGGTGGGATTTGTTGTGTGGTTTTTTTTTTTTTAACCCAGGTTAAAAACTGCTGACATGGTGACTCACGGAGTGTCTGAAGGCTGCTCCCCGTCCTTGTCCGTAGCTGCAGGAAAATCCTTTCCCGCCTCAAAAACGGACAAAACACCAGGGACATCTCACGGCGTGGCCAGAGGAGCCTCAGGTGCAGATTTGCGCATAGGAGAAAAAAAAGCGAGGATAAGCGAGGATTGAAGGTGAGCGTAGGGCTGGACAATTAATTCAATATCAATATGTATCGCGATTTTAATTTTTTTTCAATAACGGTGATATGAGTTTTAAACACATTTCCGATATTTCAACATACATTACCAGTGTTTCCCATAGCCTGCACGTTTCAAAATCATAACTCTGAAGGGAACCGACTGTCTCAGAAAAGTTCGAGGCATTTTCATTTGATTGAAGTAGCATACTGAGCGGATGCTTTGATTACAGCCAATTACTGGAGAAAACCGCTAGTTTTATCATTTTACAAGCGCCTCTGTGGCAGAGAAGGGTTTTCATTTTAAATAACCCTGTTCTCCAGAACAGTTCCAGTTTTGGTTGTTGCTCAATTTTTTTGTTCTCTGGGACCGGAGCACTTTTCATACCCTTTTTGTCTGGCTGAAGCACATTTGTTTCAATCTATAAGAATAATCAGCTTACATACCATCAAAAGTTTTTGAACAGTAAGATTTTTAATGTGTTTTTTTTTTTTTTAAGAATTCTCTTCTGCCCACCAAGGCTGCATTTATTTAATCAAAGTACAATAAAAACAGTAATATTGTGAAAGATTTGTCCTATTTAAAAATTGCTTTCTATTTGATAGATTTAAAATGTAATTTATTCCTGTGATCATACATAGCTGTATTTTCAGCATCATTACTCCAGTCTTCAGTGTCACATGATCCTTCAGAAATCATTCTAATATGTTGATTATCGATATTTAAAACAGTTGAGTATTTTTTTTTTTTCAGGATTATTTGATGAACAAAGTTCAAAATAACATTTATTTGAAAAAAAAAGCTTTGAACATTATACACTATTACATACAGTATAATTTTAATAATTTTTTTGGGAAAGAAATTATGGAAATTAGTACTTTTATTTAGCAAGGATGCAAAAGTGATGATAAAGGCATTTATAATGTTACAAAAGAATTCTATTTCAGATAAATAGTGTTCATATCGATATCGGAATTATATCGTATCGACCGAAATTAAGAAATATATCGTGATATCCATTTAGGCCATATCGTCCAGCCCTAAGTGAGAGGTAGTAAAAAAAAAACAATCAGAACAACAAATAACAAGTCAGACAAGATGTTGTCTGGAACACAACACAGAGAGCAAGTCTATACATGCAGAAATACTGCAAAAACACCTTCAGAGAGAAAATAATCAACCTGATGTACTGCAGATAACCCACATCTCGTCCCAGGATACAGTTAGTGTGAAAGAAATGGCTGTGCTACCTGAGGGACAACATGTACTAGCAATTTAGCCACAGGTCTGGACGTGCTAATGTTCCGCTGGCGGAGAGAGCAGCGTGGGTAAAGGCAGAAACAGGCCCTAATCCACTGACCTACTCAGAGTTACCTGCAGCTACAGGCTCTGTGCTGGGTCAGCGCTGGGATTAACACACAATTAGATGGAGAATGAAGCAGAGTCCATGATACAACTCCATCTAATCATAGCACTGCAGAGGTGTGGTAAAACCATGGCTCTGACGCTGTCTGTGTAACGTCAGGTGTGCATTACGCTTGTGTTTAGAATTAATAAAAAAACATATTATAAATTATTTGCATTATTAATGGCAGGAACACACTAATGACTTTAGTCGACACTAGTTGCCAAAAGTCACAGTCAGTCTGCACATTTAAAAGTCATTTAGTGTATTCCATCCTTAAGAAACCAGAACCCAACAAGCTATTGGGAGCAATTTCAGGTTGGGTTTGGTCTTATATTTGATAGTACTGGTTGGGTTAAGTTTCAAATACCCATGCAGACCTCTAGTACACTACAAAATACAAACTAAGGCTGTCCAAAAAAAAAAAAAAAATCGAATTTCGAATATTCGTCGAATTTAAAATAAAAATCCACATTCGAATGCAAAAACATTTTCTAATCTAGAGGGACATCAATCACCGTTGCACTCACGTCTCGCACAAGAGAGCTGCATGTTTAGAAAGCCATCCAAAATTAATGTAACTGCGTCTCATGATTTTAAATAAAAACTCTTTGTGATTGGTTTTCGGTCCTTTGTATTAAACATACATACATGATGCCGTTTTGTTTAATTGTTTAAGCAAATTAATGAATTATATATGGTTTATAAACATTCATTTAAACATTATGCACTTTTTCAAAGATAGTCGTGTTATTTTATTGCTTTGAAGAAACGTGCATTAGTAATTTTTTTGCTCGATGCGCCCTCTTGTGGTCTCAGGAGAGACGCAAAAAGCTTTTTTCCCCCTAACTGAAATGATGCCTTGTAAATTTGAATATAGATAATATTTAAGTACAAAATTCGAATTTCGTTTTTTAACCATTTTGACAGCCCTAATACAAACCTCTAGTATATGTGAATAATTAACTCATAAACGGGGCATATTCATTCATTATTACTACATGGGTGAAGTTGTAAATAAAACAAAGATTACTGGATTGTTTCACCAAAAAACTATTATGTCAGCATATCGATTTCAAAATTTTACATTTAATTCAGATTTTTTATTTTTTTTAATTACTTTGTAATTACTCGTGAAATTTACAGAATTATAAAATCTTACCGAGCCTAAACTTTTTGTAATTAACATTACGGCTCTATTAATTATGAAAACATTACATTTTCTTTATGCACAATCAATTATATTTTTTTTCTTTTCATTTTGCGGTGAAAGAATACGTTTTTGAGTAATCGAACTAGAGTCTTTGTTTGTTTGGAAGGACATGGAAGGACTCTCACCATGGCACCAGTGTTAGCCCAGGTCAGGTAGAAAGTGCCGTTCACATATCCAGCCTTGTGAGCCACATCCTCGTAGAGTTTGTTGACGGTGGTGGAGGCGGGCAGGTTGAGCGTCAGCCTCTCATTGACGGTCTTGGCACTGGTGGTGTCCTGCACTATACACAGCACTCTTGGCTCCTCTGCTGCACTTTCAATCTGTAAATGCACAAACGCATATGCTGAGTTTACTTTAACCAAGCTCACACATCAGTTTAAGCTGAGCTCCAGTGCTGAGAACTTCCATCAGACATGACAGTAAAAAAGCAATAGACAAGCAAAGTGCAACAGTCTTTTTGTGCCATGCAATACCATCAGAGAACTGTCTAATCGTCTGATTGTTATGTAACATCCTGGAAGACATGGTATGCTAGGAAGTATGTACATACTTCAACACTTAACTCAAATAATAATACAAAGCTACTTAGGTTAGATTTCTGCAAACCACCATGAACAAATCAAGGTTAAACAAGACTAAAACATTACCGTGCCGAGCAAACCTAACTAATTGAAAACATTCATATCATTAAACATAGCGACACTCAGTTAAATGTAACTGCAAAACTAGTTTTGCAACTAAAACTAGTTATGGCTTTAGTGCTCAAATGAGGCCACAGTGTGCAGTCAAGGCTATACTGCCGACTCCATGACTGGTGGTGGTTGGTTAATTGCCGGTGTTGTTTACAAAGCAAAGCCACTGTCTTTTCATACGCTGTCTGAGCGTCTGCTAAAGAACTGATCATGTTACCAAAAGTGCTGACTGAGAATACCAAGAATGATGCAAGCAAAACATTTCTACGTATATTTCTGATGGGAAAAGCATTGAAAGTAACTTGAATAGACTGTTTTAAGGGTGCTTTACTTTAAACCTTTTGTTTGTAATTACTTTTGATTATTTTTTTAAACATGTTTTTATAAAATAAATGAAATAAAACTTCAGTTTTTGTCGCTTTACTTATTGGTTTTTAAAATTTGATTGTCTTTTATAGCTTGGACATTGGTGACTTCATTGATGTTGCATAAAGTGTGCAGTCCAATTGACTACAAAATTTGCTATGTAACGCTCACTTTTAACAATCCAATTTAATTCCCAATCAATGGATAAAATCAAGTCTCTCCAAAATTGTTCATTTGTGATTCGTGAATATTCTGCATCACTAAGAAAAGTAAAATAGGAATGTTGATTCATGTTGACTTTAACCACTTTAAAGACAATTACATTTTTACACTATATACTCAAATTCCCAGCTTCCAGGAAAAATATTACTGAGTGAATCTCATCGAGCTTGTCAAAAAACATCACTCTAAAATCAAAAAAAGATTTTATATACTGTATTTAAAATATTATATTTTGGATAAGACAATAACAACCAATCTTGTTTTTATTTTATTTAGATTATTCATTTTTTTATTAGAGTTTTACACTACATCCTCAAATTCCCATCTGCCTGTATGTGTCCTCAGCTTCTCCTTGAACCAGCTGATTTTTTTCCTGACGTCTTCATTTGCGAGTTAGTATCAAATGAATCACCTTGCTATAAACACACACATGCAACACAAGCACAGCTACCTGTGAGAACCTCTTCTGCATCTCCTCAAAAATACTCTGCCTGCAACTCCAAAAAATACCCTGATGACAGAACAACAACAACACACTGTTCAAGAGAAGTCAAACCAGCCCCGAGCGCAAGGCTGAGCATCACGATCTGAGCCATGCTGATTTCTGATATCTGTTAAAGGTCAATACGCAAGGGAAGAATGGAGATCTAGAGAAAATGCGAAGATGCCACTGTAAAAGACACACAGATGTCAACACAAGCGGGGGCATTATCAGATTACAGGGTATTTTTATCAGGGATAATAATGTTAGGTGCTCACGGTATTCTTTATGACAAGGTGCAAAGGGCTACAAGATCTTTATCTCAGTGAAGACTTTCAACGACGCAGGGATGGACGATGCATATCAAATATCCATATCTTTTTGATATATCATTTTTATTAAATATTGTAAATCGCTAAATATTTGTGATTAGTTTCACCCCAAAAAGTTTACAGAAGGATGTGGTATTTTACAGAGTTTAGGTGTGTAGTATTGAGGATGTAACGATTACCGGTTTGACGATAAATCATGATAAAATTCCCCACGGTTAGTATTACCGTTTCATCTTTTAATTATCATTAAAACGATATTAGATTACTGCAAATTGAACAACTCGCGATAAATAAATACTGTCCAGCATAAAGCACAGTTTTAAGTAACAATCTCACGTGCGCACAGCACACAAGAGTACTGTCATTTGAGTGTGAAAACAGGGTGGAAAAAGTGGGGGACCCGCGAAGCTCTTAAAAAGAGTGCTTATAGGGAATTATACAAAATGAATATAGGGAATTAATTATTATATGTAATGTACTCTGAAGGTTCTGGGACGGTCTTCAGAAACGAACTCGATGCTTTTGTTTTCATCTTCGCTCAAATGTAATACATAAAGGAAGTGGTCACTCGCATACTGCTTTGTCCTCTGAGGTTACGGGAAACAGCTCTAATTCTGTTTTTCCATAAGCGCCACCTGCTGTCAGCGGGTGGATTTACAGAGACTTATATTTACATTCAGCCTGTGTGCGGTTTCCGTTTGGCCAAAAACGGACCGAATTTGCATTCCCTGCTGTAAATTGACCGATTGATGAAAAACAAGCTTTCTACACATTTAAACAATTCAGATAAGATGTCTAGAATTATTTATGGAGCAGATAAAAATACACATAATCATTTATTAATCAATTATCATTATGACTTATATCTTTTCTTTATTTAAAAGCTGAAATGTAAGGTTTACCTTTTTATTAAACTTTTTAAAAGCTTTATTTGAACATCAACATTAGATATTTCAACATGCTATTAAAACTGTTGTCAGTCAAGTTGTCATTAAAAATCCAAACATCATTGGTAATGTTATTGTTTTACTGATTATGCAAACAAAAAAGTCATTTTATTTGTTGTTTGTTGATTTTTAATATAAAACTTGAAGTGATTTATGTGTCAGTACTTTTTGAACATTTCCAGCACATTTTAACAATACCGTGATAATACTGATAACAGTGATAATTTTGGTCACAATAATCGTGATAAGAAAAAAAAGGGGAAAATATTACATTACCGGTTACATCCCTAGTATGTATATACATATATATAATATATATTATCATAATAATATATAACTATATATAAAACAGGGTTTCCACAAAATTTGACCAATGAAATACTTAGAT
Source organism: Sinocyclocheilus anophthalmus (assembly GCA_018155175.1). NCBI lineage: Eukaryota > Metazoa > Chordata > Actinopteri > Cypriniformes > Cyprinidae > Sinocyclocheilus > Sinocyclocheilus anophthalmus. The sequence continues at coordinate 464,484 of JADLZN010000398.1, read as the reverse complement.
ATTAAAACAATAAAATAATATACAAAAAAATTGCAGCTATTAATTATGATGAAAATTTTTTAATAGAGATTTCTGAAGGGAGCAGTTTTTAATGTCTATGTCAGGTATCCTTTGAAATGAACTAATACACTTGTAAATATGTGTACGAATATTTTAAAATACAAATACCTTGAGGCTGATGGCCAAAACATTGGTTAAACAAATAAATAAGCCTATTGTTATAATTGTGCAGTCATATTTCAATTTTTGATCTTTTATATGTTGAAAAATTTATATTCACTATAGAAACGTCAATGTCTTTTCCATTATTTTTAAGGTCTATTAATGTGCATTGCATTTCTGAAATCCAGGTCTGAAAAATAATTGTAAAAAATATTTCCAGGTTTTCCAATGATGGCCGAGGAATATAACTACTTATACTGCGCCTATATAGTCAAAAGGGTTAAAAAAATAAAATTCCGTCAGAAACTGTAGCTACATGTATACTGCTACACATTGGGACTAAGCAGCCCAGCGGATCAACACATTTCCAGCGTAGGTTCCCAGGTTGGATGCAGACCTGAGTTGTAATTTAGCTCATGTTCTGGTCCCGTGGGGGTGTGATAAAAACGGCGAGCTTGTGGTGCGATGTGGATGACATCAATAGCTTAAGTAAACAGAGATTTCTACCTGGCACACAGATGCCAACTGATGGAAAAAGAGAGCAAGAGAGACCGATTGATTGAGAGAGAGAGAGAGAGAGAGGGGCCAGTGGGGCCTCAGATCCTGCTTAGCATTTCCAGTCCCTTTGAACACTATCAGAGCACCTGAATCAAAGGCCCAAAGCAAGCGCCTGATTACTATTCAGGGAAATTCCATGCACTGTTTGTTTGTATAGGTTGACTTTAAAGAGAAAGTCACCCAGCCTGCTTTTATTCTACATAGTAGCGCAGAACAAAGTGGTGGCAGACAGTAAAGGCGGATGTTAGCCCAATGAAGCCACCTTTATTTACCTGTTAACATCTGCATTCTTTTTAAAGAATGTGATGTGAAACTACAGAGCTTTTCATTCATTGGGTAACTTGTGTGCTGCACTAACTTAACTGCAGCACTTTGGATTCATGATTTAGTATTAATATTGACATCAGACTAGTTTTGGAGTCATGTACACTACCAGTCAAAAGTTTGGGCAAGTAAGAATGTTTTGTTTTTTTGTTTTGATGAAGTCTCTTCTAGTGATGCACGATCATGATTTTTCATAGCCGATTCCGATACCGATTTTTTTACAAGCACAATATGGCGATCCGATTCCGATTTCCGATTTATTTATTTTTTTTATCAAGCAACAAACAAAAAAGAATAAAAGTACACATAAAAAATATGTTTATTTGGTATTTAACAGGCTAAACTGGGTTTTGGCTATTGAAAACAACAACTGTAACCATCTGAAATTAACAGCAGTAACTGCGCAGTAAGTAGGCTACATTCAATACAAACATAGGTAGGCCTACTGACAAAAGCATTTAGCTTTTGTTTTTAAATTGGGTTGAAACTATAAACTGGCCTTAAATGAAAACATTAACTGTAACCATGTAATTTTAAAGGCAACAACTGCATAGTTTCACAATCCAAACGCATTTAACACTCCAAACAAAGATGCTACTTAATCAGCATTCAGCATTTGTTTTAGTTTTTAAATTTGGTGTAAAGAAAAAAAGATATTTACCAGTGAAACTAAATAAAACCAAAGTAGGCTATATAAATAAATTATTCCATAATGTTAACTACGGCAGGTGCTTTTTAAATCACATTAAGTCAATGTAATTTTAAGGTAAAATAAAAAATATTAATCCTATAGCCTACAGAACTGACGTTTACTTCTGGCTTTTCAAAAGTGCATGCGAGTTCTTCTTTACAAAAAGAAGCATTTCAGCTTTGTCACAAGTTAGACTGTTTCGTTTCTCATCCAACACGTGAGAAGCTGAGCTGAACAAACGTTCACTGTCTACGCTTGTGCAGGGCGCGGACAGGTAACGTTACACTCACGCAACTTCAGCGAGTGCAGGAAAGCGGCTCTTATTTTGTGCGCCAGTACACCAACGGCTGTTCGCTTCTTGATATCTGTGCCACAGGTAGCTCTGCATTTCCATCGTGCATCGCCAACAGTGAGCTTGCTCTGCGTGGTATTTTTTCTGCTGGCGCCTCGGTGCACACTTCCGGAAAAATCGGACGAAAAAAATACAAAAAAACCGGCCGGTTGCCGATCGCGCATTATAAGCAAAAACCGTCCGGTTCCGATTTATGGCCGGTCAACCGGTGCATCCCTAGTCTCTTCTGCCAAAGACTATAGAAATGCAAAGACGGTTCACTCCTATAACTTATGAATGGGGAGAAATGTGCTGGGCGGTATACCGGTTCATACGAATACCGGTGTTTATTTTTCTTATGATATGAATTTTTAAAATACCGCAATACAACGTTCGGAACGTGACACTGTTTGAAAGGGGTGCCTTTTCACTGTTGCACTGTGGTGAGGGAACAGCTGTATGTGTTACTAAGCGTGAAAGTTCCGAAACTGAAGCTGTAGAACTAATAGAACGTGATGAGACAGAAGAACTCATCCACAATATCCACACTAACCACCACACATATCCACCGCCCCCTGCCATCAGCTCCCACGTCTCACACACACAAGCGTGACTTTAGCACTAGATTTAGCAACTTTCAGACCCTTTTAGCAGCTTTCTTCCAGAGAATATTCATACTGACAAAACCTAGAGTCTTTTCTGGATAAAGCTTAGCTATGGTTCATTTGGAGGATTTCTCCAGTGCTGCGACAGCTGCGAAACGAGAGGTCTACTTTCCGGAGAAAGAAGTGCTCGCCTCTCTCGGCGTATGTTCTGTGCAGTGAGCGGCGAGAAGCAGCCACATGCGTTGGCCACACTTGCAGCTCGACCGTCAATTCAATGAGTACAAAGACAGCGTTTCCTAGCAACTGTCGATGATGATTGTTTGAGAAGTATAAATATGAGGCGTAGTCGCTGTTACAATCACATGCACTTTTTTTTTTTGTTGTTTGTACTCAGACGAGGCAGTGTGCTGCATGAGGACACAAAGGTCATATAGCCCCAAAACAACCGTTATAGCCGCTCTTTAGTGTAGATGCATGTTGATTTTATTAGACGATGCTGTGATTATAAATGAGAGTTGACTCCTGGTTAACATGTATTAAAAGTGTTGTGTTTAGTCACTATTTAGTGTGCTATTTTTTTTTTGACAATATTCACTCATCATGATGGTAAAATAGGGCTTTCTAAGTCAATATACTGCAGTATTTTCTCTCAATCAGTAGAAAATATGGTTAACACCCGGTCATGCATGAAAAAAAAAACCTGCCATGTACCGTGAAACCGGTATAAATTTGAAAAATACCGGGATATAAATTTTTGGTCATACAGCCCAGCACTAGGAGAAACTGCAACACGCATTATGGCAGAATAGTCCCACCTTCTAAATGAAAGAGCCGATCGCTGATTGGTAAAGTCATCGCATCACTGCAGCTGCCATTATAATCTCCGGTTCCCATAGAAACCTGAGGCTAGACCAGCCAATGAGCAGGCTCATCTAAGCATGTTTGTTATATCTGCGCATGCGCATTGGCTTGTCTAGCCTGAAAAATAAGCTTTTTAAACATTATTTGAGCATTAGAAACAACATTCATGAGGTAGTTCATTCCGGATTTTGCTGCTGATTTGAAATATGTAATTTAATTGCGAGTTCAGCGAGCAGTTTTGGAGATTTCAGGATTCCCCCATTCATTTAGATTGGACTTGGTCTTGTTTGAGCTGCCCGGAGGAGTTGCAAATATAGCCGCCGAGTGAACAGACTTTACTTGAAAGGGACTTTGCTTCTGCTCACCAAGGCTGCATTTATAAATAAAAAATACAGTAATAGGTGAAAATATACACTGAAAATAGCTTTATTTGAATCATTATTTAAGAATGTAATATGCGCAGCAGCGATTTTTCAGCATAGTACTCGCAGCTTCAGTGTCACATGATCCTTCAGAACTCATTCTAATATGCTGATTTGGTCCTCAAGAAACAGTTCTTATTATCAATGTTGAAAACAGCGTTTGTTGCTTAATATTCTTGTGGAAACCATAATGCATTGTATTCATGATTCTTTGATGAACAAAGTTCAAAAGCACAGCATTTTTTTTAATAGAAATATTTTGTAAGATTATTAAATTACTGTACCTTTTGATCAATTTAATGCAACATTGCTTAATAAAATAAGCCTATTACCTTTAAAAAAAAAACTTTAAACCATAGTGTATTAATGATATTTAAAAACGAAATTATGTTGAAGACATAAAATACAAAACATAAATACAAAATGTCACAAAACATTGAATTAAGTCTATTATTATTATTTAACTTTTCACAGAAAATGTGCTGCTATGCTATAAGGTGTTCAGAGTGGTTTTAATAACTTTAAGAATATTATTATTAAGAGCTTAAGGAGTTTGTTGCATTGTGTCCAAGAACACATCTTAACCATGGTAAAATCACTGTAATTCTCGGCTGCCTTGTTAATATGAATGAAAATGAAAATTTAAATAGATTACTAAATTGACCAACACTTCACATAAACCAGACCTATGGGATATATACTTTGAAAAAATGCTGGTGAGGCCTTAATACGAAAATGTGCCTCACCCTTGCTGGGCATGAGTCACCCTCAAGCCTTCTGTCAAACAGCTTAATTACTTTTAGCAGGTGGTCCTTTGAAACAGCCAGCATACCCTACAACCACGCAGGAGCTCCGCATAAGCCGATTTGACCCGAAAGACAGTACACTTCAAAAGCTTTTGTGAAACTTTACTGGCTTTATGTTTTGTCTTCCTGTTTGCTAGAATGCTAAACATTCCTCTTCTATCTAAAGGTAGCAGATGTTCTCTGGGCCTGGCTTTTGTGTGGCAGCGGGACACAGGCAGAGTTGTTGGAAATTTTGGGATACGTGCAGAGAGTGAAGTAGGAACATTAAATCTGAAGCGAGAAGATGTCCTGACTGAACGCCCGCTAACATTGGATGGTCTTGATTACTAAGAGCCCATCCTGAGCAGATTAAAATGAAGAGTCAGAGAGAGCTCAGCATCACTGGTCTGCACTTCAGGGGCCTCAGCAACCCCAGCCACAAATTGGGCTTCATCTGATGTTATTTGGTGAATGGTTTGATGTGATGTGATTTACAGTAGTTGAACTACAGCAACGTCATTCTTGAAGCAAAGCAAGGTTAAGTGCTTTGCTCAAGGGTACCATGTAGGCTTGCATGATTTTGGGGAAAAAATCTAATGGGGAATGCCACCTGACAAGCCTGGAAAATAGGTCTCTTTGCATCTGTTTGACGGAGAAAGTAGTATACAGCAATATGAACTGATGATATATGGACTTTAATGGAAATATAATCAGCTAACCTAGCTAGTTGGGTTTGTTGTTGTTGTTGTTGGTGGTGGTGGTGGTTGTATTTTATTAAATTTTAATATCTGAATGTCTTGATTAAAAGAGCTCCATATTTAACGAATCACATACAAAAGGCCAGAAACAGCAGTGATGTGCCCTGTTTTACATAATATGGAAGTTTTTTGCGCATAAATCCCTTTGCAATTTTTCTGCTACAAATTGTGGTTGCAATTTAAAATGTGATTTAAAAAACTCCAGTTTGCTGTGCTTGTTTAGGGATGCAGATTTGGTAAAATTGTGCGATTATTTATCAATATGTCTATAAAATAAAAATAATTTTTATTACTATTATTACTATATTAAAAAAAAAAATTCTAAATATTAAAAAAAATTATATTCACCGCCGACAGACTTGGTTAGTGTGCCGACATATAGCACAACTAATACTTTTATTTGATAAATTATTCATATTAATGGATGTCTTAATTTCCTCATTTACAAATGTTACACCATCAAACTTTTATTTTTGACGGAACACCGCATGGAGTTCCTTAGCTTCTCTTTTTTGACAGTGCTTCTCTTTAGTATTTTACGATGTTGGCGCATGTTGCTTTCGCAACAGCCTGTTACGTGGCCCAAACTATGCAGAGATTGAGTTTCGCTGATAACGAGAATTTGCTGCGAACCAGGTGCTGGAGAAGCTGAAACACGGTGGATAATGAGCCGTTCACGTGTAAGAACACAGTGCCCTGCGCCCTCTTAACACGCAGCGCATATGTTAAAAAACAAAAAATGAAATCACAAGCCGTGATTTGAAAATACACTAACCATGTTGCCATTTGTGCATTGTACTGTGGTCCATGAACTTTGTGAATCGCAAACCATCATTCAGCACTGGCACAGGATAATGCCACAACTACGTGAAAGAAAAGTTTCAGTGTGCTTTGAAGTTAATCTGTTTGCCCCGGAGATAAAGCGAACTATAAACTTTAGTGCTGACTATCAATGATTCCGCAGTGTTTTCACAACCCAGAGGGAAAGCGTGGGGCGTGTCGCATCCCGCTTAAAAGGACTGAACAATCATGGGTAATGGCGTGGAGCCAGTGTGATCATGTTATCATCCTGCAGACCTTTTATCAGATCATAGGATCAAACAACTCTTCATTTCAAGCTAACATCAAATTCTTTTTTTTATTGTTGTATACGTGTTCTGAATAGATTATCCTGCTCCTGAATTTATCGGAACTCGTGACGCAGTGAATTTTAATCACCCACAATAACAACCAATAAATGGGGGAACTCAGAAAAACAGAGCCAAAAATAGCATAATAATGAATATAAATAACCTGACTAACAGTTGGTCTGGCCAGTTATATATTCACTGATCCCAAAAGCGATGATAGGAGGCTATCAGCTGATTTTTGGAAAACAGCCGATAGTTTCTTTTTTCATCTGCAGGTGCGTTTTTTTTCTGTTTGGCCGTTTAGGGTCAGAAGTGAGAACTGTTTATTCTTACAGCCATTCTCTGCTTCAGTAGTTTGATATCTTTGCTTGAACGCCACTCAATCAATATGTAACATAAAATATTAGCATGAGACATTAAATGGTAATAAAAAATCATTATCGTGTTTGACTTTCCATTACTTTTGAATACCGCAATAAGGCTTTCTCAAATACCGTCGGCGTTCAGTGAAAGCACATTTCATTTAAGCAAGTCTTTGAACATTTAATTCCACAAACATTGCAAACATGTTAGATGTTATGAAGAGTGCATTTGTAGTTATGTTTTTAATTTGTTAAAAATTCAGTTCAGTCCTAAAAATTCCAAAATCAGAAGCTGCCCTCCAAAGTAAATACAAAATAAATATCTATAATATACCTATATATACTATATATACATAAAGTATGGGTATATGAAACCTTTTTCTATTCTTTTCCTTTTTAAATTATATTCAATTTATAATAGTATGTAGCTGTAGTAGTTATTTTATTACCATCAGCATCTAAAGCTGTCTTCATGGCCAAAACAAGAGTTGCAATAATACAAGTTACATAAACACAAAATACAAAACCAAGCAAAATTACACACGATTGTTTAAAGGGGTCATATGATGCGATTTTCATTTTTCCTTTCTCTTTGGAGTTATTTTTCCAAGCTCTTGGTGCATAAAGAAGATCTGTAAGTTGCAAAGACTAAAGTCTCAAAAAAAAAGATATTCTTTATCAAAGTTAAGAGTCAGCCACGCCTACCTAAAACGGCTCGTTCTAACACGCCCCCACATATCTACGTCACTATGTGGGAAGATTTGCATAACGCCGCCCAAATGTTCAGGCAAAGAAAGAAGGCGTAACTTTTATTCTCGCTGTAGTATTGTTGACGCTGCAGCCATGAAGACGCTGTGTTTTTCGTTGTGAAAGTGAAACTATTTTGTTTGGTCTTCCAAAAGAGGACTATATCCGCTTTGTCATGCCTAGAGCTTATCTGTGCTGGTTGCTGAGGAAATACAACAACTTTGCGCTGTGGATCGCCGGATCGGCTTTCACCGTGGACGAAGCGGAGTCCAGCCCGGGGTCGTCACATGTGGTTGCCGCAAGCCCTCCGGACGCTCCTTCGTCGAATCCGCCGCCTCTGCTCACTCAGCCCGCCGCCTCTTCTCACTCAGCCCGCCGCCTCTTCTCACTCCTAAGGCCGCCTGCAACTCACTTATTGACGCTGGTTTCGTGTGAAAGCGTAACGCTGTCGCGTGGGGTGTGTTGGTCTTCCAAAAGAGGACACGACTTGAAATCAGTGGTTAAGTTGTATTTATAGCACTGTTCCAGAACAGTTCAACCCTACTATTCAGATGTGTGCAGCACAATTTTATGGAGGACTGTTTCCTGATCCTGGGAGATCCTACAATGCCAGCTGTTCTGACTCACAGAATGTAAGTACGTTTTTTATATTTAAAGAGTTTTTATATTTTATATATTTAAAGCGAGTTTTTTGGGCAGTGTAGAGTAGGGCTTGTTGTTTGTCATTTCTCCGATCACAAATGCAGACATGGTTTTATGTTTACGCGGCGCGATGCAACACAACGCATAAAAAGACAGTACAAGTCATTATAATCCATAATTATGTTCCCACAGGATGCAACAAATGCCTCGTTTATAATGGGTTTTCACGTTTTTGTATCATCGCTCCGGCCGGGACACGGCATCAACAGTATGTGAGGGGCGTAACATTTCCGTCTCACGCGTGAGGTATTCAGCCAATCACAACGCACTGGATAGCTGGCCAATCACAGCACACCTCGCTTTTTCAGACCGATGAGCTTTGTAAAAATCTACGCGTTTCAGAAAGGCGGGGCATAGAGGAGAAACAATAATGTACAGTATGTGGAAAATAATGTGTTTTTTTAACCTTAAACCGCATAAACACATTTCATTACACCAAACACACAAAATAATGTTATTTTTAGCAATGTCGCATGACCCCTTTAAATTAGCATATGATAGAAATGATAAAATCATTTTCTGGCACAATCTTACTAAACAAGTCAGTAAATATTATGTCAAATAAGTATAAACGTCATTAAATCAGGTATTATTTACCATCTTTAAAAATGAATTAAAACATGTGATATCATACCTGTCTGCTTTTTATTGGCCATCAAATTGGTCAACCACTAGTTTTTATTACCAAGTACTAATTTTCTTTGAAGTACCATGGAGTAACATACAAGTACCATGATACTTGTCATTAATTATTTCCAGATATTACTTTTTTAGGCATTCCATAAAAAAACAGGCTGTCCTTGCTAATATTAAGGAATGATTTTACCAATATAACTTGGAAAATTGCATTAACATTTATTCCAGAATGAGTTATTTATCAGGTAGCACGAAGACTGAAAAATAAACATCCTGACAGGGTCCAAAAGTGTTGCTGGACATAAATAACTCGTTTCTCATCTGATCTGAATCCTGTCCACGAATAAAGTCATGTGGATTCAATCTGAAACAATACATTTGATTTGAATTGACCAGAATAGGTTGCCAGGTACAATTATTCTGGATTAAAATCTGATTTTACTTGTGTTGACACTGCACGGTCTTTTAGAAATGAAAGTAGAAAGCAGTCCTAAAATACCTCAATTATCAAGCTATTCTGAATCATGAATGAAGAAGTGATGTGGATTCAATCAAGCAGTCTAATCTGTGCTGCTAACAAAGTATGGCGCACACTTTAGCACCTCCCTAAACTCACTCCAGCAGGACACTTTACAGGCTGTGTGAAAAGTCAACAGTCGGACAGCACGTTATTCGCCTTATTAATCACATAAATCACCGGACTCGAGTGGTTATCAACGTATTTAATCTGTTGGAAGAACTTGTTGACTGATAGTTAGCCGAGCTGCTGCTAACTCCGCTGCTAGCCGTTAAACTCAACACTGACACGCACTTCATGTGTCTCCTAGCATTTATTTAAACACGAGTCCCTGGCTCATGGTGCGGTTTACAGAGCTGATGCTGTGACTCCTGTGTGTTATTCTGAGGTCGGTCGTCTCTCACCTCTTTGGGCACAAGCTGCTTTTCTTCGCTGGGCACCATTTCCATCTGAACCGCGGTCCGCCGTCAACAGGAGCTCTGCGAGGCGCTTTCGGACGCCATTCTGAGTGTGTTCGTTAAAACCAGGCGATGTCGAAGAAACTACTTTTGCGCTAACTGGCCGTTAATCCAGCTTAATCGGTGTTACTTTCTTTCTGCTTGGTCTGTAAGCAAAAACAGCAATCAATGGAGGAAAAATGGCCGCTCCGCACTTTCGCGAGACTTTACCTCAATCTGCGTCACTTCCGACAACACTGTCTGTGTGTATTATTTTTTTATTATTATTATTTTTTTATTGCTTAATGTACATAAGACAGGGAACAACCAACAATGCAAGACACTTCCATGAGCAAACACGATTTTAAATAAAGAAGACAAAAGATAATATATATATATATAACACACAAGGAGCAGGATGACAACAAAGTTTAGTCGATGTAGACATTATAAATAAAAATCTGTTGGGTCTGTGTACTTATAAAACAGCTTGACGCGAAACTTGTCACTAGCAAAGTGAAAATCTTTGTCTGTAGTGCCTGCGACTTTGGCATGATATTATGAAATATAAAACTATGTCCTGAGCGCCAGTTCACTTTTGATTGAAGTCTGCTGTCCTTTATATGACTGGGCCTTTGCCTTCAGAATGGTTTTATTGTGTTCGCGGCTTTCCCACCTGGAATTTTAGATAAGTGGGACAGATTCAAATAAATAAAAAAATACAATAACTAAGAAAAATCCTATATAAATGAAAACATAAAATTAGACCAAAAACTGTGTGTGTTGTGTGTGTGTATACATAGATATATATATATATATAGATCATAATGCCTGCCATGCTGGTTTGAATGGTTTTCTCATTCTTTCGCAGCATTTATATTATACAGTTATCATAAAATAATCACCTTTTAAAAAGTCTAAATTATTAAAAGGTCCATATACTAGTTTTTTGTTCATTTAATCTATTTCCTTACCTATTCTGGTTTTATATTTTCTGTTTTACCTATAGTTTTAGTCAACATTTAACAGTTTGTATGTGTGTTAGTGTCATTTTTATTCGTTTTTTAAATGTCTATATACTTTTTTATTTATTAGGTTTAATTCATTTAGTAATTAGTACCTAACAAAAATGTTGGGACAAGATTTTCCTGAAGTCAAATCCTCTAATGTTTACTCAGGGGTGATTTATTTTATTTTATTATTTTATTTAATTTTACTCAAAGAAAAGGGGGGTTGTTATTTATCTTATTCTTGTATAATCATTCTTTATGGTTTGTGTTTTGTCTTCATTATGTTTGTAGTGTTGGAATGCTGCCTCTCTTGTTTTGTAAATAAATAAACAAGCAAATAAAAGTTTGATGTTTGATATAATCCACTCTATATAAATACCTCATCTGAAAAACAACTTCTGTTGTTTGTTTTGGTCATCTTATTATTTTTAAACAATTGACCTCAACAGATGATAGTGCAAAATATTCAAAATTGTCAGAATTATCTGATTGCGAAGTCAAAATGTTCATGTTCAAAATGTAAAAAAATTGTACAAGACACCATCATCCCCCAAAAAACATAATATTATTGCCTTAATATTAACTAACTAAACAAGCACTGTAAACTTGAGCAAGTTTCTGTTGTGTTCCTCTACCGGTCGAGTGAATAAAGAGGACACATCATTCATTACCACTGAGTGTTTCATTTTTAATGAGCAGCTTAATGACAGGCTGTCATTTAACATGCATCTTGATGTCATGCGCCATACACATCATGGGATCAGATATTCACAGATGTATTTCTTCTGACTGCGACAGACCTCGTTGTGCCATTTTCCCTGTGCTGCCAGCGAGAGCGCGACGCAGCTCTCTCTCTTCCCTCCGGTCGGCTCTCTCTTGGAACGATCCCAGTGGAAGAAAGTGACAGGCAGGCTGTTCACGTCCACATACTGGCCTTCCTTCACTATGTCTGTTATGCCGATCCAGAAATCTTTGGATGCGGGTGAGCTGCGTTTGACATAGTCTGTGAGTTCGTTGTTCTGGTTGATGTCTCGAGGTATGGCCAGGGTCCCTCCCTGTGCGATGCAGTCCTCGTTGGCCTCATGGTAGTGCTTGGCCTGCTCAGAAAGCAGGTAACACTTCCTGTGGGCTTTGATGCCACGCAGGCAAACTGAAACATATAAAACACATTCACTCATGTACACTGGTTTATGGCAGTTTCACACATGCCTTACAATGTGAATATCAAATAATCAGTGACAAAAATATTGCTATATTTATGAAGCATTTTTACTTTTACTGTAATGCAAAAATCACTTTTATAAGGCGTTTGAACACAGTTTTCTACGCGGTTCGGCCATTCGTCCAGACGCAAACGCAGCACCAGTTCACTGAAACCGAACATTTTTGAAAACGCCTGCCAGGGTGAAAGTTTTCAAAAACTCAGTGTGACGAGAGGGGCGGGGCCGAGAGCCGTGGGAACCGAGCGAGGCCGGTGGAGTAATTGCTAATGCGCGACACCTGCGCCACTCACCGGTCTCGAGTCCCACGGAGGAGCTCTGGAAGGATAAAAGGAGTGACAACAGTGTTGGACGAGGGAGGACCAGACCTGGAGTTTATGTTGTGTTTTGGTTTTGTTTGTGCTATTTTGTGTTTGTTTATTTTATTAAATCTTCTTTAAATGTTGTTACATTGGTGCCGAAACCCGGGAGGAAGGAAGAACTCTGTCCATAGAATCCTCTCGCCGCTGGTTGAATCCACGTTGCCCTCGAGCATGGCGGAGCAGTCTGCCGCCATGGAGGCTCGAGGCGGTGGCTGGAGTGAGTTGCCGCGGGGGGCGGACGAACTCGCAGCCGGGCCACCTGGGCTGTGGAGGGACGGCTGCCGTCCGTAAGGGAGCGGAGGAGTCGCCGCCGTTCGCCTGAGGCCGGAGCCTGCTGCCATCCGCCATGATGGGGAGGAGCAGGGAACGGAGGACTCCTGCCGGCTGCTCCGATCCCGGAAGAGCCGTCGCCATCCACTGGTCGGCGGAGGAGTGTCAGGCCGTCCACCGAGGGCTTTCCAGTGCCGCCACCAGGCATCGCGGAAGAGTTTACCCAGCTGGTGGAGGTCCGAGCGGTAGTGTGTCTGGGAACCGGACCCAAAATTTTTTTTTTCCTCTCTCCCCTCTCTCGTCTCTGTCTCTCCTCTTCCTTCCGTCTCCTTTTCTCTCACCTCGTCTGTCTGTCCTTACCCCCAGGTACGCCGTGGCCGCCGTGATCGGCTCCCCCGGAGGGGGGAGGGGGGGAGTAGAGTGCAGTCTCGTGAGTACCCCCCGGCCTGCGAGGGGCAATGTGGGTATGTGACGAGAGGGGCGGGGGAAGTAGATCGCATCTCATGGTACTCCCCCGGCCTGCGAGGGGCGTGGGGGTGTGACGAGAGGGTGGGGCCGAGAGCCGTGGGAACGGAGCGAGGCCGGTGGAGTAATTGATAATGCGCGACACCTGCGCCACTCACCGGTCTCGAGTCCCACGGAGGAGCTCTGGAAGGATAAAAGGAGTGACAACAGTGAAAGACGAGAAGGACCAGGCCTGGATTTATGTTGTTTTGATTTTTGTTTGTGCGCAACAGTTGTCCGCGAGGGGCTGTCGCGCTATTTTGTGTTTGTTTATTTTATTAAAGTTTTGTTGAAGTGTTCGCCGGTTCCCGCCTCCCTCTCATTCCGACCTTATACAACGTTGTTACACTCCGGTTGCAGTGTTGTCGTGTAGACAGCGAAACCAGAGTTTTTGGCTTGCGACGTCGTAGCCTGCGCTGTTATCTCCGCCTACTGGAAACTTTTTCAGGCTTCTGATTGGCCAACATGGAGATTATTTCGCCACCTGTTGGTTTGGCATGCTCTTGACAGTGCTTCATTGCATGCGTTTGCGTTTTCATGTGGACGGAGATTTTTTTTAAAACGGAAGAAGGAAAAACTTGTGTACGTGTGGACATGAACTCGATTCTCCCTCTTTACTCGTCACTGAAGGAAGTCACGCCCATTTGTGACGATCTCTGCCCTATTAGCATAAACACAGCCCTGAGTTAGAAGCAGCAGTCCGCCATTACTGGAGATATACAGTGTTAGCGCCAAAGAGGTTTGTTTTCTGATGCACCAATGAACACAGGAGTCTCCATAGACTCCCTCCATCAGAGCCGCTGAGGTTAACCATCAGAGCCGCTGAGGTTAACCGTAATGAATACATTCCAATTTTACAGTAATAACAATAAAAGTAATAAAAATACAGTACTAACGGTAGTCATTAGCATTATTATCAGTAGTAATAGTAGTTGTCGTCGTCGAAGTATAGAAATAATAGGCTATACTTTAAAAGAATATGCTTGTGAACAACGTTCATGTTAATGTTTTCAGACATTTTATTGCAAATTATTTAAAATTAAATGAAAGCATACTATTTCTTAAATTTATATTAAATGCAATGTTAAACTTTAGAGTGCTTTTTTGACCCACTAAAATTAGACTTAAGTACATCTTCATATGCAATTTCATAATTACTTCTATTGTCTTTGAAATATGGTTAACGTGTACTGCTGAATGTACTGTCACGCATTTAGTAATTTAAAATATACTTTAATGTAATTTCTATTTAAACTTGTGTCATGTATTTAAAATGTATTGCAATTTAGTATACTTAAAATATATTAACTTTAATTGCAAAATCGAATAACACTGCAGTTAAATTATAATCAAGTACTTACAGTGGCTTTTTATGTTCGTCAACCTCCAAAATAAGCATACTTCTTTAAAGCACTAAAAAATGTATGAAAACCTAATGAAAGCTATTTTAAAGCAAAAGTTTTAATTTCACATTATTACAAAGTGCACTTTTTAAAAGTATACTAATTCGATGTTCAAGAAACATTGTATGAAAGTTGTAAGTACACATAAGTGGCATTATATTCCATTAATATTATATTATGTGCAAGTAGTTGTCTGAAAAATACTTTTACGATTTGAAGTGCCCTACATATTAAGCACACTTTCTTCGTTTCCAGAGACACTTCGGAGGTCAACTTTCATTGTTATATATGCACTGCTGCCACTTATGTGTGAAACAGGCATAATATTAAAGGGGTCATATGATGCGATTTCAATTTTTCCTTTCTCTTTGGAGTGTTACAAGCTCTTGGTGCATAAAGAAGATCTGTAAAGTTCAAATCCAAAGAGGTATTCTTTATAAAAGTTAAGAGTCGACCATGACTACCTAAAACGGCTCGTTCTAGCACGCCCCACATATCTACCTCACTATGTGAAGATTTGCATAACGCTGCCCAAATGTTCATGCAAAGAAAGAAGGTGTAACTTTTACTCTCGCTATAGTATTGTTGTTGCCGCCGCCACCGCCCATGTCGTGAAGGCGCTTGTGTGCTTCGTTGTGAAAGTGAAACTACTTTGTTTGGCCTTCCAAAAGAGGACGATATCGCTTCGTTATGCCTAGAGCTGATCCGTGCTGGTCGCTGAGGGAATACTTCAACTTTGCGCTGTGGATCACCGGATCGGCTTTCAGCGTGTGTGGATGAAGCGGAGTCCAGCCCGGTGTCATCACATGTGGTTGCCGCAGGCATTACAATATGGCATGACCGTACATTCCGTCACAAGCTTTAGGAATTACTGGCGCCGACGCTGATGGCTGCCTCCGTGGCGTGCTCTGCAGTTGTTGTTATGTTTTTGTTAGTTTGTCCTGTCTTTAGTTATATCCCTGCAATCAGTTTCACCAGAGACGAATTGCTGGACATTCGGAAGTACACACCACCCGATATTTCACCGGTTTTCGACTATTCGGATGTTTTGCTGGACATTGTTGTCGGGGAAGCTGTGGCGCTGATCAAACGCTTCAGGACGCGCAGACGGGGGAAGCGAGCCGGCGCGCTCGTGAAGTTCAGACAGCGCGGATTCAGGACGCCGTTGCCTAGCATCCATCTGGCGAACCTCCGCTCTTTACCCAACAAAACAGACGAACTCCTTCTGCTCTCCCGGACAAATAAGGATTTTTCTAACTCTGCTGCTCTGTTTCACGGAAACCTGGCTGAAAGACGCCATTCCGGACAGCGCGTTGAGTCTCCCGGGCTTTCAGCTGTTCAGAGCAGATCGCGACGCAGAATCAACAGGGAAATCATGCGGCGGCGGGATATGCTTTTACATCAATGAGAGGTGGTGTACATATGTAACTGTGTTAAAGAAGATGTGCTGTTCAGATCTAGAAGTGCTCTTCATTAATTGCAAGCCGTTCTATCCGCCGCGGGAGTTTTGCTCGTTCATTCTCGTCAGTGTGTACATTCCTCCGCAAGCACATGTGAGCTCCGCTTTACAGAAACTCGCTGATCTGATCACAGACACAGAACAACAACACCTGGACTCTGTTATTATCATTCTAGGGGGCTTTAATGAAGCAATTCTCTCCCGTGAACTGCCAAAATAAAGACAGTGTGTTACTTGTCCCACCAGAGACAGTAATATATTTGATCACTGTTACACCACAATAAAGAATGCATCTCACTCTGTCCCACGAGCAGCTTTGGGGCTCTCTGATCACTGCTTGGTTCATCTTATACCGACCTACAGGCAGAAACTGAAATCAGCTAAACCTGTATTAAGGACTGTAAAAAGATGGACTAATGAAGCAGAGCAGGATTTACAAGCTTGTTTTGACCTCACTATTTGGAGTGTTTTTGAAGCTGCTGCCACTGATCTGGATGAGCTCGCGGATTCTGTAACATCTTATATCAGTTTCTTTGAAGACATGTGCATTCCTACCAGGACGCACTTAACTTACAACAATGACAAACCATGGTTCACTGCAATACTCAGACAGCTCCGTCAGGCCAAAGGAGATGCTCACAGGAAGGGGAATAATGTCTTGTTTAAACAGGTTAAATACACACTGGAAAAGGAGATCATAGTGGCAAAGAGGAATTATTCTGAAAAAATAAGGATTAAATTCTCTTCCACTGACTCCGCATCAGTGTGGAAAGTCTAAAAGAAATCACCAATTACACGACACCATCCCCCAGCACTGCGGAGAATCAACAACTAGCAGACGATCTGAACGAGTTCTACTGCAGGTTTGAAAAGACACCCCACACCCTCCCTGAACACCTCTCCACACAACCATTCCCACCTCCAACAACCCCCCTCTCCCCCACACCAGCAATTCAGATCAGCGAAGAAGAGGTACGCCAGGTCTTCCGGAAGCAGAAAAGAAGAAAAGCACCAGGCCCAGACTGTGTTACACCATCCTGTCTGAAATCCTGTGCTGACCAGCTTGCCCCCATCTTCACACAGATCTTCAACTGATCACTGGAGCTGTGCGAAGTCCCTTCATGCTTCAAACGCTCCACCATCATCCCCGTCCCAAAGAAACCCAAAATTACTGGACTTAATGACCTGTGGCTCTAACGTCTGTGGTCATGAAGTCTTTTGAAAGACTGGTGCTGGCCCACCTGAAGGACAATCACTGGACCCTTGCTGGATCCTCTTCAGTTTGCCTACAGAGCAAACAGTCTGTGGACGATGCAGTAAACATGGGACTGCATTATGTACTGCAACATCTAGACAGACCAGGGACTTATGTGAGGATCCTGTTCGTGGACTTCAACTCGGCCTTTTAACACTATCATCCCAAACCTCCTACTGTCCAAATTAGCTCTCTGTGCCCACCTCCATCTGTTAGTGGATTAACAGCTTCCTGACAGACAGGCAGCATCTAGTGAGGCTGGGAAAATACACATCCACCCCCGTATAACCAGCACTGGAGCTCCTCAGGGTTGTGTTCTCTCTCCACTGCTCTTCTCCCTGTACACCAACGACTGCACGTCTAAAGACCCCTCTGTCAAGCTCCTGAAGTTTGCAGACGACACCACACTCATCGGCCTCATTCAGGACGGTGACGAGTCTGCTTACAGACAGGAGGTTAAAGAGCTGGCTGTCTGGTGCAGTCTCAACAACCTGGCGCTCAACACGCAAAAAACTGTGGAGATGACCGTGGACTTCAGGAGAAACCTCCCTGCACTCCCCCCAGTCACCATCATGAACAGCATTGTGGCTGCAGTGGAGTCTTTCAGGTTCCTGGGCACAACCATCTCTCAGGATCTGAAGTGGGATATTCACATTGACTCCATTGTGAAAAAGGCCCAGCAGAGGTTGTACTTCCTTCGCCAGCTGAGGAAGTTCAACTTGCCACAGGAGCTGCTGAAACAGTTCTACTCCGCCATCATTGAATCTGTCCTCTGCACTTCTGTAACTGTCTGGTTCAGCTCAGCTACCAAATCTGACCTCAGAAGACTACAGAGGGTAGTCAGGACTGCCGAGCGAATCATTGGTACAACCCTCCCATCTCTCCAAGAACTGTACTTATCCAGAGTGAGCAAAATGGCTGGCAAAATCCCTCTGGACCCCTCAAATTCAGCACACTCCCTCTTTGAACTGTTGTCATCTGGTCGACGCTACAGAGCTCTGTGCACCAGAACGGCCAGACACAGGAACAGTTTCTTCCCTCAGGCCATCCATCTCATGAACACTTGACAATAACTGTGGAACACACACTATTTATTCACTCATACACTTATCTAACACACACACTCAGTCTACATTTCAATTTGCACATAATATACCTGTACATACAACTGTCTATTGTTATATACCTGTACATACAATTGTCGATTTGGATATTTTTATTCCTTATTTACTTTATATTTTATTCAATTGTTTATTATCTGTGGTTTTTTTTGTTCTGTCACTGTCATTCTTTTACACTGTGGAGCTTCTGTCATGAAACAAATTCCTCGTATGTGTAACTACTCGTATAAAAACTCATTCTGATTCTGATTCTGATTCTGATTCTGAATTCGGCCAATCACAATGCACTGTATAGCTGGCCGATCAGAGCACACCTCGCTTTTTCAGACCAATGAGCTTAGTAAAAATCGACACGTTTCAGAAAGGCGTGGCATAGAGGAGAAACAATAATGTACAGTATGTGGAAAATAATGTGTTTTTTGAACCTTAAACCGCATAAACACATTTTATTACACCAAACACACAAAATAATGTTCTTTTTAGCATCATCATATGACCCCTTTAAATAATGATCTGCTTTTTAAATGAAATCAATCATGTATAACTGTTTACCTGTTTGCAGCGCCTGCATCTCTTTCAGGGAATTGACTTCCTGCCACAGCTTGTCAATCTGTGTCCTCGTGTCCTCATCCTCTGTCGCTGTATCGCAACAGAAGAATGACACACCAGAGGTCAGATCAAATATTCAATACATTACAAAAGCTTGACTGAATCTAAGAGTTCTAAAGGATTTGATGCAGCTAAGGAAATACATACAGTCCTGACATAATAGTTACCTCTCTGTCGAGCTGGAACTGCTTTTTTGGAGCGAGAGGGATGGCCATATCCGAACTGGAGGACACTAAAGCAGATCACTAACAGCAGAAGCCAAGACTGTGCCATGGTCACAGACGAGCTGTGCAAATCACTGAGAGAAAGTGGACAAGTCTTACAGTTTTCTCTCTTTTTTACTCAGGCTATTGGCTGGACATTCTGTGTTTTTGTGTACCTAAAGGGAATTGAAATGCCTTCAGTGCAGTCACAACAACCAATCCCCTGTTTCCAGCCATTCATAAATATTTACTTGGGAAGAACATGAAATTAATTTGGGAGTTTACCCATTCATAACCCAACAAGAAACTTCATTCACTAACCACACCTTATGTGTGGCCTGGATTTAAAAAAGTCAAATGAATTACATTTATATTTCAGTTTTGCAGCCCTTTGTAAATAAATTCCTTGCTTTTGACCAGTTTGTTCTAAAGAAATGTGAAAAGTGATTTATAAAAAGTAGATTTTGAATAATCCACAGAAAAAAAAAACTGAACTTCAAACTGAAAGAAACTGATTCAAAATGAGTAAATTTTATAAAATTTACATAGCATTCTTCTTCACTTGTTATGTTTTGCAATGCTGCAAATTTTAAATTTTCATAATTTATTCCATCTGAAACGTTTCAAATAAAAAAACATAAGTTTTAATTATAAATGATTTAAATATATAATAATGTATTAATTAAATAGTATATATCATTTAATTTAGTCATTTTCCATGCAAAAGATTCAATCATATTAATCATAAATGTGAATTAGGACAGACTAAAAGTGATTTTTATATCATTGTTTTAAATGTTGATTAGATCAATCAAAATGTTATTTAATTCATCTAAAATATTTCAAATACAATTTTTTTATTATTTTGTTGATTAGATTGTAAAAAATATATTTAATTTTATCTAAGTATCAACAAGAAATGTTGATAAGATCAATAATATTTTGTTTAATTTAATCAAAATTAAAGATTCATATATTTTGAATCATAAAGATCAGTTACAGCAAGTATTAAACAAATTTGTTGCATAACCTGTTCATAAACACCTCTAGAGGATATGAATAACTGCACATTGATTTTAGTTGGAGTTGGAGACATAGGGGCTGTTGATCAGGGAAGGAAGTCCAGTTCAGAGCTCAGTGTTCTCAGCTAATTTTAGAGCGTGACGCAAAAAAAGAGCAAACAGCCCAGAGGGAATATCTTTAACTGCGTGTCTTTGAGACACATGACATGTGCCCTGCAGATCATCTAGACTACTTCTCATTTTCAAAAGAAAAAGATTTGGACAGATACATTTATACGTTTCATGAGGATATATCACGAATATGAACATTTTCAATGAATTTTCCATGCAATTACAAAAAATAGGGACTGAAGTTTTCAAGCTGCAGAAAGGACACGGACTTAAAAACATTAACTAAGATTAGATTTAAAGGAAAAATTCATTCAGAAATATGAACTCTCATAGCTCATGACTTGAGGATGTCACCATTTTCAGTCAATAATCATTTAAATTTCAGGTAACACTTCACAATAAGGGCCCATTAGTTAACGACATTAATGCATTAAATAATATTAAGCAATACATTTGTTACATAATTTATTATTCTATGTTGATGTTAGTTGTTTATTGATATTATTAGCTGAGGTCTATCAAATAATATCACAGATACAACAACATTTGATTTTAATAATGTTTTAGTAATTAAAATTATTGCCTTACAGGTATTTTTCCTTATTATTTCATGTTAGCTACGTAGTTTATTTGAACAAATGGCACCATACTGTAAAGTGTTACCATTTTTTTCAGCCTGTTACTCACATTAAATAAAAATAAAAAATAATTTAGAAATATGATATTTATTGCAAATCATGATACATAAATGATACTCAAATTTTGTTTTTGTCATTTGTGAAGCTAGCAAGCTTTAATCCCAGAAATTCTTTCAAATATTTTTGGGGCAGGTAATCTTATAGATATTTGCTCATTGGTTGTCAAAAGTAGTCTTTCAGAAAAACACTTAATTATTCTGGCAGATATTTCCATTAAAGGGGTCCTATTATGCTTTTTCACTTTTTTAATTTTAGTCAGTGTGTAGTGTGTATGTTTGGCCATAAAAAAGATCTAGAAAGTTACAAATCTCAAAGTCCACTACAAAGGGAGATATTTCGTTTTTAAAAAATACCTTTTCAAGAACTACAACGAAACGGTTCGTTTGGACTACAGCGTTTGTTTTCGGGCTTTGTGACATCACAAAGCGGCTCATTGGAATATCATTACAAATAATTCCCACCTACAGAAATTAGAATGGTTGGGGGGTGGGGAGGGGCGAGGTCGTGGTTAGAACACTTGTGAGTGAGTGCATCAGACGAGACGAAGAAGAAGAAGAGCTGCTGCAGAGTTAGTGCATCAAAGAAAACCAAGAAGAAGAGCTGATGTGCTGTAGCGTCAAATTTTCGGCATGTCTAGAACAATTCTTACAAGTACAACACGACGTAGCCTTCTTCGGCCACCGCCAGTGTGCCTACACTCACAGAAAATAAAGTATTTTAATTTTAAAGACGTGGCGCGACGCGACGCTGCGTTTCTCGTCCAGTGCATGACCGCATGAAACGCTGTTTTTTTCACCTCCGTGTCCAAACGTCTTTGTTTGGGCTTCCGAAAGAGGATAATGTCAGGAAACAGTGGTTGCAATTTCTTTTTTAACTCTGTTCCTGAGCATTATAACCCCAATTTGCTATTGTGTGCTGCGCATTTTACTGAGGACAGCTTCCACAACACAAGGGAGTACAGTGCCGAATTCGCCCAAAAGCTTTTCTTGAAAGACAGAGCAAGGGGCGTGGCAGTAATGAAACACTGTCTAAGCTGTTCACCAATCACAACGCACTGGGACAGCTAACCAATCCCAACGCATTTTGTTTTTCGGAAGGCGGGCATTCATCAAACCCGTAACTAATCGAGCCGTTTGTGCCAGGATGGGGAGAAAGGTATTTAATAATGTAAATTATGTGAAAAAAATGCGTTTTTCAAACCACCAAGCATGAGAGCATGTTCTAGTACACCCCCAAAACTAAATCAAGACTTTGTAAAAGAGCATAATAGGACCCCTTTAAGGCAGTGACAGTCAGAAATCCACGGGAAAGGTCCACTCAAATACACTTTTATCACAGCCATATTTCAGATTTCTGAATAACAAAACCTTGAAAAGGCCACTGGCCACAATATTTTTAACTGGAAAGAGCAAAGTGATGCTTTGATAATGTCCTCAGTGCCATTTGTGAATAACCTCTAAGGTTACTGAGAAAAAAAAAATAGCATTTGTGTCTGTCATGTTTCAATCAGTGTTACCAGTTCTGCTGCAAAATATCAGACAGGAGCCGTGTGAAATGTTATGAGGTTGATGTGCGGAGCAGCATTTGAATGGCATAAAGACCAAATAACACTGCATTGAAATGCTCTGCACAACATTTTATTCAGATTTTATGTGTTTGCAATCTACCACATAAAGCACGCCTACAAACTTAAACTATACAGCAACAATATGCATTTGTGTGTCTTGAGCTGGGATCCACTAACACATCAGAAATAATGCTTTAAGGCAAGTCTTTAAAGAAAACAATTGTAACCCAAAATAAACAGGAAAATGTGGAAAGATACTGTCATATATGTGTGCCTTTCATATCATGTACAATAAAGAAACAAGCAAAAAACACTTAATTTGTGGGCCTAATTAGAGGGTAAATGGGTTCGAGCCTTCGAGGTCATTATTATCAGTCATTTTTGCTCATGTGTAAGTCATTCCATTCTTGCTTAAAGGAATAGTTCACTCAGAAATGAAACTTTTCTGAAAATTTCAATCCAAGAAGTAGATGAGTCTGTTTCTTCATTGAAAGACAACTAATAAAAACATCACAATAATCCACACCACTCCAGTCTATCAATTAAATGTCTTGTGAAGCATGTTTGTAAGAAACAAATCAATCATTAAAGGGATAGTTCACCCAAAAATGAAAATTTGATGTTTATCTGCTTACCCCCAGGGCATCCAAGATGTAGGTGACTTTGTTTCTAAAGTAGAACACAAACGAAGACTTTTAACTCAAACCGTTGCAATCTGTCAGTCATATAATGCATGGCAACGGTAACAAAATCTATGAGAGTAAAAAAAA
Source organism: Sinocyclocheilus anophthalmus (assembly GCA_018155175.1). Classification (NCBI taxonomy): domain Eukaryota; kingdom Metazoa; phylum Chordata; class Actinopteri; order Cypriniformes; family Cyprinidae; genus Sinocyclocheilus; species Sinocyclocheilus anophthalmus. The sequence goes on along the minus strand of JADLZN010000398.1, from coordinate 440,872 downwards.
AACATGCACAGACAAATCCAAATTAAACCCTGCGGCTCGTGACGACACATTGATGTCCTAAGACACTAAACGATTGGTTTGTGCCAGAAACCGAACAGAATATGTTTATATCATATTTGACCTCTAATACAACACTATGTCCAACTTCCTTGAGCGCGCGCACGGCATCCGGTGCATGAGGTGTGTACGCGCTCTGGCGTAGTTTACGCAAGCGCCGGAAGTGATCTCTCGCGCGTATACGTCACTCATTGTTTACACAGTGCACAGTTATTGTAGGTACGACGGCTAATCAAAAATGGTACTTACTTGCGCTTATCCAGATTATTCAAACCGACTTAAAACTAAAAGATTACTTTCTCTCGTGCGAACTCATTCGGGAGTGGTGACTTTCCACATATTCCCAACTTCTGAACCTGCTCGCCTGAAGTTATGGTTGCCGTGCACGCGCTCAAAGCAGTTGGACATAGTGGTGTATTAGAGGTAAAATATTATATAAATACTGTTCGGTTTCTGCACAAACCGATCGTTTCGTGTCTTAGGACATCAATGTGTAGTCACAAGCCGCAGGGTTTAATTTGGATTAGTCTGTGCATGTTTTTTTACTCTCATAAATTTTGTTACCACTGCCATGCATTAAACGACTGATAGACTGCAACGGTTGGAGTTAAAAATCTCAGTTTGTGTTCTACTGAAGAAACAAAGTCAGCCACATCTTGGATGCCCTGGGGGTAAGCAAAACACATCGCAGTGTAATTTTGTGTGACACTGTACCTTTAAGGCGTTAAGGTGTTTCCAGCTAAAATAGGAGTCCTCTATCCATACTATTGCTTTCTCCAGTGAAAAAAGTCACTGGAGAAATTTTTGCATTAGTCAGTATTTGGCCAGAGTGATTGTTTAAAGTTCACACTAATGAAAGATTTGTTTCTAACCAAACCAACAGCAGCTTTTCACTTCATAAGATGTTAACTGATGGACTGGAGTGGTGTGGATTACACTCTTAAAAATAACGGTGCTTCAAAAGGTTCTTCAAGCATGCTTTAGAAGAACCATTTTGGTTCCACATAACCATTCAGTAAAATGTTCTTTAAAGAACCATCTCTTTTTTATTTTTTTGTAATCTGAAGAACCTTCTTTCGCCTACAAAGAACCTTTTGTGAAACAGGTTTTGTTAAAGGTTCTTTATGGAACCATTAGACAAAAAGGTTCTTCTATGGCAATGTGAAGCACCTTTTTTTAGAGTGTAATTGTGGCTTATTGTGATGTTTTTATCAGCTGTTTTGACTTTCATTCTGACGGCACCCATTCACTGCAGACTGAGGATCCACTGGTGAGCAAGTGATGTAAAGCTACATTTCTCCAAATCTGTTCTGATGAAGAAGTAAACTCCTCTACATCTTGGAGGGTACGTTATAAGCACATTTTCATTTTTTGGTAAACTATTCTTTTAATGTAAAGAAACGACTCAAAAAAGGAGGAACAATGATGAGCGCAAGCCATGATCAATTACTATCAGACTGGTTGTTTTTATATATATTCTCTATAAAGCCAGCTAATTAATAATTTAAGAGGAGATGAAAGAAAGCATACCTTCACGTATATGCACAACTAATACAACTTGAGAACACAACCACAATTTTAATTTCTGAGGTAAGCAGAAAATATTTTAATCATTCAATATATTTGACATTAAAGTGTCTATTCTCCATGAAATACAAAAAGAAAAACAAACATTGACAAGCCTTCTGGTCCTCAGTGCAGATATGCGACAAAAGGCACTAAGAATTATAATTTTATTTATTTTTTGTTGTTGTTGGTTACTAGTTTGATGATGCTTGGCTTTGACTTTAACATCAGAACATTTAATGTGAATTACCGGAGAGTTTCCTCCAAAATAAAAGCATCCGTGTCACTTGTTTTACTCACCCCCTGGGCCACTGTATGGAAAAGAGCAGCATGAACAATCTGCGAAATATCTCCATTTCTGTTCCATAGAAGTAAGAAAGTCATGCAGGTCTGGAATGACATGAGGGTGAGTAAATGATGACAGAATTTCAATTTTGAGGTGAGCTCTTTCTTTAAGGAGCATGCATAATACTGTAGGGGTATGGTAAATAGTAGCTGATCATGACAACTCATTTAAATGTCTTGCTAAAAGCTTAAATAATGTGATCTGAGATGTACCAAGAGTAACGCAGATGCTCGGAGCAGAAAAACAGTGCCACACTAAAATAGTGCGATCCAAACAATCACCTACATGACAAACAAGAAGCTCCAGCCGAATTCTGCCTTTACCTTTCTTCGCCAGTTTCAGTCATAAACACACAGTCTCACACTCTCACTCACCTCCAGAACTGTCAGGAAACATTTCACACCACACACACACACACAAAAATGCATCAGAAGCACTGCAACGGTGTCCAAAATTAACCTGCCACACCTGCACAATGAATTGAGATAATTTATAGTATTATTTCTATTGAATAAAATGCTTTTGTAAAAATCCAGTTTTGTCCTTATGGATAAAATGGTTTTATGTAGGCATTATTTACTCACCCTCATGTCATTCCAAACCTGTATGACATCTGAAGACTTAAAGTCACTTATATCCTACTGTTAGAACTACACTATTTATTAAATTGCAGTTCCTTATAATGTTTCCAGCCACTGCTGCATTTAATTTACTTGCCAAAACCAATTTTGACTTCCATTTGTCTCTTGGCAAGCATTAATTTTGGACATTGACTGCAGTCATCTGTCAATCCACTGACTGACGGAGGCAAATAAAACATCCGAAAGGCTGCAAAAGGCTTTCATGAAAAGGCAATCCTACAGTAACGTTTTGGTCTAAAACACTGCAACAATTCAACACCGCACTAAGAATGGCACTTCAGTCGAACATTTAACAACACACTTAGTGTTTTGGAGTTTTTTTGACTGCATTGTCCAAAACTGGCAAAGATACACACAAACAACAGACCGAACAAGTCTCTGGATGAGTCTGGCTTCACTGAATGAAGGGCATTCGCTCTTTGTTGTCATTGTCTCCCTCTTGCTCCTCTTCTTCCTCGCCTGCCTCACTGGTCTCTGTGCTGTCATTGGCCATCTGAAAGAGAAATCAGAGATCATTGTGTTTTCACACAGACTGACAGCTTCTCAGAATGATCTGAGGTGCAGGACATCTCTCAGGCATGCATCTCCTCTAGCATTTCAGAGATCTCAACAATTGTGAGGACTGCTGTGATCGGATTGAACTAAAAAATTCAACACTCAAATACATCTCAAATTCTATACACATATTATAACGATAAGAAATATAAATATCTTCTAAACACAGAGAATTTGAGAGAGAGAGAGAGACATAACTAACAACTACAACAGCTATGTTCCAAACCTGTATGATGTCCGTTCTTATATGGAACACAAAAGAAAATATTGAATAATAATAATTATTATATTATTTTGTATAGGCTTTAAGTGTAATTTCTTTACACAAAGGCAAAACTAGTAAAACGATACAACTTTCAAATAACAATGGACAAATAGCAAAAATACAAACCATACAGACTAATCAAAGTACACAGGACATACTGAAATAAAATGTAATTTTATTATTATTATGTCCATTTAAAATAAAGTAACTGCGTATAAGATTGTTTAGGTCTCTCTAGTTAACAAACTAAATATAAAACCCATAAACTAGTTTTAATGTATAAAGCCATTCAAAAATTAAAAATAGAGCAGTTTGTGTAGGTTATTACAGTTACTGTATTCTAATCTAAACCATAAAAAAAATTATAATTAGTTTTAGAAAGATTATTATTTCAGATAGTCGCCAAGGAAACATTTTTTGTTTTCATTTAGTAAATGAGAAAACTAAAAAACAAAAATAAATAAATAAAATTAATGAAATGAGATAGACATAAAGGCATATTTAAAATAATAATAAAAATGGCAAAAATATACAGCAAAATTACTAAAACTTTATCTAAAATAAAAAATGAAAAATATATAACTAAAAACCAGTGCCGTCAAACGATTAAGTTTTTGTTTATGTAATGAGGTGTACTGGTTACATTGTATATACAGTGGGGCACAAAAATATTTAGTCAGCCACCAATTGTGCAAGGTCTCCCACTTAAAAAGATGAGAGAGGCCTGTAATTTTCATCATAGATATACCTCAACTATGAGAGACAAAACAAGAAAAAAAAATCCAGAAAATCACATAGTAGGATTTTTAAAGAATTAATTGGTAAATTCCTCGGTAAAATGAGTATTTGGTCACCTACAAACAAGCAAAATTTCTGGCTCTCACAGACCTGTAACAAACTTATTTAAGAGGCTCCTCTGTCCTCCACTCACTACCTGTATTAATGGCATCTGTTTGAACTCATTATCAGAATAAAAGACATCTGTCCACAACCTCAAACAATCACACTCCAAACTCCACCATGGCCAAGACCAAAGAGCTGTAAAAGGACACCAGAAACAAAATTGTAGACCGGCACCAGGCTGGGAAGACTGAATCTGCATAGGTAAGCAGCTTGGTGTGAAGAAATCAACTGTGGGAGGAATTATTAGAAAATGGAAGACATACAAAACCACTAATAATCTCCCTCGATCTGGGGCTCCAACGCAAGATCTCACCCCGTGGGGTCAAAAAACACAAGAACTGTGAGCAAAAATCCCAAAACCACACGGGGGACCTAGTGAATGACCTGCAGAGAGCTGAGACCAAAGTAACAAAGGCTACCATCAAATAACACACTGCGCCGCCAGGGACTCAAAACCTGCAGTGCCAGACGTGTCCCCTGCCCTTAAGCAGGTACATGTTCCAGCCCGTTGAAGTTTGCTAGAGAGAATTTGGCTGATCCAGAAGAAGAGGATTGGGGAGAAGTCATATGGTCAGATGAAACCAAAATAAAACCTTTTGGTAAAAACTCAACTTGTCGTTTTTGCAGGAGAAAGAATGCTGAGTTGCATCCAAAGAACACCATACCTACTGTGAAGCATGGGGGTGGAAGCATCATGCTTTGGGGCTGTTTTTCTACAAAGGGACCAGGACGACTGATCCGTAAACGAAAGAATGAATGGGGCCATGATCGTGAGATTTTGAGTGAAAACCTCCTTCCATCAGCAAGGGAATTGAAGATGAAACGTGGCTGGGTCTATCAGCATGACAATGATCCCAAACACACCGCCCGGGCAACGAAGGAGTGGCTTTGTAAGAAGCATTTCAAGGTCCTGGCGTGGCCTAGCCAGTCTCCAGATCTCAACCCATAGAAAATCTTTGGAGGGAGTTGAAAATCCGTGTTGCCCAGCGACAGCCCCAAAACATGACTGCTCTAGAGGAGATCTGCATGGAAAATACCAGCAACAGTGTGTGAAAAACCTTGTGAAGACTTACAGAAAAAACATTTGACCTCTGTCATTGCCAAAAAAGGGTATATAACAAAGTATTGAGATAAAATTGTGTTATTGACCAAATACTTATTTTCCACTATAATTTGCAAAGAAATTCTTTAAAAAAACTACAATGTGATTTTCTGGATTTTTTTCCTTCTCATTTTGTCTCTCATAGTTGAGGTATACCTATGATGAAAATTACAGGCCTCTATCATCTTTTTAAGTGGGAGAAATTGCAAAATTGGTGGCTGACTAAATAATTTTTTTCCCCACTGTATGTAATATATATTAATCATAAAAACTACAGTATATATTTGAAAGATTTACAAGTATATGATATATCATTTATATATTATATACATATATTTATATAGACATATAACTATTGTTCTAACTGTATAAATGGGTCAAAGACGAAAAGGGTTTAAGCATAAAAACAATAAATGTAATACTGCTTTAAATTGTTGTTAATTTTCCCCCAAAAAATTAAAAAGTTTTCTGTTTAATTTAATTCAGATTTGGTTGTTCTGAGCAAAAAATAAATACATATTTTTCCCTGATTTACAGAAGAGACCCACTAAAATGTCATTCAGTGTAACAATCCTGTCAGGCATATTTACAACAAAAATCAATTTATGACATATTAAAAGACTAATTACTTTCACCCCAAATACTAATTAGTTGTAACTTTACATTTTTTACATTTGCCACTATCCTAGGTTTTGCCCATTTGTCAGTAAGAATTTTTATTAATTTAAAACACAATCAAATTTAATATGCCCTCTTATTCTTTTATATATTTTAATAAATACACGTCAGAATAAACATATTGTTTGAATTTTTACATAAATATTGTGTCACACTGAATGACAATGTAACATTATTTCAACCAAATTTTGACATTTTATTCTCCAAAAACTTATTTGAAACCTTAAAAGTAGACACTTTACTTACATTTAATGTGCTTTCTATGGACATAAAATCACTTTCGTAAATTTATTTTGATGCGGATTAACGTCTTTGACCCACGTGCATGTGTGTGTATTTATACTATACATAATAATATACACAGTACACACACACGTATATTAGGTAAATAAAACCTTTTATTTTGGATGCGATTCATCTTTTGACAGCACTACTAAAAACTAATTCAAACTGTTAATAAAAACTATAAATAAAATCTCAATGATACTAAAATAACCTGATGTTGTTTAGACAATGTTCTTCAAAATATCTTCTTTAGTGTTCTACAGGAGGAAGAACGTAAATGATGGGTAAATGATGACAGAATTTTCATTTTTAGTTAAACTATCCCTTGAGGGTCCTGAGTTATGAGCGACAGTTTAGACATTATCAGCTGATGCTTCAAACACCTTCCTCATTTGAGGAGAAACATCTAAGACACAGTAGATCAAGGCTTCTGAGCTAGAAGATCAACATCTACACAATCAAATCTTCTTCTGGGAAAGGAGAAAATGGAAAACTATTTGATCAGATTCTTCTTCTGTTGCTCCGAAAACACTAAAGGTAGATTTCATGAAAGCAAGCTGTTGTAGGCCACAATTTCCACGGAACGTCTCTTCTGAGAACAGCGTCGTAAGGCGCAGTCTCCATGGAAACAGCTGAGGTGATGTCGCCCGACTCTTGGATCACTGTCACAATAATGCCATTTTTTTGTTCCTTCTTTAAGTAAACAGGTGTATTATTCAAATGTGCCTTTGTGCTTCATAAAAGATCACTTTTTTTCCCCTCACACAGTTTTGGATACACCGAATCTAAAAAATAATGATGTTCGAAAACTGAACAATGCAAGACATTATGAAAACAGAAAAATGAAAGGGCAGCACCAATGGTTGACATGATAATTATAATGTTTTGCGCATAATGTTTTGCTCGCCTTAGAACACGGGTCTAAACTCAAAGGCAGGTTTTAGGATGACTCACTCACCAAAGGCGTGGGAGATTTTTCCACATCCAAAATCAGCTTCCCTATGTTTCCTCTGTCATGGATTCTCTGCATGGCTTCCTTCACCTACAGGTTAACAAGAGCAACAAATCACATACACACAAAAATCAAGAAGTGATGCATAAGCTCCATATTGCCTCATGTCATGTGTGTAGTGTCACAGACAATACTAAAGGGGGCAGCAGAATCACAATCAGCAATCAGTACAACCAATGAACTCTATTCACCAATGAATTCTGACGGTATTTACGTAACTCATTCTAAATCCTCATTGTTGTTTCTAACCTGTATGATTTTATGTCTCTAGCGGAGCTCAAAAGGAACTTTCTATGAATAGGGACTATAGGGACTTCTTCCCCAAGTGTGTCGTTGCGATTACATCAGAGAAGTTCAAAATAAGACTTTCAGTAAATAATAACCTACATTTCTGTCCGTCCCTCACACACAGCTATTATATGACTTCTGAAGACTTATTAAAAAATAATAACACATTTTGTGGATGATTTCTTGGGTGCTATTGCATCCGTTTGGAAAGTTTCAGTCCCATTTCAATTCCATTCTATGGGCTCTAAGAAAGAAAACCATAAGAGTTTGGACCACCCCAAAGGCTGGAGTACACTAAATTCACAGTTTTTCTGCCTAATTTGTAACCTGGATGAGTCAACGCTAACTGTTGAAAGTCAGAGCCAGTCTGCAGATTTAGGACTGTTGGAGTTGACAGATTTCACAGAAAATTGCATAGTCTGTGGAGATGAACACAGACTTTTAACTTCAGACTACGATTTCATCCAGTCGGCGTACATAAAACATGTTTGATATTTTAAAACACATACACGTTTAAGCAAAAAGATGCATGTTCGGAAAGACTCTCGGAAAGAGTCTGGTAGTGTGTGATCCTCAGTCATTTACTGTATGATGCCCAGTTTTTCCTCTACAAAGTTGGAAAGCGTATGATGCCTATCCACCTTTTTTCCTACGCACCTGATGCTTTATGAATTATGGGTGTCAAGCTTCACTCTATTAATGCAATAATAAGCATTTTCAAGAACTGGGTACAATGAGGTGATATTATTCTACTCACCCTTAAGCCATCAATCATTAAAATGAAATTTAAAAGTGCAAAAGCATTAAATTACTTACCACGAATTATCCCAAAAGCTCAATTATTTCCGCAGAAATAATACAGACATATTAAATATTACTGCAGCACTATGTCTATATTATGTAGCATACGTTGACATTAACATTGAGTGATAATATTTCAGACTGTGATATTTCAAAGGGATTTCCGTCATTTTGACAGATAACAAATACTGGATGTACCTGCTTTAGAAACATTTCAGTAAACGATGTTAATAGGGATTAGAAGTGAAAAGGGGAGACAATTAGATTTTAAAGCATCCATGTGAAAACAAGCCTGGAAAAAGACATGAAGAGTTGGGGAGGAGAGATTCTTAATACATCCCAGTATTATTCATGGTTTATATCGTAAATTAAATTGGGATAGAGAATTTCACACAAACACCAGAGTTATTTTTTGTTTTTTTTTTTTCATACGTGCAGCAGAATACAAAGGAAAAATTCAAATGATAAGGAGGAAAGGAATGCAGCGAATTGAAAAGAGCTCTTGCCATATATTCTTGTTATTCCATGTCAATACCGAATGTTATGTTATCTGACAACAGCTCATGAAGGAGCTCATTTATTCAAACAGTCAGCTAAAGATTGTTTGTAGTGCAAGATGATTAGTTTCAGTCTTTTTGAGTGGAACCCATACCGGAAGTGCCACCCAAAATCTAAAACGCTGTAGATTCATTAGAAAAACGGTGGTAGTGTTTTAAAATCTGCTCAGATTTTAAGTTGTGTAGTGCATTCCAGCCTTTATCCACACATTTCACAACCTAGAATTTAAAAAAGCAGTGAGATTTTATAGTTAATTCACCGCAAGATGAAGATGCGGCTACAAAAACAAAGAAAATGAGCTACTATCATATGGAGCTTATAATATGACAAAACTAATTTAATTTGTATTGTGTAAATTTGAATTATTGTCAAGTGTCATTTAACAAAACTGAATATTATGTGGTATAACATAGTTCTGAATGAGATTTTTTTTAACTTGAATATTACCAAAATTGAATTTACACAACTGCCATGTTTATGGCAGAGTTTATAGATGTCACGATCCGGCCATGAACTCCTTCTGCTAGCAATCAGAGGTCACCCTCCGATTTCATTGACTCTCGCACTAACAGTTTGACCCATCACCTCCGGACTACAGTTACATCATGCAGTGCACTGATTGCAATCAGCCCCGGATTGCACACAGTGTACACTGATGCACCAGCTGTTAATATCAATCCTCATATTTAACACTCCACTCTGATCTTCCATCTGCAGCGTATTGTCTAGGCTTATTCTTCCCCAAAAGATAGCTTACAGTCGGAGCCTAGTGATTTTCCTAGCCGTAGGTGTTTTTCGGCTTCTGATGTCGCCTGGTTCTTGGGATTTTACATTAGTCTTGTCCATTCCGATCTGTCTTGACCATCGTGTGATGTTCGTGTGTTTTGACCGCCATATTACTGTTGCCGGTGTCGACCCTGCCCCTGTCTTTCTGACCACGTCTCGGCTAATAAGCTTGGCAATGGATCCGCACGTCTCACGTCTCGTCAACACCGTAACATATAGACGTTGTATTTTCACACAGCAATTTTTTTTGTTCTTGAATCGTAAGACGCCTACCCGTTTTAAAAATACGAAAGTTTTCGATGAAAAGGAATTCGGAACATCAAAGTCAATATTCTAAAAGTAGCACGTTAGAGGACAGGAGGTCAGAGGTAATCCACAGGGAAGAGTAGATGATCTCCGAAAGTCAAATGAAGCGTTTTGGCTAATTAGTAGTTTTCTGGTTTGAGCGTGCGGTTCAAGATCTACTGAAACATGAATCGCACAGAGTTAGCATAAGCGATTTTTAAACATTTATGGTTTTATACTTCTATGTTAGGTTAGCATCTCCGCATGCTTTAAACATTGTTAAGCCAGTGGTTTGCAAACCTTGTTTTTTTACTCAAGGTCCCTCTCATCTCCAAATCCAATAGGGGTCGTTGACTTTCGGAGATCATCGGGGTTTCTCAATATCAAGTACGCAAAGTTCGGACTTGTGTCCTTGGTAGTTCGGACTTCGCAAGTTAGACTTGGAAGTGCGAACTCCCGAGGACGGGAGGACCCAAGTCCGATAATTCTGCAAATGGAACAGCACTTGATAACATCAGTCAGCTCGCCTTGGCTACTCCGGTTATCTAATCAAATCGATATGACCTGGAAGAAATAATAGATTCATGAGACCAAAGATTGCCTGTTAGATCTACCCAAAATGAATTATATCTCATGTTTAACCACTACAGAGACATCAGAGCCAGCGGTAAATTCCAGAAGATCTGGCCAAGGTGAAGCTGCTCTCGGCGGGTTCATGAAACCCGAGCGCCCGCTGATCGCGTGGAGCTCACATCTCCGAAATCAGCGAAGCAAATTTTCAAATAGGTGCTATCTTTATAAATAAACCGCAGATTTGAGTTTTAAACAACTACATTCTCGCCTGAAATACTCTTAGAACTGCATTTCGTGACACAATAACAGCAATATTTTGAAAATTGTGCGGGTTTTCTCCTCCGCCATTAACACTCGCTGGTTGGTGCGAAATGCATTTTGGGATACCTGGCTGCCTCAAATTTGCACAAGTCACCTCTGGATGCATCCTTGATAAAGGCGGGCAAGAACACATCGGGCGATTTGAACTGTAATGGCTAGATTTGAACTTGAATTGGAACAGTACTTGGGCGGAAGACTGATGATGTTTAACAAGTCCACAAGAACACAAGTACAGACAATAACGCATATTGAGAAACGGCCATCTACTCTTCCCTGTCTACTTTCTGTACGATCTGAATTTCTGTGTATTGAATTTTAGAATACTGAATTTGATGTTCCGAATTTCCTCTTCATCTTGAAAACTTGAAGCTGTATTTTTAAAAAACGGCTATTTGCACGTCTAAGATTTCAGAACAAAAAATTTGCTGTTACTTATAAAAAACTTGCATAAATTTCAGTTGTGTTAAATTTCAAATGTTTAATATTCAAGTAAAAAAAATAAAATATTCAGAACTATGTTAAATGCCACATAATATTCAGTTTTGTTAAATGATATTTGTCAATCGTTCAAATTTACACAATACAAATTTTATTTGTTTTGTCATATTATAAGCTCCATACTATCACATAATTAGTTAGGTTGGTCCAAAACTTGTATGGTAGCTTTAATGAGCTTTAATGATGAAGAGAGGTTATTTTCAGTGGTAAGACCGAGATAAAATGAATTATAAGGTGCAAGTTATTCACAGGACATCACAAGGCACACTACACAACCAGTATTGCACAATATGATTATCATGTAAGAGTTTATACTGTGCCCACAGATTATGTTGGGGATGTACAGTATGTCCACATCTTGTAAAGTGACTGTTAACTGGATGAATCAGTAAATGAATAAACATGGCAGCTGCTAGTCAGGCCCTGAGAATAGAAATACGACAACTGTTAACAGTCCCTGATTAACAGTCAGCTTTCTGAAGCCAAAATTATGAAAAAGGGAATAAATATCTGTATCACTCGAAGGTAATAATCCTTAACGATTCAAAAACAGTTAACTGCTATTTAAGATACGCTTTTCATCCACAGTCCCCTACACCAACCTAGTGTCTTTGTCTATTGCACACATGAGTTTTATCCTGATATCCTTCACACCTGAAGTCATTGTTTTGCATAAAGCTGTTATAAACAAAAAGTGTCTTAAGTACGTTACAGTAAATATTTTCAATATTGTTGTAAACAAAAAGTAATATTGCTAGCATTTCATGTTCAAATTAGCACTGACAAAGGCCGGTGTGCCACAAGTGTCTGTTCTAGGCCCATTATCATTAACAACACAAGTTAACAGTCTCTGTGAGAGCATCATTTGTATTCATCAGCACCTTTATATTGGTGATACATCATCAAAAGAACCCAGTTTTATGCTGATAAGTCTGGAGAAAAAACATGCTTTCTGTCTCAAACAATCATTATCCTGTCCATCACTGTGTGCTGTCAGCCTGGCTATACTCATCAATCTTCTGACTCACTTTACTGTCAATTTGTTACGAAAACATCATAAGATTGTAGTTATTCCACTCATCTAAATACACTAGTCAAAACTTTGGAATAATTACGATTTTTTTCTATGCCTTTGAAAGAAGTCACTCATGGTCACCAAGGCTGCATTTATTTGATGAAATACAGTAAAAATCATAAATATAGGCATACAATATACATATTAATATTGTGAAATATTATTGAAATTTAAAATAACTGTTTTCTTTTTAATATATTTTACAATATAATTTATTCCTGTAATGGGAAAGCTGAATTTTCAGCATCATTACTCCAGTGTTCAGTGTCACATGATCTTTATTTAAATAAATGTCAAATGAGATTTATTTAAAGTTGAGCTTTGCCCTAACAAGAATAAATTACATTGAAAATATATTAAAATAAAATTCAGTAGTAATATTTCACGGTACTTTTTTTTTTTTTTTTTTAACTGTATTTTTCTTCAAATAACTGCAGTTGGTATAAGGAGGGGGCATAAAAAACATAACTAATTCCAATTATTCCAAACTTTTGACCAGAAGTGTAGAGCACTGCCATTATGCACTAATTTCACAAAGTATACATTTTTATATTAGTTTAAACCAAATATTGTGTTGCATAAGACTTTTGAACCTCAAAAAGTATTAGTATTAAGTATTAAACTTCTGCATGTAACTCATCCTAAAACACCTTAGCTTTAAAGCAAAGGATGAAGGGTTTTAACTACCAGTGCCACTGCTGTTCTGTACATTAGGTGAGTAATAAGTCTGCACACAGAAATCATCCCATCCACTCTCTTTTCCCATAAAACATCAAGGGCCGTTTCTCCAGCCGTGTGCCTCAGAATCAGTTTCATTTTAACGGTATTGCAAATATGTGGAGGGTTTGATTGTGTCTGAATGAGTCACAGTGGCTATGCAGGATTGGAGGCGATAAAATGCATCAGTGGAAGACTGCCTCAATATATCCCCAGAGGCACATCCATTCACTCAGGGGTTTCAGCACAATTCTCATTTTTAAAGCCTCACAAATATTCATTTATACATCCAACTTTAAAATGCTTAAATCCCATGGCTCTAGGCCAGAAGTGTCATGCCCATTCAAACTGTGGATTCTGAATGCAAATTGCCAAAAAGCATTTAAACTTTTTTGATTAATTAAGATCTGGTACAACACAGCACAGCACAGTTTTGTCAGACTTTCTCATATTAATTCTAATATGCTGTAGTTAGTTAAGTCCATATAAAGCCATAACAATGTCTCAAACATTGTGGGGATGGAAAGAAGATCATTAAAATAATTATAATGTATTGTAATCAATATGAACTATTTGAATAATATATAAAAAAAAAATTTAAAAACATGCACACATTTACTCTTAATAGTTTACCTAATATGCTGGAAACTGCTCCAAGTTCAACCATAAATGAAAATTTTATGAAAGATCCAAAACAGTTGATAAAAGCATTACAATAATCACAAATAATCCACACCACTCCAGTCCATCATTTAACATGTTGTGAAGTAAAAAGCTGTGTGTTTGTAACAAACAAATCCATCAAGATGTTTTTAAATTCAAACCATTGCTTCTGGCTAAATATAGAGTCCTCTATTCATAATACTGCTTTCTCAAGTGCAAAACATTTCTAAACAAATATGTGGATTTTCATGTGTGAGGACAACATGGATGAACTTTTACCAGAGGAAGCATTATTATGGATTATGGACTCTATGTGTGCAGCAGAATTCTTTATAGGTGACACAGATCATGGAAATTGACTTTTTCTGTGTTAAGTGTCATAGCGGGTCTTGGTGCATTCTACAAACCAGGAACATGAAAAAAGAACAATTCAAGTAAATTGTGACCCTGGACTACAAAACCAGTCATAAGGGTCTATTTTTTTTTTATTGAGATTTATACAACATCTGAAAGTTGAATAAATAAACTTTCCATTGATGTCTGGTTTGTTAGGATAGGACAATATTTGGTTGAGATACAACTATTTAAAAATCTGGAATCTGAGGGTGCAAAAAAATCAAAATATTGAGAAAATCGCCTTTAAACTTGTTCAAATGAAGTTCTTAGCAATGAATATTACAAATCAAAAATTAAGTTTTAATACATTTACAGTAGGAAATTTAAAAAATATCTTCATGCAACATGATCTTAACTTAATATCCTAATAATTTTTTGAATAAAAGAAAAATCTATAATTTTGACCATACAATGTATTTTTGGCTATCGCTACAAAATATATACCCCAGCGACTCTTAAAATGTTTGTGGTCCAGGGTCACCATTTTGTTTTGATAAGTCTTTCTCTACAAACTTATGAAAAAATTAGCCACTCAGAAAGGGCATTTTATTATAATATTACCGCCCCTTAATCTGCAAGTTTCCACCCACAGCACCGCCATTGTGTTTTCGCAAAAGTCCCAGCCTCAGAGGAGACAAGACAACAGTGGATTTATTGAATTATTTACTGTATATTGCTGCTGCCACAAAGATCTAAAACATGCAATTTATTTCCCAGCTGTTTAACTTCACAGACATAACTGATGTTTTTGTAACTCGTGAGTGTTTTCATTTGGGTCATTTGACAGTTTACGTGCAATAAGACATGAAAGAGAACTTTTGAGTTAAGTACTCACATGCCGTGTGACAGCCACTTTCTGTGCGCGTGCTTTGGATGTGTGCACTCAGAAAACTGTATATCAGAAGTTTGAACTAATATGGTTTAAAATGCATGATTTCAGCACAATAGGCATGATAATCAAAACCAAACAGATGTTTTTAGCAGAGATATGAGCTGTAAAGTCACATCCCTATTCTGTAAAAGGGGGCGGGAAGCAGCAGCTCATTTGCATTTAAAGACACAGCGTGTTTCTGCTTCCACTCAAACTAGCCATATTTAAAATCATATAACAAATGATCTGTGGGGTATTTTGAGCTGAAACTTCACAGACACATTCTGGGGACACCTGAGACTTATATTACATATTGTAAAAAGGGGCATAATAGGTTTCCTTTAAAGTTAAAATGCCTTAATGATGGATTTGTTTCTGACAAACATGCTTTTTACTTCACAAGACATTAATTGATGGACTGGAGTCATAAAGATTATTTGTGAATTATTGTGATGTCAGCTGTTTGGACTCTCATTCGACGGCACCCATTCACTGCAAAGGATCCATTGGTGAGCAAGTGATGTAATGCTAAATTTCAAAACCGCATCATAGATGGCCTGAGGATGAATACATTTTCAGCACATTTTTTTGGGGGTCAACCATTTTTCAATGTTTCTTGGCTTTTTACATTTAGATATAAATTACACAAATTATAGCCATTCTTTTCAATTCAAATGGTTTACATTTTTGGACATTACTGTCCGTAATAAACCTTTTTTGATTTGAATGGCCACATCGATCATTTTGTCACTGATGAGTGCTGTTATTAGAATGCAACTTTGAAAACTTTTTGTTATCCTAACAACAAACAGAACATATTGGAGTACAACAGAGCAGCAGAACATCATGTAGTATTGAAAGGAACAATTTGACCATTTCTAATTATCACTCAATGTCTGTGGTGGTTACAGCCCTGGTGAAAATAATGTAATTCCAGAAAGGTGAAAGTCCGCCTATGAGAACGATCCTCCCCGATCAGTACCCTGAACTTGTTCATTATGACAGGGACAAAAGGTGACCTCAGATCAGCCTACAATGAGCTCAGGTTGGCACTGGCTTTCACCCTCTGGAATTCCCCTCCCACACACTGAAGTCATGGGAGTCTGAGCGCCCGGTGTTGAAGCCACTTCCCTCGCTCTCAAATAATACTCAAATAATGCACCTGATCAAGAGTCACTGCACTGGGATGGAAAAGCAGTGCCAATCCTGTGACTTGTTGGTTAACTATTAAATATGAATATCATTAAAGGGGTCATATGATGCTATTTTAAAGATCATTATGGTGTATTGGTGTTGTTGTAACGAAAGTTGACCGCTTTAATGTTCAAAAACACACAATTTTTTTTCACAATACTTTACATTATGTAGGGGGGGGGGTCCTCTATGCACTGCCTCTCTCAAACACGTCATTTTCAACAAAGCCCCCTCTTTGACAAGAGCAGTCTGCTCTGATTGGCCAGCTGAACCAGTGCATTGTGATTGGCCGAACACAACAAGCACAATGTAATGCCCCTTACCATAATCGCTTCAGCTTTCAAAGTAAATATCAAGTTAATAATGTCGTTAGTTTTACCATCAGTTCAAGCCCGAAAGGGCAACAGAGTCGCGTGACAGACACAGTGATGATGCAGTACACAAGCCGCGGTTAAGACAGCTTACGTGCTATGATTTCTGACAGGCAGCTTTACCTCTGTGTGTGACCTGTTCCCCAACCACACACACACACATACACACACACACACAACGCGTTACTCTGCACTGCGCAAACTCCGCATTTGAACAGTCAAATGCAAATACTTAAACTAATAACAAAACATACTTACAGTCGCTGATTAAGAAGCGCCAGATTGTCATAGCAAAGACAGAATGGTTTAAAAATCCAAGCCTTCTTTTTTGCGTGCAAATTCGGGACGCCTTATGCTAATATTTCCCATAGTGAGTGCTATGTGGGGGGGGTTAGACCGCAGCGGTTTTGTTGTTAGGAGGTGTGTGGGACTCTAACTTTATAACGATATCTCTTTGGGTTTGAGACTTTAGTCTTTGAACTTTACAGATCTTCTTTATGCACCATGAGTTTGTAACACTCCAAAGAGAAAGAAAATTGAAATCGCATCATATGCACTTTAAGGTTTTTGAATTCACTACTAAATGAATTTTAAGAAGTAAAACAATTTCTAAGCTTTGTTAATATAAATGAGGAGCAATAGTACAGCACATGCTGTCACTAAGGAAAAGCTCTGAACTTTTGTTAAGCAATGCACGGCCGTCACTAGTGGGGTGAAAGGTGGTGATGATTATAGGGGCCCACGGCTGTGGGGGGCCCCCGGCGATTTCAACCTACTGGCTGAGGCCAGCCTAAAAAGACACTCAGGACAGTTGACAGGCTGCGCGTCGTCACGGAAGCTTATCATTTGCACTTGTTTTTAAACCTTGCCAATTTAAGCATTCAAAAGAGTTTAAAGCATTCAAACACAAGACGCGGAAAAACTGAGTACCCGAACCGAGCTCTCCTTTGCGTCCTCCTGCACCTGAACGAGCAAATACAAATCGCAGTTTAAACATGCAAACAGAAAAAGATGTGAAAGAGCCCAATTCACCACCCCCGCGCGGTGTGCTGTGCGCACGCAGAGAGACGCGTCTCAAAGCGCTTGAACACCGAAATTTGCCTCTTCTTGCTCTTGTACAGACAAATACATACAAAATTGTCAAAATACCCATCTTGGAGAGAGTATCCTCGAAAAAAACTGTCGGTTATGACTTAAGTGAAAGTAACAAGTGGAGAACGAATCGGAGTTATCATTATCAGGATGCAGTTCAAATGAACACGCCTAATTTAGCTACACGAAAATGAAAAAGAAAATCTCTCACTGCTCTTGACTGAATTACTTTGTGGTTTTAACAAGAATGAATCCACAGTCAAATCAAAAATTATTCAGACACCAAATATATTTTTTTTATATTTTTTTTTACTAGTGGGTGCAAGACACTATAGTTAATTTAAGTGAGGATAGCAAAATAAAGCAAACTGTGACAAATCATACCCAAAAATTCTTATACAGTGGACTACCAGTAAAATTTATATAAAAAATTGGGACAAAAATTATTTAGTCACTTTGACCTGAATATTTTTTCTTAAGTGTTTTTTTCTTTAATTGCTAATGCAGCCTTTTTACACCACAGACTGAACAAAATTAAGCATTGCTTGGTAATTGGTCAACAAAGTATTGATAGATGTGTAAATACCGTCATACTAACAGCTGTCTGAATAATTTGTGGTTGATTGTAATCCATTACATACCTTTCTATAAAAGTTATCTGACATTATCAAGATGAATTTGTCCTTGTCATAGTTCTTGTCATATTTTAATACCATTTTCCAAACTATAGCAAATAAACTGTGATAATGTGAGAAATGGTGAATGTGTCTGAATACATTTGGTTGATGATATTAAGTTTACAGTGAAGACTATGCAGTGCTATTTTTACATTTGATTATTCAGTTTCTGTACCTGGACACCTACAAACTTGAAAAAACTTAAACATTGTGTAAATAGCACAAATAAATAAATAGAACGAACATACAAATTAAACAATTTCAAACAGGGCCCACTGGTACAACCTGCACTGGGGCCCCGCAAACCCCAGCTACGGCCCTGTGCATGAGTCACGGAGTGACCTTACATTAGCATGTTCCCTGGTGTTATGTGCAAGTTTGAGCCTGGTGCCACCACAGCTTGTGAGGACTATTAGTCTCTTGTCAGACACATCAGAGCACATGCAGTCTCTGACTTTATCAGGCTCCGGCTGGTCGTTCTGTTCAGCTGTTTGAATATAATGATCTGGGTTACTCTGTAACTTTAATTAAAGGGATGCTGCTCACAGGAAGAAAAAAAAAATCAGTAAATATATTCTGTCTTTCCCATAACCTATTAAAATGCCTTTTCAAATAGCTATGTGGTTGCTATGGTGTTCTGGATGGTTGCAAGGCATTTCAAGGATGAAGTTGCTAGGAGCTCTTTGTGCGTTGCCATTGCATGTTCGGTGGTGCGAAGTGTTCTGGGTGGTTGCCAGTATAGGGCTGCCCCAGACTAAAGATTATTCTAGTCGACTAGTAGTCATTCAATGAAGCCATTAGTCGATTAATCGGTTAATATTTAATTACTTAAATATTTATATGATGGGGAGGCCCTTAGGCTTATTCCAACTCAAGCGCACACATAAAGCTTGCTGCAAAGCACCAGCAATGTGCTTTGATTGTGACTACACTGTAAAAAAATAAGTGTAATTTTAACTGTCAAATTTTGTAAAAACGCTATGGAAAAAAACTGTTAATAGGTTAACAGTAAGTTCCCATACACAGGGAAAAACTGTAAAAGATCTAGCCAGACATTTAATGTAATTTTACAGTAAAATGCTGTTCATTTTACAGTTTTTAGAAGTAAAATAACAAATCAATGTATAATTTAGTCAAAAACTGTAAACTGATATTCCAAGAATTCCCTGCGTGACACTCGAAATTTGAAAGTATTTTGTTTAAATAATCATGTTTTTTTAATAGTTTTTGTTATTAGTTATGTATATTTGGGCTTTATGTTACATTTTCTGTTGTTTAATGAATGTTTATTGCATTATTTTTAGTGTTGTGTGTTACCATGCTGGTGTTTTGTGTTTGCGTGAATGTGAATGTGCACCTTTTGTATATTAGTGTATACTTCAGCTTGTGGGAAAGCTACTTATGATGAACTTTGATTCTTCATGTGGCCTTCTCTTTTACCACCTGCATTATTATAGTGATTGTCAATTTATGATAAAGATACAAAACAGATTTTAGTAGCAGTGTGAATTGTTGAATTTACTGGTTTACATTGAAATATCTTCTTGTTTGTAAATTACAGTTTTATACTGTAAAATGTACAGTTTTTGGCCATAAATGTGTTTACAGTTTTTCTGTATTTTTTACAAAATTATTCTGGCAAACACAAATGACAAAATTATTTTGTAAAAACTACAGAATATTTTTTACAGTGTATACTGTAAAACAAGGAGATATTTTATCTTTCTTATTGAACTAGGTTCTCTGAGCAGTTTGACTGCAAAGATGAAGTCGACCATCATCTATGCAGAACAGTGGACACCCTTTAAGACGAAATGCAACTTTCGTACGGATTACATACTCGAGAGATTTGTTTTCAATTTGAATGGTTAGCTTTAAAGAAGACATTTCAAGCTTTCTATAGAACCTCCCAATGCGCAGTTGTGCGACCAAAAGAAAAAATGCACTGGGTAAATTAAGTTCCAGACCCCTTTTGCATTACCGACAGGCTGGACAGTGACAATAAGGTGTTCATCCAAAAAATTATATTCGACATAAGTACACCCGAACGTCATTCCAACATAGCCTTGTTAATCCTTCGAACTAACTGCTGGTATTTTTGATTAAATTCGAGAGCTTTCTAAACCCCCATAGATAGCAACTCAACTACCACATTCAAGGCCCAGAAAGGTAGTATAGGACACCATCAAAATAGTCCATGGACACCAGTAGTTCAAGTTTAATGTTATGAAGAGATACAAAACAAGAGGGTATTGTTAGTTGGATAATAGTGCGCATAATAGTGCACATTTATCTAGGTTAACATTAGAGCGAGCGGCCATGTAAAATGAAGCATGTAACGTTTCAGTTTCAAATGATAAGCCATATTTGAGGTCGATGAATGATGTTTGGATTAACTGGCCGACATACAGCAATTACCACAAGGACCAACTGTTAATGATCTGTCTGTCATTGAGGTTTTTTTTCTTCCCTTTTTGGCCTATTTTGTGAAAAAATTTTGGTTGACAATCCCAAAGTATACTTCGGCCGTTTGTGTTCTGCGTCGGTTTCGCATACTTTCTGTGTGACATAATTTTCATCATCAGAAGAGTCCACAAACATCCATGTACACATGCAGTCCAATTTTTGTGTCCGCACAGACAGTCCGCGTCCAATAGAACAGGTGAATGTTGAGACAGAACGAGTCCATTAGGTGGTACTGTGCATATATTGAACTCATTCACCCAGGCTCATCCGCAATGGAGTATACTTTAAAGTATACTTTTGACTATACTTTGTGCAAGACAGAGGGGAACGTGGAAAAAGAAGTCTGAACTTAGCCTGAACTGATTCTGGATAGGTGTGTATATCAGCAGTTTTACAACAGGTTTGAATGTGACTTGTCAACAATTTATCGGAATTTACAATCTAGTTTACGGTTTTATTTAACTTTATTATTAAATTAATACTTAGGCACATCCCATTGAAAAAGATTAGAGTGCTTTACTTGTTCTCCCAATGTAAATCAGAGAGTGCTCTACAAAAATTTCAGTAGCACAGTACTGCCTGTCCTCAACCCATGAGATCAGCACAGAGAAATCTGTAGGGCTTTCAAGAAGCCTGTGATTAGAAAGAAATTAAAGTGTGTATAGACTCCCAATACCCAGAGGTCTGCTTTTAATCAGTTTATGGAGAGGTCTTCGTCCCACTCCAACAAAACAAATTTTGCACTGAGAGTTGCTACACTGTTATATGCAATAAGAAAAGAAGTACTGCTAGCTTCGTAGAGTTATGTATAAAAAGTTTTATACAAATTAAAATAATATTGACTATAAAAATTCATATTTTTTTAAATGGCAGAGAAACATATTTTCACATTTCCAGCAACATTGTGGTATGAAAATTAAATGTGAAATACGTTCTGTTGGCTATTGTTAGTAATGTTTTATTTAGATGCAAACATTTATGCTGTAATAATGCGAAGTTGCAAAGTCAATACTGTAAAATCATCATTCACAGATCCAAGTGCTTACTTTTAAAATGTTGTTGTCACAGCACTATCCTCATGAAACAAGGTTCATAATATCAGTTTATATAATAAAGAGATCAATATATTTTTTGTATTGCAAATTCCCCAGAATATGAAGGAGATTTGAAATTGCTGGTCCTGAAATCTTTAGATATTAAAATATTTAAGGGACAGTCTACACAATAATATCCTATAAATATAGTCGGAAGCCACCATAAAATTAGACACAGAATGTAATAAAAAATTACATTCACACAAGTATCATGAACAATCAAGATCCAAACACGCAGAAGGTACAATTTGACATGAAACTGATTATTCATGAGTAGCTTCAATAAAATAAGGTTGGTTTCTGTCAGCTACAACATCATATCCTTTCAAATGTTACTGTATATTTAGATGAAGCATCTTGTATTTGTTGTCCTCATGTTTTTCAAAAGTTTATGTAATATTGTCTACTACAACTCAAGTCAGTTTCTTTTTAAAAAGGGTTAAGGTCACTTTTAACACAGAGTTATGAATTTAGCAGACAAATTGTGGTACTATAGGTGCACAGTGTGAAACAATGCTGTACTAAATGGTACAGTGAGCTCTTGACCAATTATAAATCAATCAGAGCTTGCCTCATTTGCATGTGATTTATTGCCATAGAAACAATCGCATGCTGTGTTTAGTTTCAGAAAAAAAATAATGTTAAGTGGTCTATGATCTTAAATATACTGTAATTATTTTACACATTTCAAAATCCTAAAAAATCCTATAAAAGGTTTCCAGGTTTAACCCTATAAACTCCTCTTTTTTTCAAGGTTGAAGTTTAACCCTATAAACTCCTCTTTTTTTCAAGGTTGAACCCTATAAGGCCTAGCTGCACCATATTTGATACTCAAATTTCTAAGGTCTCTAAATGATCAACATGATCAAAACTTCCGCACACAATCTACTACATGCCTTCTTTTGTCTGACTGATAATCATAGATCATTGATGGATCATCTTTTTGGCAGGGAAATGACTTTTCAGTGTAATTCTGAAAAAAAAAATCCACCTTTAGGTTGTGGTAAATGTGTCTTTTTGCTGTAAAATCATTTAATGAAGCTAATAACTTTCATATTAATTTGAGTAATATTTCAAGATGAACTACCCTGAAGATTATTTGATTATCCTTAACATCTTTTTAGAAAAAACATGTTAAATCTGAGTATCAATTATGATACATCAGCTTTGTATTCATTTATTGTTAGCAATTTCTTTCTCCATCTCTCAATTACTTTGTGTTAGTACAGTGCATTATATGGTTTTGTTCCTCACGATAAAAACAAAACAATCTTTATCATAAAGCTAAGCATTTAAATATCACAAGACATTATTGGGAGATATAATTGGACAACTGACCTTTATAATTGATTTTTCATGTAGCATTGTGCATACTACTGAAAATATATCATTTGCCATTACAACTACCAGAATTTTCCTCTTACTTTTTGCAATAAAAATTCCTTAACTGCACCAAAAATTGCAATATTTTGGCTCAGTTTGGGGCTCTGATATTCTAAAGACTCAATTCATATCAATTTTGATATACCCCTAACAAAAACCATACAAACTTTTATTTTATTATGTTATTATTTTTTTTACCTAAGGGGTATATGACGCGAATTTTTAGTGGTTTACATCTGTGCGTGCATATACTTAAAACGTCTCGTCGTCTTTATAGACTTTAAAGATTAGTCTCAAACCCAGAGAGATATTCTTTATAAAATAATTTTATAAACCTCGATCCACACAACCTTCTTAAAACGCCTCATTCAAACACGCCCCCACAAATCTAAATCACTATGTGGGAAGATTTGCATAAGACTGCACACTATTTATGCAAAGAAAGAAGGCCGCCGCCGAGATGTTGTGGAGATGCTGTGTGTTTACAAATATGGTAAGGGGCGTAACATTCCCTTTACATGCTTGAGGTATTCAGCCAATCACAGCGCACTGGATAGCTGGCCAATCAGAGCACACCTCTTTTTTCAGAAAGATGAGCTTTGTAAATTAGGAAGCACTTGACATTGTGGTTGTTTGAACACTGTCCACCAGTCAACCATTGCATTTACACCAAATAATGGTTCGTTTTTATTGTAATAAGTCACTAGTAGCTGCTGCTTTAACTTCGTGTCAAGTGCGTCTACATAAACTATTCGATTTAAAAAAAAAAACTTTCTGGCAAGTATATCCCGTCAGGCTTTACAGGGTTAACTAGATTTTATATCACAGATCTCATGTTCTCAAGAGTTTCATGCCCCACTGGATGCAAATAAGACCCAGGTTAATCCAGCTGGTTAACCCAAATTACAAATTTACACTAAATCCAAGATTAATAAGAAACATGGATGAATTAAGGGTTAAAAGGGATCCATGAAGTGTGAAAGCTAAGTTCATAATAACTCAAGAATCCAGCTGTAGCCTTGAGCAAAGAACATTCTTTATCTGTTATGAAGATGCTGTAATGTGCTTAACAACAAACTGCTTTATATGTGTGTGGGTGGCTTAGTCTTTACAGTATGCAAAAACAGATCATTTTTGTGCTTGTTCAAACCGTGTACAAGTGATTAAGTCCTTGTTTCTTGTTTTATGCGTCATACTATACTCTCCTGAGCAAATGCTCACTTAGCCATGCAGAATGAGGAGCTAATTGGCCAAAGCCCACAGGCACAGACCAATTAAGCAAACGTCCAGCATGCCTGTCAAGCACCATGCTTCGAGATACAGCTCTGCCGTTCCTTTCCACAGGCCTCAGGTCAGTGCTGATCTGAACGTCGTTGCATCTGCCTCAAAGTGACTGCCAAGCCACTCTTCTGCCAGGTCACCAGACACCGGCACAGAGCAGGCCCCTGTTACCACGACAACAGTGAAATGTACTGTGTGATTGAGAAGAAAATGTCACAGAGAGGCTTCTTTGTTGGGCACAGCAGCCAATGAGGTTTGCTGCTTTCACTGACGTGAGACAGCACTACATGCTGAAGTAGACCTCAAATGAGCATGAATGGAGCACTTTACGGCCAAATGTTCCCAAAGAAAAGGTGCTTGAAATGGTGATTAGGAAGAATGTCTCAATTAGTGTGATTACAGGAGTAAATCTCACCAAACCTTTCAAAAACATGGATGGGTCATATTTCAACCTCAAATCAAAAGAAAACGAAGCGTGGCACTCTTCAGTCATTTTAGATTTAAAAAGTTAATTTCTTTTAACGTCAGAATGTTACGAAACTTGGTGACTTTTGTGGCAATTGATCTGTGAACACACAAAAAAAATCATGCAAATGATTCGAAAGTTTACACGGTCCATTTAATCTGCTTATATATTTATATATATATATATTATATATATACAGTGGGTACGGAAGTATTCAGACCCCCTTAAATTTATCACCTCTTGTTATATTGCAGCCTTTTGCTAAAATCATTTAAGTTAATTTTTTTCCTCATTAATGTACCCACAGCCCCCCATATTGACAGAAAAAAACAGAATTGTTTACATTTTTGCAGATATATTAAAAAAGAAAAACTGAAATATCACACGGTCTTAGTATTCAGACCCTTTGCTGTGACACGCATATATTTAACTCAGGTGCTGTCCAATTCTTCTGATCATCCTTGAGATGGTTATACACCTTCATTTGAGTCCAGCTGTGTTTGATTATACATATTGGACTTGATTAGGAAAGCCACACATCTGTTTATATAAGACCTTACAGCTCACAGTGAATGTCAGAGCACATGAGAATCATGAGGTCAAAGGAACTGCCTGAGAGCTCAGAGACAGAATTGTGGCAAGGCACTGATCTGGCCAAGGTTACAAAAAATTTCTGCTGCACTTAAGGTTCCTAAGTGCACAGTGGCCTCCATAATCCTTAAAAGGAAGACGTTTGGGACGACCAGAACCCTTCCTAATGCTGGCCGTCCGGCCAAACTGAGCTATCGGGGGATAAGAGCCTTGGTGAGAGAGGTAAAGAAGAAGAAGATCACTGTGGCTGAGCTGAGATGCAGTCGGGAGATGGGAGAAATTTGTAGAAAGTCAACCATCACTGCAGGCCCTCCACCAGTCGGGGCTTTATGGCAGTGGCCCGACGGAAGCCTCTCCTCATTGCAAGACACATGAAAGCCCGCATGGTGTTGTGAGATGGTGAGAAATAAGATTATCTGGTTTGATGAGACCAAGATAGAA
This sequence comes from Sinocyclocheilus anophthalmus, assembly GCA_018155175.1. Classification (NCBI taxonomy): domain Eukaryota; kingdom Metazoa; phylum Chordata; class Actinopteri; order Cypriniformes; family Cyprinidae; genus Sinocyclocheilus; species Sinocyclocheilus anophthalmus. The sequence goes on along the minus strand of JADLZN010000398.1, from coordinate 414,574 downwards.
CTTTTTTTTTAATTCTAAGCGGTATGTGTGGAGAAACCCAAGCACTGCTCATCACCTGTCCAATACATTCCCAACAGTGAAGCTTGGTGGTGGCAGCATCATGCTGTGGGGTGTTTTTCAGCTGCAGGGCCAGGACGACTGGTTGCAATCGAGGGAAAAATGAATCCCAAGTACAGGGATATCCTGGACGAAACCTTCTCCTAGATTGCTCAGGACCTCAGACTGGGCCGAATTTTTACCTTCCAACAAGACAATGACCCTAGCACACAGCTAAAATAACGAAGGAGTGCTTCACAACAACTCTGTGACTGTTCATGAATGGCCCAGCCAGAGCCCTGACTTAAACCCAATTGAGCATCTCTGGGGAGACCTAAAAATGGCTGTCCGCCAACATTTACCATCCAACCTGACAGAACTGGAGAGGATTGCAAGGAGGAAGGCCAGAGGATCCCCAAATCCAGGTGTGAAAAACTTTTTGCATCTTTCCCAAAAAGACTCATGCTGTATTAGATCAAAAGGGTGCTTCAACTAAATACTGAGCAAAGGGTCTGAATACTTATTACCATGTGATATTTCAGTTTTTCTTTTTTAAATCGCACATGTCAACAATTCTGTTTGTTCTGTCAATATGGGGGTCTGTGTGTACATTAATGAGGGAAAAAAAATTACTTAAATGATTTTAGCAAATGGCCGCAATATAACAAAGAGTGAAAAATTTAAAGGGGCCTGAATACTTTTTCCGTACCCACTGTATATATTTATATATTTATATAAGTAAATATATATTAAAATATATATTAATCTAATTTTTATTAATTAGATTAATTAATAGAAACATAATTTAATTAATTAGATTACAATTGTAACGAATGACAGCCCTCTTTTATATTATAAATGTATCTCTTTTTCTTTTAATTTTGGGGTGCATATTCAACCATATAAATCTTGATGAAGAGAGAAATCATCTAATATCATTATCTCAGGAGATTTAAATAAACATGAAATTCAGATGAAACACAGGCACAAATATCAGGGCCTTGTCAGCTGTATAATTTGTCAGAAAAAACTCAATAAAAATTGAACATCGGCCAGGTAAGAGCTCTGAACATCTTCATATCATGCCGAAGGGGAGCCAGCAGCTTGAACTGTAAACACATAATGAGATTCTGGTCCCTCCTGCTGCGCGATGACAACATTACTGTCTGCCGAACAAGCATCAGGCCCATTCAAACTGAGGACACTTACCTCCTCAGATTTTTACAGCCAATGGATTTTAAATGTAAAGCTGCTGCCTTCCATAAAATGAACTCCCACAGGTGCCTCTTTTGAAAAAAATAAAATAAAACAGGTGTATGATGCTCCTGGTTTGCCATCTGTGCTCATCCTCAGGTCACTTATTTGTTGCCTCTCTATTCTTCTCCTTTTCTCATTACAATGCTGTTTCTTTCCCTCCTCCTCCTCCCTCATTTTCATTCCCACCTCTTCTTTTCATTCGTTTTGTCTCCTTACATCATTCTCTCTTTCTCTCATTATCAAGTGGGAAGTGTCAGTCTGTGATTAGAGCCACACATGTTGTGTCTTTTGTGTTGTATCTAATCACCTGACACTGGCTGACAAGGATCTAACTGCTCTACAATCACCCATCTCGAGCCTTAAATCGGCCATCTGTACTGCCTAAAGCACAGGACATGCAGTAAAAGCTTGAGCAAAGTGCTATAATTCAACAGAGAACATTTTCAATAAACCCAAAAAGCTCTTGTCGTTTTGTTGCAAGAGTACTGTTGAGAGAGAGAAGACCTGTGGCGACAGAATGGAAGCCAAGGTAAGTCAATTATTCATGACAACATAATGTTCTTTGTATAAATAAAGATTAAAAAAGCATAAACTGGTTAAAAAAAAAAAAAAAAAAAAAAAAAAAAAAAAAAAAAAAAAAAAAAAAAAAAAAAAAAAAAAAAAGAAAAAAAAAAAAAAAAAAAAAAAAAAAAAAAAAAAAAAAAAAAAAAAAAAAAAAAAAAAAAAAAACAAAAATAAGAAATAGTTTTCACATCAAAATGAAACATTTGCTGAAAATGTACTCACCCCTCATGCCATCCAAGATTGTTTCTTCATCAGTTTGGAGAAATTTAGCATTACACATCACTCGCTCACCAATGAATGCTTTGCAGTGAATGGGTGCTGTCAATGTCATATTCGCTACTCAGCTTCGATCCCGCCTATACAGTCCGCGCCTACGAACGGAATTCCATCTAGCCACACGCACAAACGTGCCCTGCTCACTCCTACTGCTGACCTCCCCCTTGTCCTTGCTGTGACGCAAAACAAAAGCTTTTCGTCCTTTCCGGGCTGCACATATCATTCTATTTCCTCTGACACGACTCTCATAACCCCGATTCTTGTTGCTAATAACGGTTGTATCCTTCCATTCCCACTAAACACGATCTAGGTGTATCCCCGCATTCAACTGCCTCCTCACGACCTCCTGTGGGCGGTCTCCCTCATTCTTTGTCTCCAATACCTCGCTCTTTGTATGGTTCCTTTTTCCTTCTGTGTAAAAAAAATCTACCAGACAGATCTCGCTGGCATACCCGCTTTCGATCGGATATTCACCCTAAACCGTCTACGCGCTCCAACAGGGGCTGGTACCCAGTGACGTCCATAGGTGTTGGGGGACTACGATGGAAGCAAATGGCCACATTTTGGGTAACCCACATGTTCACAACGATCGTCTTTGGTGTAAAGCAAAGAAAACATACAGGTTGGAAAACATAACAGGATAGATGTTAACATAATTTTTATTTTGGGCGAACTATCCTTTAACTTCAAACCGCGAGAAAACGGTCCGAGAACCATATATTGATTTCTCCATAAAAAGTCACTCTCTGAATCAGTAGAGAAACATGGCGGAAACCAAACACCATTACAAAGAAAACTCAAAGTTTAATTAGGGATGCTCCTATCAGGATTTTTGCAGCCGATACTGATTACCGATTTCTTGTCATGGTGATCGGCCGATACTGATTCTGATGCTTCAAGCTTTATATAGACCGTTTCATCGGGAGCACGTGCCTGGCCCGAAGTTAACTTCTGTCTGTGTTTGTTTATCAGTCTGGCTCTGGCGCCGGCTACAAATGCAGTTAAAGTTAAGGTGATGAGTTGACTGAATTTGGGCTCAGTCAGGTGGTTGTGCTGTGGGATGTGTTTCCCATGCATTTATTTATTTGTGGAGCTCGCCACAATATCAAAACTAATCGATTTTCCAAAAGGTTTTGTTGAATAAACATGAGCACGTACTGCAATTTTAAAAATCAAAACGAGGCGCGGGTTTTTTTATATCACTGTATTTCTGAAGGAAGACTATCTTTATAAAATTTTCGATGTCATTTTCATCTTGCATGTTATATGCCTGATGAAGCAGCGTTTGTGAGCTCAGCGCTGCTTTGTGTACAGCCGTTACTGGGGAAACCTCTGTTTCTCCCGCTTTAAAGCACCTCCTGCTGGCAGAGAATGAATTTCATTTTCAGTAAGTCCATCTGATTTACGCAGCAAACTTATTTTGCTTTTCCTATATCCACGGGCGCTGCTGATAATCCGCGGGTCGGGTAATAAAAAATGCATTCTGATTATTTGCGGGTGGGTCGCGGGTGGATAAAATAAATCATAAATGTTGCAAATATTAACTACATTTTTTTCATGATCCAGACGATTTTGTGTGTATGTGTGTGTGTGTGTTTTATTGCCATGAATCGGGAAGTTGCAGTGACCGAAACGGTGACATTCCATATAAAGTTTTAAAGGAGTAAAGCCTGTGTTAATGCTATTGAGTAGGCTAATATGGCCAAAGAAGATATTTTGTTTTATAATAAATGTTCATTTAAAAGCAGCCCAAGATCAGCGTGTTATGTTACCGTTATCCCTTACGGCTCCAATGAGGTTTTATTCCGTCCTTCACGCTGTGACACCTCACAAAAGACTATTTTTAGCCAAGCAGCGTGGAGAGCCACTTCAGAAACGTGCCGCGGCTGGCTGATAAACACAAACACTGACTAGATACGGTTCCCGTGGAACCGTAACGCACAACAGATGCGTGCAGTGAGGCCCAGATCAGCTCTAACTTCACTGAATCTGCTGTTAAAAATGAACCATCTATTCATCATATCATCATGCAAACATACACAACCAATACGAATTTTTCATTGTTACTCGAACGTCATAGCATTTTCACACCAGCAATGACAATGACTGCTCGCCACATTTATTTCCCACACATCAGTACTTCACACTCGTTAACGTCAGCAAATTGCGATCGGTTCTTGAGATCGGCCAAGTTAGGAGTACCGATCGAGGCATAAAATGTATTACGCCAATACCGTCTCCGCCGCTCCGATCGGAGGCATCCCTATTTTAGGTAAAAAAAAGTTAATGATGGTTTTGTTTCTTACAAACAAGCACTGGTTGCAGATTATTGTCATGTTTTTAGCAGCAGTTTGGACTCTCATTCTGACGGCACCCGTCCACTGCAGAGGATCCACTGGTGAGCAAATAATGCTAAATTTCTCCAAATCTGTTCCAAAGCTGTTCTGATAAAGAAACTCATCTACGTCTTGGATGGCCTGAGGGTGTGTACATTTTTAGCAAATTTTCTTTTTTGGGTGAACTATCCAGTCTGGTCACACTATGGCTAACCTAGTGTTTAGCTAGTTTGGGTGGTCATCCAGCTGGTCTCAAAAGTGCCCAAAAAGTGCTCTATGTCCTCTAAAATCAACATACACTCTAAAAATAAAGGTTCCAAAAGGTTTTTTTTCACAGTGATGCCATGGAAGAACAATTTTTGGTTTCCCAAAGAACCTTTTAGAGAACAGTTTTTAAAAGAACCATTTTTTTTTTTAATTCTAAAGAACTTTTTTTTTTTTCACTTTAAGGAACCTTTTGTGCAATGAAAAGGTCTAGTGCTGGCAGTCTACCAGGTTTCATACCGAGACCGGTGTTTTATTTTGTTATGATATTAATTTTTAAATACCGCAATCACCGGTACAGGTCACTTACAACACGTTCGGAACGTGACACTTTTTTGAAATGGTCCCTTTTCACTGTTTTCACTGTGTGAGGAACAGCTGTATGTGGTTTTACTAAGCGTGAAAGTTCCGAACTGCAGCTGTAGAACTAAAGCAAGGCAAGGCAAGCAAGTTTATTTGTATAGGCACATTTCATACACCATGGTATATTCACAGTGCTTTACTAAATAAAATAAAAACAATAATCAAACAAATAAAACGGATGTAAAAAACTTGGATTTACAGAGGTTTAAAATGAATTTAAGCAGACGATTATACATAAATATAGTGCAATCAGTTCGGACCTCGCACAGTGCTCATTCAATAAATGCACAGCTAAACAGATGAGATTTGAGTCTGCATTTAAATGTGACTATTTAATCGACGTTAATAGAACGTGATGACCCAGAAGAACTCATCCACAATATCCACACTGACCACCACAAATCTCCACCGCCCCCTGCCATCAGCTCCCTCGTCTCACACACACGAGCGCGACTTTAGCACTAGATTTATCAACTTTCAGACCCTTTTAGCGCCTTTTTAGAATATTCATACTGACAAACCTAGCTACTTTTTTGGTTAAACCTTAGCTATGGTTCAGTTGGACGATTTCGCCATTGGCTGTCCCGCGAGCGCGAGGTCTGGCTTTCCCGGAAAAGTGTCGCCTCTCTCGGCGTCTGTTCTGTGCAGTGAGCGGCAGAGAATCAGCGCATTCAGTTGGCCGCACCGCAGTCGACTAGTCAATAAATGAGTACAAAACAGTGTTTCATAGCACCTGTTGTTTACTGATTGTTTGGAATTATAAATATGGGTGTAGTTCGTCTTTTAATATCACATGCACTTTTTTGTTTGTGTTTTTTTTTAGTTTGTTACTCAGATGCAGGCAGTGCGCTGCATGAGACAAAAGTAATATAGCCAAAACAAACTGCATAGCCGCTCTTTAGTGTAGACGCATGTTGATTTTATCAGACAATGCCACTATTATAAATGAGAGTGACTCCTGGTTAAAATGTATTAAAAGGGTTCATGTTTAGTCACTATTTAGTGTGGTAATTTTTGACAATATTCACTCATCATGACAGTAAAAATAGGGCATTCTAAGTCAATATAAAGCAGTATTTCCTCTCTCAATCAGTAGAAAATATGGTTAACACCCAGTCATGCATAAAAAAAAAATAAACCCGTGCTGGGGGTAATAATAGGGACAAACCCAGCAATTGGGCTGTTTTGACCCAGCGGTTGTGCTAAATGTTTAACCCAACCTTCTGGGTAGTAACCCAACCACTGTGTCAAAACAACCCAATTGCTAGGTTTGTGCCTATTTTACCCAGCACTGGGTTTTATTTAACCCAGCATTTTTTAGAGTGTACCGTGAAACCGGTATAATTTTGAAAAATGCCGTGATATAAATTTTTGGTCATACCGCCCAGCACTAGAAGGTTCCATGGATGTCAAAAGTTTTCATGAACCATAGATGCCAATAAAGAACCTTTATTTTTAACAGTGTAACAGACCAGCCTAACCAGCTTGCTTTAAGCTGTTTATCAGCATTTTATCTGTTCACTAACTGAATTAATGTGCACAAAATAATGTAGAATGCATTAACACAATTTAAAGATTCTTTCCTGCTTTTATTTTTTAAGTATAGCACTGTTTCAAAACCTACCGAGCTGCCTCGCTGTTTTCTCCTACATATAGGCAGCTTAACAGCATCTAAAATCACACAAATATTGGATTAAATACTTTTAACTAGACTTTACATATAATTAAAGTGAACTAACTTACAACCAATATTTTTCTCACATTTTCCATTACATAAATTTCTTAATTGATCTCATCGCAATCATAATCTTGCCGTCCACTGTTTGGAACAGACTTGATGTCTGTGGGTGCCTCTATGATGCCTAGATAGCCTAGACAGCTCAGATAGAACATTTTGTTTTTTTTTTTTTTCTCGATACCACTTTATGGCTTAGTAGTCACTAGACAATATTATAGTGGTGATGTTCAACTACAAAGAAAAAAAACATTTCAATCACATTAAAAGGTTAGGTATGGAAGCATGTTTCCACCACTAAAGTGTAATTGCACCTTTTTTTTCACAATTCAGACTTTTTCTCAAGAATGACCCTTGGCGGGAGTTTGATTGACAGGCTATCTGACCAATCATAACGCCAAATTTGCCATTTTTGTCGACACACCACCCAAGCAGATTAACATCGGTGACCTTGAACTTGAAAATGGTTTGTACTGACACTTTCCGCAGCCTGAACAAGATGTTCACTAGACATATGCCGGTATTCGGTAATGCGATATATCACGGTAATGAATATGCACGATATTGTTATCATTAGCACTTCAAAATACCGTGAATCATTTTTTATTACAAATTATTTGATTTTTTATAATGGCTTTAAGAATATTGTCCGATCAAAGGTCAAATGTACAACCACCAATCGTATAGTAACGCTGTTGTCAAAGACTCATGCGGATCTGATTAACAAGCACGAGAGAAGCGTATGGTGAACGCGTAGGGCTCTTGATGAAAGCGCACTTTCACTCTCTGATAGCAGATGGCGCTAAACTGCAGAAATGTAGCCGTTACCCCGGAAACAAAGCAGCTGCTTTTCGGTTTCTGAAACGTGTTTAAATTATTTACATTTTTGTATTCGCAATGGTGTTAATCAACATGCCAAATACATAACTATTTAGACTTAATATGCTATTTATTTTCAAACTTTTACATTTTAATCTGGACTACAACACACCCTAGATATTGTTTGAAAGTGTTTAGATTCTTTATTGTTCGGTCACACTTTACATAAGGCCTCTAACAAATTTTTTAAAATTTTAACATTAGTTACTTCATTAGTACATAAACTGCCAATGAACTTCTTTAAACATTCTTAATCTTATGTAATTTCATATTTAATACCATTTAAAAATCAAATGTTACAACGTTCTTTTCATTACCTACCGTTTATTTTTTTAAACACAGATAATACCTTCTGTAGCATGCGCTATTGCTCATTATTAATGTTAATGCATTAACTAAGTTTAACTTATGAGATCTTATTGTAAAGTGTTACTTATTGGTCTTTATAATTCTTTTGCACTATAATTTGTGTGAATTATTTTACTTTATACATATGTTGTGTATTACTTTATTGTATGTAAATGTTCAGTTATTTTTGTTATAAGAAAAAAGTTATTAAACCTGTTTTACTGTATTATGACAGCACTTTTTTTATCTAAATTTCAATATTGTGATAATACCATATACCGTGATAAAAGCATTAGCAATTAATCGCAACATGAACATTTTATACCAGGTCATTGCCTCTGCCACTCATGTTTATTTCGTCCTATACTAGTAAAGAGGAAGAGATATCGGTTTTAACATGCTTGCCTAACTGAGGCGCTGCACGCGATTTGTCCACGCCACTTAAAGAGTCCACGAACCGATTTATTTATTTTATTTTTTAAAAAATGACAAAATTTGAAAGCTGAAACTTTGTTTTATACATAAAGTAATCAGCTCTGTCTTGTCTGTCGGTGCGTTGTCAGTTTCCTCTTTGCTCTGCGATGTATTTTTCACTGAGTTTTGCATGAGAGTGCCATGTCAATGTCCGGACTCAGCAAAGTTACGTAGGGGGCAGGCTCTTCTGGCGTAAAGTCAGATTTGTGAGATATAAACTCGCAATTGCAAATTATAAAGTCCTTTTACAAACAAGCACTGGTTGCGGATTATTGTGATGTTTTTAGAAGCAGTTTGGAGTATTGAAATCAGTCCAAAATACTATGTTCTCAGAATTGCAAGTTTATACCTCACAGTTATGACTTTATTTCTCATGCAATTGCGAGTCATTAAGTCAGAATTGTGAGACACAAACTCTCAATTCTGAAAACATATCAGTCTTTTTCCCCAAGTTTATATCTCATAATTCTGAGAAAAATTCAGAATGGAGAAATAGTCAAAATTTTGAGATAAAAACTCGCAATTAACTTTTAAAAAATGTTATTCAGTGGTGGAAATGGGCTTCCAAATTTAATTTGTCAGAAAAAGATTTTCTTTCCAAGTTTAAGGCTTACAGTTCAATGGTGTGAGCATCAATATTTTATGAAATATGATGTCAGAGTAGCATGCCTTGCACAAATCAACATTCTCTGCATCTGCACCAGCTGGACATGCTAATGTTACCCGTACGCTGCTTTGAAGTCTCTCCAAAAGATCACAGCTGACAAACAAAATTACAGGTGTGTCCTGCATAATGAGCTCTCGATTGTTTAGAATTAGCATTTAGAAGAGCACGATTATTTCCCCATGCTCAAAACTACAAACAACTTTTTAATACATCTTAATTGATGTGTGCTGTAATGAATGATTCTGTATGCAATTGACCCGTGACAAGGCAAGAGCCCAAAATGAGTCCTAATTATTTAATATATAATAAGAATTGTTTTTCGAGAATTTAAATTTTTAAATTTGAAAATATTACAAATTTGAATTTGAACTTTCCTTTTCTAATTAATTACCCTTATGTATATGCATTTATTTGAATTTCAATTCACTTTGTTTGTTCTAAAATTAAATTCTGTTTAATCAGATTGTAAGTTTCGATTCAATTCTGGATGGTGCCTGGTTGTTTCGTAGGCCTACTTATTTTGGACATAACCTTATGCTACTTTTCCATGTTTTTGTGTTATGAAAGAAATATAATATAATATTATATTGTTGTATTAAAACCATACCTGTGATATTCTGACTAAAAACTAATCAAGCCTGTGGTCATCTCTTATAAAATAGTCTTTCCAGAGCAGTCGTGATGCTGCCTCCAGGTTCCAGCACAACACTAAAAACATCTGTCAATGATGCATTCTTGTGCTGACAGCCAGCATTTCCCCCCCAAAAGCCAGGTACTAGGAAAACACAAGAACTGAATTGGATTATACACACAAAAAGACAACAAATGCAGTAATATCCACAAATTCAAGAGTCTGACACATGCTCTCGGCTGATGCAATCAATCAGTGTGATATAAACACTGCACTCCACCAGCTGCAGGGAAACACTGGTGGAAATGTGTGAAAGCGTTCAGTGAGAGAGTGAATCACAGTACGCAGAGAGTCATGCAGATGACAGCTATTAAAGCTTACTGTATTATATGAGTTCAGTCTAGCGTAACAAAATTTCACATGAGGAACAGTATTGTTGTTCAGAATATGTGCTTGGCTGTGATTGAGCCAGTCAAAAAAAAAAAAAAGCAAATTCGACAGTACAATCTAACTGTGAATGTCGATGTTCAAGTTTATACAACTGTTCTATAAGCAAGAAATTTATATATCAAGTTTCAAGTTTACTTTATTTATATAGCACATTAAAAACAGCCACATCCTGACTCCAATGTGCTTCACAGTAAAGAAACTCATCATAAATTTATACTACAAAAACTGCAAACGAGGAAATTAAAAACACAAATAGGAAATACATTGGCAGATAAAGTCCTATTAGGCCAATGAAAACAAATGGGTTTTTAAAAGAGACTTAAAAATGGACAGGCTACGGGCCGTTCTGATCTCCACTGGCAAGTCATTCCAAAGACGAGGCCCAATTACTGAGAAGGCACGGTCACCTCTACGCTTGAGTCTGGTATGCGGAATTACAAGGAAGGTTCTGGTCGCAAGATCTTAGGCTTCTCGAGGGGATATACCGATACAGCAATTCGGTAATTTTTAAAAAAGTTAAAAACAAATAATACGATTTTAAAATGTATTCTAAATTGAACAGGCAACCAATGAAGGGCCTTCAAGAGCGGAGTGACGTGATCCCTTTTTTTCTTTCTTAAAAGGAATCTAGAGGTAGCGTTCTGGACCAATTGAAGATGGGCAATTTGAGTTTTGGATATGTCACAGTATAAAGAGTTACAATAATCGAGACGCGATGTAATAAAAGCATGAACCGCCATCTCCAAAGTCTTGTCAGTGAGAAAGTGTTTAATTTTTGCTAGTGTACGGAGTTGATGAAAACTGGACCCAATCACAGTAGAAATTTGCTTATCGAATTTTAGCGAGTCATCTAAAAGAAGGCCCAGATTCCGTACCTGTGAAGACTTAAAAGCCGATAAAGGTCCTAGGTCAAGATTTAGATTTCATATTTTCTGATGGACCGAAAATGATCACCTCAGTTTTCTCTTCATTTAAAGATAAAAAAATTTGAGAGAGCCAGGATTTAACCTCGTCCAAGCAAGATGAAAGAGCAGTCATCGCCAATGGGTCATTCTTCCTAAAAGGTAAATAGATTTGCGTGTCGTCAGCATAAAAATGAAACGACACCCCGTGTTTTCTAAAAATGGAGCCCAGAGGTAGCATATACAATGAAAATAAAGTGGGGGCCAAAATTGAGCCTTGCGGAAGACCACAGGGGAGAGAAACCGTGGAAGAGAAAAATTCTCCTAGCCTCACCACATATTTCCTGTCAGATAAAAATGACTGGAACCACTTTAGAACTGTGCCAGAGAGGCCCACCCAAGATTCTAGTCTATTGATTATTATAGAATGGTTAATGGTGTCAAAAGCAGCTGATAAATCTAAAAGAACGAGGACCACAGAGTCACCCGTATCAGTGGCTAAAAAGATGTCGTTTAACACTCTCAAAAGGGCAGATTCAGTGCTGTGGGCAGCCTTGAAGCCAGATTGAAAGTGCTCAAACAGACTATTTACAGCAAGAAAAGATTGAAGTTGGAAAAACACAATCTTTTCCAAAACCTTGGAAATAAATGGTAAAACAGAGATGGGGCGATAATTTTTTTAAACAGACAGATCAAGTGAAGGCTTCTTGAGGAGAGGTGTGGCAGTGGCTACTTTCAGATGAGCAGGAACCACACCAGTTGAAAGGACACTAGGCCCGGTCCAACTGAATCAACAATATGTTTTAAAAATCTAGGGTGGATAACATCATATGAAGAAGAGGATGGTTTCAGCTTGGCAATATTGTCTTTGAGTGACTGAAGGGAAACAGGTTCAAAAACATCCCAAGATGCAGACAACGACGAGGGGAGAGGCAACTCAATAGGGGAAGTATAAGCTACCAGTCCTAGTTTAACTACTTTATCCTTAAAAAACCCTGAGAAGCTTTCACAAAGAGCGACAGAGGCAACAGACATAGTATTGGTGGGGGATTAACAACAGAATTTATAACAGAAAACAAGACCTTGGGTCTGGACTGATTATGTGGAATCAAATTAGAAAAATAGGTCGCCTTAGCTGATTTGGCGGCTCTCTGATAAGCCAATAAACTATCTTTGAACAACTGTAATGAAATGTGTAAATTGTCCTTTTTCCACTTACGTTCGTCCTTTCTACATGTTTGCCTTAGCAGCTGAGTTTCAGCAGTATGCCACAATTCAGATTTAGGTTTGAGCTTGAGAGGCTTTAAAGGAGCAGTCACATTCATTACATTAAGCCAAGCACTGTTTAACAGACTCAGATGTTCTTCCGCATCCAAGTCCGATAACGGAGAGTCCAGGAGTAAATGAGAACAAGATTTAGCAAAGCATTGATTAAAATTTACACTGAACTGAGAAGAATAAACCCGAGACAGAGAAGTCACTTTAGTAGAGACATGAGAAAGACTAGGAAGAGACATGGAAAATAAAATAGGCTTGTGATCAGAGAGCATATAATCAGAAACTGTAACATCAGTAAGATCAACCCCATAAGAAAGAACAAGGTCCAGAGTAGAGGTCTACACGGAGGACCCGAGACCCGAGGACCCGGGATCCGTACGGGTTTGGGGCTATATTTTAAATGGTCAGCCGGGTCTGGGTCGGGTCCCAATCTATTACTTCGGGTCCCGGGTCTGTTTAACATTGTGTGTAATACCCGAGTCGATCGGACTCGGAGAACACCCGGCCGTTACCAGAGTCATCAGCCTGTGCGTGTGTTGTTTTGTAACTTTCACTTGTAAAATTAGGATGAGAAAAGTGAGATCGGTAATTTTAAATAAGTGGGGGGAAAAAAAAAAAAACGACCAGCGACGTCATAAAGCCAGGGTGGGCGGAGTTAATGAATTGCGCACCCGCACTGGTGATAATGTATAACCTTCATGATTGATGTGGCATTATTGATTATTTTTATAATAATATTATGAATGAACCGTCTTGTTGTTATATCTAAAATTTTTGCTCAGACTCGGCTCAGAGCTAACGTCAGCAGCCATGGCACTGGACGAGCGATCGTTATTATAATCCAAATGGGCAAACCGTCTAAATTATTATGCAAGTTGACTCGAGTGCAAAAAATGCAAAACTGCAAAGTCGCATTTGCCATCTGTGACAGCAAGTGGATTTTTGAAACTGGAAAATAATGAGTGAATTACGCATTTCAATTGGCAAGAGAAGAATAACACGGATGGAACTTTCTTGGCAAGGAGGATTTTGTGCATCACAGTCAGGTACAAGGGAGGCTTCTTACATTAGGTAAGACAAAACGTTTCATTTTCGCAACTTGTTTATCGACTTGCTAATAGCAATTTGCTGTGGAATATGTACCGATCAGGTCCAGTTGGGTCTGTGTCTTCCTGGCCGGGTTCAGGTCCATCTTTCAAATAATTAACGGGCCGCGTCGGTTCCGGGTAGTACATTTTTGACATTTCTCGGTTCTGCACGGGCCCGGGTCCAACTTTCAAAATAATAGACGGGTCCGGGTCGGTTCAGTGTAGCACATTTACACATTTTTGGACCCGTGTAGACCTCTAGTCCTAGGGACCATGGTATGATTGGGGCTTTAACCCACTGTATCAGTTAACAGCATCAATTATATTAATACCTTCCCCCGACAGCGGGTTTGACTGACAGCAAACATGAAGTTAAATCGCCCACCCCATAAAACCGATCAAATTTAGTGACATGTTCCATAAAGTCAGTGATTGCTTGAAAATCCTTAAAACTGGGAATGTGGAGGAGGTAGATCACCGCTAAGCAACAGGACGTTCCATCGAGATTGAGAGTTGAGCTCGAACTATTACATATCCACAGGAACGGAGCGCCATTGCGCCGCTGAGAGTTTGTTCCCATACCAGTCACTAACCCACCCCCTCGTCCATTTTGGCGAGGGGAGTTAAAAAATGTGCAGTCAACCGGGACCAATTCAGAGAAAGGGGTAAGATCGCCATCCTTAATCCATGATTCAGTTATAAACATAAAATCCAAATTATGTAAAGAGAAGAAGTCATTCAGCAGAAAGGTCTTGTTCACCACTGAACGAGCATTGATTAAAACCATATTGGGTGGAGGGACAGCGCCGGGGGAGAGTGACACTCTGCACAGCAGACGCATCATACCAGGAGCCGCTCCAGTACTCCGGAGATAGCGGCTGATCCGAGGAAGGCCAACTCGAGAGACGGAGGGCGGGAACAGGGGAAGAACAGGTCGAAGCCACCGGTGAGTCTGATCCAAGAGACGCCAGACCACGGAGCCGCCATAGAGTGGCTCGAGAAAAGGGCTTGAAATATAGCCCGCATGTAGACGGGCTTTCAGCTTGATCGCAAGCCCTCCCCAAGACCCGCGCTTTCTACTGCGCTTCCTCCGTGTTGTTATGGGGCCAGAAGCGAATGCACTCCGGAATGTCCGTTGTAAAACGTCCATGTGGTTTGTTAAAGACACACTCCACATCCGAGTTGTGAAAGCTAAAAGGTGTTGATCGAATGTCCAAAAGAGTCTGGCGATCATAACCCACAAGGGCGCCACAGTTTGAATACAAAACAAGCAACCAGACTATCAAACAAGAGAGCAGCAGACGGCATGCCGACACTGGTGCCATCTTGTTTCTATATATATGATTTAGTAAAAGAATTTCCACCAAAATAGACTGTAACAACATATACAATATTTATATTTTCAAAATAACTGCATGTGCTGTAATTACATCCGTCATTCATTTCTGTACATGGATATATAACTACACTGTTGACCCTTCTCCTAACCCTTAACCCACACATAAACCTCTAACCTTACCCATATTCCACCTCAGCAGCAGCAAAAGTGTTTTACAACACAATAAGCACACTAGTTAAAAACCCAAAATAGGGACAAAACTATTATTATTATTATTTATATTTTGGGTATTGTTCTTCTGCGGTCTCAAGTATTATTTCCTCTGATTTTAAACTGTATGTCTATTTTATCTTTTATACACTATGCTATAACGCAAATGACAGATACTACCTGCAGATGTATTAAGAAAATGTAATCACTAAAACTCAAGACTTATCCTTCCTGTTTTTATTTGATAAAAATAATGCAAGTGAATCGATCTCATTCCAAAGCAAGCCAAGCTTTATTTCTCTGTGGCGATTGACTTGATTTACTCACCAAAACCTTTTTTTTTTCTTGCAGTTGGCACTTTGCTAATTAGTGTTAATTTTGGACCCTGTTAATACTTTAGCTGGCAGCTTCAATTCAAGATTTCATATGAACTGTGAGAGGTTGTGACAGTTTTGCTGTAAATGCACATTATTCCTAAAAGTCTGTAACATATAAAGTAAAAAAAAAAAAATTCTGTAAAACAGGCTGAATATTAAAGCAGTGATTGATGTGTGCTCTTTCTTTTGTGAGATCCACTAGTTTATTAAATATACTTTATTCTTTCACAGGGCTGAGAGCAACACTCTGACTTCTTGGGTTAAATTTAATATATTTAGCTAGCCCAACTAATTATTAATCTATTAATGGTTCAGTTCAGCGTTGCCAGATTTTGCAAGAAAAACAAGCAACCAGAATAAGTGAAAAGGAAAAGTAATTTACAGCTGCATAATCTAAGCAGCAAAATGTGTCACCACACCACACAGGAAATCGCAGAGTTATTCATCATTTTCAACGTTAATAATGCAATAATGACTCCATGAGCTATCAATCAACTCTCCGAGACTTCTGCAATGTGAATGAAGCGTATTACACACAGCTCTGTTAAACACAGGCAGGTTTGGCCGCAGACTGTGCTGCTCTGTTGGGTTTCACAGAGGGAGGGCTGTCTGGCTGTGTAGGAAGAACAGAACGACATAAACCAGCCGTAATCAAAGCAAAAAGATGCACAAGGGCCGAACTGCCCACCTGTCATCTGATGGTCTGAGACAGCAGCTGATTGCATGCAGGAATGGAGGTTGGCACGCGTCTTACTTTTACAAACCTTAAAAGCCAAGCTTTCAAAGGGCTTCAGGGAAATCAATTTTCAGGGATTTAGAGGAGGTACATTTATTGCTTGACTGATGACAGAAATCTGAAGTGAAATCACACTAAGCCAAGCACAAGGAAAGAGAATCAAACTCTAAATATAAAATGAGTCACTGTGTTGAATTGATCAATGAAAATAAAGTCAACATTGAGTAGTAAATTTATCACATTTAAACGGAAAATGGGTAGTGAATGGCAATTCGCAGACTTGCGAATATTTTGATATTGATAGATTTCATAGAGATCCTATTGTATATATTTTTTTACTTTTCATTTCCTTTTCCTGAGGTTCCATGATCTAAAAACAGCCACAATTTTGTTTTACATGACTAATTTTTAATCTTTCTGTACCCAAGAAATGTCAATTTTTGTATCCGCCACTGCACCTTTAAGGCTTCTTCTGTGTAAATACGCTCTGTTATGATTGGCAAACTTCTTTGCATTGAAATGAGTAAAAATTGTGATTTTCAGTTCTAAAAGTAAAATATGCACATAGAGATACACTGCCGGTCAAAAGTTTGCAATATTTCTTATGTTAATGTCTCTTATGTTCACAAGGCTGTATTTATTTTAACTCAGTAATATTTTAAAATACTTCACATTACAGAAACTAGTTTACAATTTGAATATATTTTAAAAAGTAATTTATTCCTGTGATGCAAAGCTGAATTTTCAGCATCAGTACTCCAGTCTTCAGTGTCACATGATCTTTCAGAAATCATTCTAATATGCTGATTTGGCGTTATTATCAATGCAGAAAACAGTTTTCACTGCTTAATATTTTAGTGGATACCATGATACACCATTTCAAATTTTGGGGTAAGTAAGATTAAAAAAAACAAAGAAAGAATATAATTGAATACTTTTATACAGCAAGGATGTTACAAAAGATTTATATTTCAAATAAATGCTGTTCTATTGTACCGTCTATTCATCAAAAGAATCAAATAGAGCATGCAATAAATTAAAATATATTTCAACAGAAAATTTACTTTTATTTATTATAATTTTAAGTTATGATAATATTTGACAATATTACAGTTTTCTTATTGTATTTTGGATCAAATAAATGCAGCCAAAGTGAGCATAAGACACTCCTATCAAAAACGTTACAAAATCGTAATTATTCCAAACATCTGACTGGTGGAGTACATGAGTACGATCTGTTTATATATTTCACAAGTTGGAAGAAAATTTGATTGCTTTTGAAAGCGCTGTCTCTTACCTCCTCAAGCGCCCATAATGAATCAACAACAGGCTTGATCTTCTTTTGGTCGTAAAGGGAAAGAAGTTTTTGCACCGCTGTTTTGACTTGGTTGCACCCTCCCTGCTTGAAGAGGAGGTTCAGGAGCGAGAATCCGGCTATGACTTTATTCTCCTCATAGAGTTTGATAGGGTTCACCTTCTCAACCTGCCACCACTGTGAGATAAAAAGCAATGTTTTTAACAATAAACTGACCACCAAAACTTCATCATGGTGCAACACTTAAGATGTTATGGAAAATAGATATCAAACTCTACTCACAGATTTAGCAAAACTGAAGAAACTTTTTGTCTCTCCTGTCACCATGTTTGATGAACCTGGAAATGTGTTCACAAAGATATATTTTAATACTGTATATATTTTTCAGAAGCCTTTTTAAATATGATATAAAAAAAGGTTTGCACATGTGCTTCTTGTTGAGTATCATATTTGATACACCAGACTTCTATGGCTCATATAGTATGACATAGGAGAATATGGCGCTCATACTTCAGTTCTATTCAGAGGCCCACACTGAGCAAAAATGTGGTTCCGCTGCTGACATTCTTATGGCCAAAAAGTAAGATGACATTCCGATAACTTGTAATGTAAATCAATGAGATCTTCATAACAGTATAGCAGAGTAGACTATTTGCATAAAATGCATTTAACGGTGTAACACTGTGTCTCTGTGAAGCATTCAAAACACTGCACTGTTTGAGCATCCCAACAAACCCGATGCAACACTATTGGTTCAACCAGTCTATCAAGCTTTAACTTAACCAATGGCAGATGGGGAGTAATCGGAAAACATGTTTAAAAACAATTATAAATTTTGTAGATGCAAGTGGCTCAGAAATTACACTAATTAATGTTAAAAGACACAAAGTACAGTCTTGGCATATGAAGCAATAAAACATGGCACTATTACAGCAATGCCAAATGGCTCTCTTATTAATAAGCTCCATCCAGAATTATGTTGACTGATTCATTCATTTGGCAGTAATGTGTTCTTAAACCAAAATTTTACATTATCTCTGCTCTGTGGTGTCCCTCCTAATTAAATATCCCTAATGGGCCAGAAAGCTAAGGGAATTGAAGTAATTAAAGTTGCAGGCATTATCTTTTATGAGAATTATGTGATTAACCTCAATTTGCTGTTGGCCACCTAGAATGTGACACCTTGTGTGTCTAGTGGCTGCTTTTAAATGAGGGTCAAGAGGTCACACATGAACCGTTTGGATATTTCCTACTCATGGGGTATGACATCTTGCTACATTTTTTCTCTTTCTCTACAATCCATTGCATGATGCAATAGTTACCAAAAATGAAGTCTGTCCTCACGTGGTCTTCCATTGTAGCATACATTTAAAGGTCCCCTGAAGTGCCTTGAAACACGCAGCATTATTCTATGTGGTGACGTAATTTCAACTGAAACAGGAAGAGAGGGCGGGACATATCAAGCAGCCCCGCCCCCTTTTTAAAATAGCTAATAGCGTTTTGTTTATATCTGCTAGGGCCAGAGCCGTTGAGCTTGGTAAAGCCGCTTTTGACAGTCACAGTCTAATAGATTACCCCCTAGATTCAATATGAAACTCTTAGTAAAACAAAATAGTGGTCATAATCATGCTGAGGCTGTGTAGTTTTAAAAGTGTTTAATATATATGCCGATTCGCGCATATGATCCGCTCCGTGCGATCGCTTCTCTGAACCGGAGCCAAAGTCCAGATCAGACTGTGTGCGCTGCCACGGTTCGCGTGAAACAACGTGAAACACAGCTTATTTGCCCATCAAAAGAAAGCATATTTACACTGTCTGAATCGTTCCCTATCACCTACATTGTGCACTTCGTGCCATTCACTGTACAGGAAATACTACACTGTGAATAAGTGACCAATCTCAAGCCGCTTCAGTGTCTATTTATAGAGCAGGGGGCGGGTGCTTCGGATTCTGGAGAGAATTTGATTGATCAGAAGATTTGATGAGAAGCTGAAGTACGATGTCAAAAAAAATCGTTGAGCCGTTTTTTGGCGGAAGTGACGAACTGCAAGCTTTTAATGCTTATATCTTCTAAATGTGAATTCTGTCACTGTTTTGGGGCACACTGCCTTATAGATAACCTTAAGACTAACATATTGATACTAACACCCAAAAAACTTTAATTTTGATTTCATGGGGATTTTAAATCTAAAAAATATATATTTTAAAATACTGTACTTGCAGATATTTTAACATTGATGAAGTATAAGGTCACTTAAGCGTACTTTAAGAGAGTACGCTATGTTTCCTAACACACTTAAATGTGCTTTTAAAAATGCACTTTGTAATAATGTAAAATTAAAAGTTTTACTTTAAAGTACATTATAAGTAGCTTTAAATTACAATTTAAATAATTGTTTTAATATACTATTGTCATGTTTAAACAAATATAATTATTTTGATGTGTTGAATAGCATACTAAAATACGTGAAAAGGTATTTAAGTATAATTTTAACTAGTGTGTTATTCAATATTACATTTAAAGTTAATATATTTTAAATGTAGTATATTGTAATTTCATCATAACAAATGTGTAATTACAAATGTATTTAAATACATGACATACAAGTTTCAATAGAAATGACATGAATAGAACATGACATTATAGAATATTTCGTTTACCATAATGTTTGTCAGTACATTCAGCAGTACACTTAAACCATATTTCTATATGCAACGGCATATAACTTGTACTTGCATTCAACTTAAGTGGGTCAAAAAAAAGCACTCTGCATTTCAACTAATTAAATAAATAAATTGTCATTTAATTTTAAATAACATGCAGTTAAGTGTGGGGGGGTGGGTGGGGGGGGGGGGGGGGGTCCAAAGCCTTTCAGTTTGGCAGCACTTAAGTACATTCCTTTAATGTACATTACTTACCTTAAAAGTCCTCTTTTTTTTAAAAGTATGCTAAAATGTACTTCTTTTTCACAAGGGATTGGGAACATCGCTTATAGCACATTTTTTGTCCTTTCTGGTGCTTTACAGCTTACGGTGATTAAATGTTTCTCATAAGGAAAAGCACTGCAAGAACATTCTTCAAAACAACGCATACTGTGGTCCACAGAAGATGGAAAGTCACACTGCTTAATGATGACAGAATTTTCATTTTGAAATGTTTAATTAATTTCAGTGTTATGCAAATGCTCTTCATCCGTTTGTACCAACCATACAGGATGTACGTTCCCATGGGCTTGAGCAGAGTTAGGCCTTTTCCTGTGTTCTCTCCACACAAACAGTCCAGTACAATATCTACTCCATCTGAAGATATCCTGCAGGAGAAAAGAGACATCATTAACCATATTGCTGCTCTAAGCACTGGTAGCTTGCTTAAATCGGGGCCTCTGAAAATTTGGAATATTAATATTGCCCTAATATTGAATATTTTTTCAGCATCTCAGCTGATAAGGAATGAGAGGTATGTCTTTAGAAACATGGGCTCTAATGCATTCCTGACTTCATGGTTCTTGGACCGCCTGCAAGGCTTAACCATTAGGAGGTCTTGTGATGCCTGGGGTCCTGCCTATTGTGGAAGAGAGACCAACTTGAGACCAATTTAATTTAGCTTTGCCCCTGATCCTGAGAGGAATGTGGAACCACAGAGATGAAAAGAGTACTAATCTCCACTCTCATACTCAATTTACGTGAATAAGTTTGAACATAAACGTGCACCAAGATCAAATCCCTTCAATAAAACATATTTTGATAGAATAACACTAACAAAAAGTTCCAAGTACTACCATAGTTTTAAACCAAGGTAGTAATACGTTGTTGTTTTGTATTTTTAGAATTACCAAGGTATTTTACCATCACTGCACAATGTTCTTGCTTGTAAAGGAAACCAATAATAATGGACAAATATGCTTTACAAATGAGATCCACCATATGGAATCTTCTACATAATAATAACAATGTTTTCTCAAGTCAGTTCCTGCACATTTTCTAGCTTTGTTCTAACATAAATATACACCAAGAGCAAATCACTTCATTAAAATATTTATTTTGTTAGAATAAAACTAACAAAAAGCATAAAATACTACCATAATGGACATAACTGACATGTATTCTAGAACTACTATCATTGAACTACAATTACCATTACTAAATTCTAAATCTGTTGAAAAAAAAAAAAAAAAAAACCAAAAAAAAAAAAAAAAAAAAAAAAATATTTTTTACCATTTCTGTACTATGGTCATTCTACACATTTTCTGGCTTTGTTTGAACATGAACATGCAGCAAGATTAAATCACTTAAAAACACATATCACATATATTCTCAAAAAAATCATCAAGTACTACCATTGCAGACTTAAACCAAGGTAATACCTTGTTGTAGTTGTTTTGTATTTTAGAATTACCAGGGTATTTTTACCATTTGTGCTCCATGGTCTTGCTACACTTTTTTTATTTGTATTTATTAGTCAGTTGCTGCATATTTTCTGGCTTTGTCTAAATATAATCAAAATCACTTCAATTAAATATATATGTTGTTAGAATAACACTAACAAAAAGTACCAAGTACTATCATTTTAGACATAAACTAAGATAATATCATGCTGTAGTTGTTGTTTTTCCATTTTAGAATCACCATGATATTTGTACCATTTCTGCACCATAGTCTTGCTATAAGACATTTTTTGTAAGGGAAACCAATAAAAACAGACAAAATATGCTTTGCAAATGAGATCCAGGGGAATTGTTAGGAAATAGCCCTTCAATCTTCTGCAAAATGATGTTTTCTCAAATTTCTTCCAGCTGGTTTTGAATGAGTCAGTTGCTGCACATCTTCTGGCTTTGTTCAAACATAAACGTGCACCAAAATCTAATTATTTCAATAAAACTATTTTGTCAATAAAAAATTCTATTTTGTTAGAATAAACCTAACAAAACAATCAAGTACTATCAATCTAGGCATAAACCAAGATAATAACATGTTGTTGTTGTTGTTTTGTAATTTAGAATAACCATGGTATTTTTAACATTACTGCAGTATAGTCTTGCTAAAATTTTTTGTTTCACTTTTTTGAATTTTTTTTTTTTGTTGTTGAACCAAGATCATATTATGTTGTTGTTTTTTATTTTAGAATTACCGTAGTATTTTTTAGCATTACCAATCCACCAATATCTTGCTACAATACTTTTTATTTATTTATCTATTTATTTATTCATTTATTTTTGTAAAGGAAACCTGTAAAAAATAAGGTAACATTTTATTTTAAGGCGTCCTTGTTACACGTTACATATACCTACTATTATAAATGATGCATAATTAAGGCATCAATTACATTCAAGTAACCCTGACCCAAACCATAGAGTAAGTACATCTAGTTAATTAATATACTTAAATGTATCACTGTAACAAGGACACCTTAAAATACAGTGCAACCAAAAAATAATATATCAAAAGATGCTACACAAATGAGATTCACCATAGGAATTTTTAGACACCAGCCCTTTAATCTCCTACAAAATAATGTTTTCTCATATTTGTTGCGGTTGGCTCTGAATGAGTCAGTTGCTGCACATTTTCTGGCTTTGTGTGGTTGATCAGAAGGACGTACATTTGCCCCTCCCCATACTACAACACACTACTTTCCCATCTGCTGGGTGTTGCCATGGGGACTGGAGCCACGCAGGTCTAGAGGAAGTACTGGTGACGTCTGAATCTCAGACTTGCACTGGCCTCCCAGTATGACTCATTTTTATATTCTCATCATCTAACCAATCCCGCTTCTCTTTGCTCATTTACTTACTCGCGTAACAACAACAGTGTTTGTGCTTACTTCTTAACTTCCGGAACGTAGTCGATGTTTCTGTCAAACAGGTGAGTGACTGAATGCTTTATGGCTTCGTGCTTGAAGGGTGAGGCGGTCCCAAACACAGTGACGTTCGGGACAGTGGAACAAAGTTGAGCGACTGCTTGACCCTAATATGCAAAAAGAGAAGAAACGGAACAAAATGTGTTCAACTCATTTTGATCGTATTCCACCAAAAGCCATATCGTTAAGCTTGGAAAGCTGAATATCAGTGTGGGATCAGATTATATGTTTGTGTCCAAATCCCCATTTTTCTATAAGCTAAAATAAACATAACTTTAATATCTGCGACATCAAAGTTTCTTTACTAAACCTTTCCCTCAAAGCTAGACTTACCACCGCACCTCCTGCGGAGTGAACTAATACAGACATCCCCTCCCGGAGATTGGCCACTTCAAACAGCATCATGTAGGCAGCCACAAAGTTCATAGAGAAGGCAGCCGCCTCTGGGAATGTCATGTCGTCTGGGATCT
Source organism: Sinocyclocheilus anophthalmus (assembly GCA_018155175.1). NCBI lineage: Eukaryota > Metazoa > Chordata > Actinopteri > Cypriniformes > Cyprinidae > Sinocyclocheilus > Sinocyclocheilus anophthalmus. The sequence continues at coordinate 390,722 of JADLZN010000398.1, read as the reverse complement.
TATGCACGAAATCCAACGGTGTGCACACCACCTCTGCCCAAGCATTGTAGTTTACAAAGGCCATCACTCTGTCACCTATCTGAAATGAGGCAAAACATGGTCCTTAAAGGAACAGTTCATCCAAAATAAGAATATACTTACAATTTACTCAACCTCAGGCCGTCCAAGATGCAGAAGAGTTTATTTTTTTTCATTGATTTGGAGAAATGTAGCATTGCATCACTTGCTCACCGATGGATCCTCTGCAGTGAATGGGTGCCGTCAGAATGAGAGTTCAAACTGCTGCTAAAAACACTCCAAGTAATCCACACTCATCAATTATCATCTTGTGAAGTGAAAAGCTGTGTGTTTGTAATAAACAAATACATTTTTAATTCCAAACCTTGCTTCCAGCTAAAATACATACATCCTCTATCTATTATACTGCTTTCTCCAAAGAAAAGGTTGTAGTCGGTTGATAAAGTGAGGGTAGAAATATGCAAAGATCAAACACCGTTTATAAGCATAAACCGTCCAAAACAGTTCTAAACAAATATGATGTGAGAGGACAACAGGGGATGGACTTTTTCCATTTTCACTGGAGGAATGTGTTTTTTAATGGATTATGGCCTCAATTATTTTGGCCAGAAGCAATAGTTTATAGTTAAAACACTGGATTTGTTTCTTTAAAAAAAAAATTTTTTTTAAACACAGGGCTTTCTGCTTTACAAGGCGAGACTCCAGACTGGTGGTCTGGAGTCACGTGGATTACTTGTGCATTATTGTGATGTTTTCATTCTGACGGCACCCATTCACTGCAATAGATCTACTGGTGAGCAAGTGACCCAATGAAGAAACTCATCTATATCTTGGATGGAAAATTTCATATATGGGTGAACTATTTCTCTCAACTCTATAAAGCAAACTCAGCACCAGACTGAAAGGACTGATTTCGGAAGCATATAAAACCAGGACATTTTTTTTTCCAGTTGAACATTTTTATGAAAGCTTAGAAAAGTACTAACCGCTTCCTGAATAAGTACACGACCAACACATCAGCATTAAAAACATTTCTGCGCATACCTCAAAGCCTTTGGTGTTTTCTCCCACAGACTCTACAATCCCAGAACACTCAAATCCAGGCACAAGAGGCGTTTTTGGAGGATTATCAATATTTCCTTGACGCACCATTAGATCAAGAAAGTTCAGCCCACTGTAAAATTAAAAGATAATTTAGCTAATACTTAATTCTAGTTCATTTCAATCAGAAAGTATTCTGAAATACTCCAAATTTGATCAAGTTCACAATACACAATAACAATTTTATATTATATATAATAGGCGTTATTCCTGGATTTAACCGATCAATTACACTCTAAAATATGCTGGGTTAAATACAACCCAGTGCTGGGTAAAATATGGACAAACCCAGCAATTGGGCTGTTTTGACCCAGCGGTTGAGTTAAATGTTTAACCCAACCTTCTGGGTAGTAACCCAACCGCTGGGTCAAAACAACCCAATTGCTGGGTTTGTCCCTATTTTACCCAGCACTGGGTTGTATTTAACCCAGCATTTTAGAGTGTACTAAAGTTTAAATGTCCCAAGAGCAGTCAAGCACATCAAGAACCAACTAGATGAGGATCTGCTAGCGGATATTATTCCTAAATGTGACACAGAACTGTTCAATTTTTTGTTTCAACAATTTAATAGTCATAAGTAAACATTAAAAAGTATATCCTTTCACAGCATATGGTTTGAAAGCTCTGCAGTGTATGCTGAGCTCCGCAGAGGAATCAACAAAACAGGTACGGGTTCTTTTTTCTGATGAAACATCTAACCTCCAAAACCACCAACATTCATATCATGAACGGTTTTGAACCCTAAATAGAATTATGGATATTATGAAGGCACCTGCTCTTCTTGCGGCAACATGTTGCTGCTGTTGCCAGTCGCGCGAAGTCTCAGATGTGCCACATCATAGTCATTACGCATGTTGAAAAAGATGAAATAAAAGACTATTTAAGAAGAAATATTTACCATGCTTTCACGCGAATTTTGACCTCTCCTCCCTGAGGCTCTGGCATTGGTCTCTTGGTGACTTTGAGTTTGTTTATACCACCAAAGCCAGTCAGCACCACAGCCCGCATTTCTTTTGAATCTACAACCGCACAAACGGGATTATCCGGCTCCTTCTGGTCTATCATTTGCTCGGTCTCTTCAGCAATCTCAGTCCCTTCCTTTGCCATGTCTGAAGACGATGTGAACAGCCTAACGGTCTGCCGAAGCCCTCCTGGAGACTGCGCTCTCTTTGCTGCTCCTGCCTCACCATCCACTAGCGATGCTCGAATCGTGAACGAGTCGTTCTTTCGAACCGTTCATTCGAACCGAATCGCACAACATTTGTAAATCACTGGACTTTTAGAATGTACGAGACTTTTTCGAAAATAAAGTGCTTTAAACTGTTTCTTAACTAACTCCCAAAAAAAAAGTGGGGCAAAAATAGTACAATTTTCATCGATAAACACTTTTAAGTAGTTCCAGTGAGTCGACAGATCATTGAAACGGTTCACTGAAACTAAAAAGACTGTACACATTTTTATTCGGAAATACAATGATAAGCAGCCATATTTAACTTAAAGATATTTACGTCTATACGCCGAAATTTGGACTTCTGGCATATCGATTTAAACATTCTGAACCACTGAAACGAACTATCCGAACGAACCGATTCGCTAATGAATCTGATTCAATGCTTTTATCCACCACACTGGAAAGCAGAACATCATGTGTCACGTACGGTATCCGAATAAGCTACAATACCGTAAAACTAGTAATAGCCTACATAAGAAACTAATGCAAAAATCCTTGAGGAGAAGAAAAAAAATCATAAAGTACTGAAGTTCTCTATTATTTAGTAACTGGCAATACAATTCAAAATACGACTGGTGAAATGCGTACTGTGTTAAAAACCACAAAAATGACATCTAGTGGTGAAAATGGTTTCTGTAGAACCTATCCATGCATTTGGTCATTTAAAAAAAAATACAAGCATTGAAGAAATTACATATTAAATAACAATCTGGTTTTCTTGTCCTAGAATACAATCAAGCTTCTGCCACACAAGGGGAAAGGATGTGATATGATTTAATGGATCAACAGACCTAATGACAGAACAGAAAATAAATCAGACAACTGACAAAAGCTACTTCCAAGTGTGATTGTACACAGACAACGGGATCAATAAACTACTGAACAATGACTGAAGATTCAACCCATGCACACTCTCATTTACAGGCAAAAAAAATCATTTGACAGTCTTTTATTTTGTGCGTATTACAGCATTTGTGAACCATATCTATCTTTCTATAACTGTACATCGTTTATTAATAACATCTGTAAATTACTCCTCTGCCACTGTTATAACGCTGCATAATTTACTTTATAAAGAGAGACAGACTGAGGTGTGTGATAACATATCGTAGTGAGACAGCAGACTGACGTGATGTGAGAATGACGCGGAGCAGTTCCTACTTTCTAGGTACATCAGTGAATATGCGTAGACCGTGCATGGCTTTAATCTCATCTTTGAGAGCCTGTTGAACAACAAACCACAGATTATAATTTACACTGAATACTATTTTAATGACATGTATTGCGATCTCATAACTAATGCAATAAATACAGTAATGAATTAGCCAGACGAATGATAAGATGAGAGACCAGTGGCCTGTTACACAAAGCTGACTGAACAAACTCAGAATAGTTTTGAGTTGACAAAACCAAACCAGTTCAGATCAGGTTCATTTGGTTCACACAGGTCTGATCCAGAGTTCATGCAATTCACTTCTCTGTTGAAGGTTAAGAGATTGTTATGAAAATTGTCAAGAATTTGAATGCATTTGCAAGAAGGTAAAACCAAAGTTCGAGAAGGTAAATGAATGAAAATATGTGACTATATTAATGCGAATCAACTGAATTAACTTAATTTTTATAGGTTCACACAAAAGCTTAAAACATGTAAGCTTTGCCATTTTAAATGCTTTGTATATTCTAAAGCTTTATTTATATTCATTACCCAGAATGTGTTTCACTTCTACCTAAACCACTCCTCTTTAAGAAGTTTGAGTTTGGCTCAACCAATCCAAGTTGTACCTGGGTATCCACATGAAATCAGCTTTGTGTAAACGGCCACAGTACTGCTAATATTAAAACAAAGAAAATCATATAAAGAAGACTATTATTAATGCATCCTGTTTGATAGCTGGGATGAAAAGAAAAGCAAGGGAGAGGAAGCTGCTGCTTTTTGTTTTCCGCCTAAATACTCTGTCCCGTCCATAACCGAAAACCTGATAGTGGATGAAAAAGGGACATACTGGCTATATGTTGGCATAAGTTTGCCCCTTGTATAATTGAATTCAAACCTGTATGATTTTTCTTTCTTCTGCAGAACACAAAATGATTGGACCCTAATGACTTTCATTGTAAAAAATAATAATAATAAAAATAAAAAAAAAAAAAATCTTTTAAATTCTCTGTGTTCTGCAAAATTATGTATGGGACTATCCCTTTAACTTCATTTTTACTGAACCGGTGTATAAAAACCACTCACAAACATGCTTCAATACTAAGGCTGTGATGGTTTTCATCACTCTTGCTCAGTGATATTAATTCAATAGCATTTTTTAAATTATTTTCAATAATTATTATGCATACAGCTTTCAGGACCTCGGATTAATTGAGAGATTATATGTAATGTTTGTGCTTTTAATAAACAATGTTCAGTTGTTCACCACGTACCATTTAAATGGGTGGTTCACTGGTTTTTTTCTAGGCTTTATTGTGTTTATGGGGTGCAGTCTACCGTGATAATTCTTCGTTTAAAAAAAAAAAAAAAAAAAACCAATAATTTTTCACATAATTTTCCTTTATTCCACACCGCTCTGTCCCTACTCTGAGAAACGGACTGATCTTTTCCTGTTTTTATGAAGCCCCGCCCTCAGAAACAGTTGATGGGCTCTGATTGGTTAGCTAGCCAAGTGTGTTGTGATTCGCTAAACCGCCATTGCGCGTCTAAACGTCCCGCCCCTCAACTCATCTGCAGTGTTCGCTCATGGGTTTATTGTAACAATGGCAATCATTATATCAGTTTTGAGCCCGATTGAGAAGCAGAGGATATTTTTGAAGAGGATCGTGCAGAACCTGTGAAAGCACTGTTTTTAATGGTAGGCCTATGTTTTTTGTTGTTGTTTGTTTGTTGTTAATGCTACTGCTTGTGTTAGCTTTTAATATAAGGTTTTATTCTGATTAAAGCTTTAATACAGTACAGCAACCACATGCACATCCATGTTTAATGCTTCTCATAGCTATGTGAAAATACGTGTATAATTGGAACAGTTCATTGTTGGATCTGAGCTGAGGCTGAGCATCGCTGAGCTGAGCTGAGCTGACTGAGGCTGAGCTGAGAGAGAGAGAGAGAGAGAGAGAGAGAGAGGAGAGAAGAGAGGGGGAACGAGACAGATGGAGGGAGATGGAGATGCTCGCATGGAAACAGGGTCAACGCGGGAACAGTATTGAGAACCTCCGCTGCTTTTTGAACATTGATTTTTAAACCTGTGCATCCATTAGAATCATTAGAAACGATCGCGATTTATATATGAATAAGATTTTTTTTACATGCACCCTAGTTTCTCTTACTCTTCTCTAAAGCGCGGCAGAAGGCTTGCCCCCTTTGCTGCCTTTTCCCGAGAGCAGGGTTTATCTGGGTTTGTGATGTCTAAAAAAAAAAAAAAAAAAAAAAAAAAGAGAAAAAAAAAAAACAACCCGAGAAGTACTTGTTTGTAGTCCCTACCAGCCGTTTTTGTAGCATTAAACTGCCAGAATTTTAAAAGACAATTTCTCCTTTTGCATTGAACTTTCAGCTTCATAACTTTGCAAATATTGTTTATGTTCAAACAGCAACATTAAACACTAACTAAAGTTAAAAAAGTGAAATCGCAATGAACCAACCCTTTAAGTAAAAAACTTAATAGAAATTACGGTGGCCGAGAAGTGCTAAACAGATCACAATTCTGAAAACAAAATAACAAATTAAAAATGCAAATGCAAGTCTAAAAAACAATTCAGAAAACATTATAACAAGTCAGAAAACACATCGACAAATCAGACATACCGGTAGAGGTAGGTATAGTTTGAGACGGCACCATTGGTTTGGATTACTCACCGCTGACTGGACGAGACATCTTTCAATTAACGTATACGGAAGAACCATCCGATAGGCACAGAGTCGTGTAGATAGTTCGGAGATGTAGTAAAGTAGCTCCGTTTCAATGTATTGTATGAATGCCTTAATCTGAATAAAAAATACTGGTGTCTATTTACATTTAGTACAAAATGGCTGTAAAATCATCAGCTCCAGTGGAGCATAGGCAATAAACGCGGGTCCGTTGGCTTTTGACGGCGATCGCACCCGTTCGATCCCGTCTTTTTTTGCTAACTTTTTTTTCCCTCCTTTTCAAATCTCGTATTAGCAATGAATTCTATTTACACTAAGTGAAAACAGCATATTTTCTAAGCGATATGCATTTACACTAAGGGCATACCTATTTACATATTTAAACTGCCGATTTCACTTGTTGCAAATAGTGGCAATTATCTGCACCCCATTATTGTATTACATTATAAAACAGTATGCAATAATAACGTATTGAGTGTAAATTATAATTTTAATTTTAATTATTAAATGGATGCCACCTTATCGGTACAATAAAGCCCTCCCTACACCTACCCTAACCCTACCCAATACTTTATTTTCAACTTTTTGATTATTTCCTTAATTTTTATTGAAAATAAATGCCTTTACGAAGTTATACGAGATTTGAAAAGGGAGGAAAAAAAAGTTTTGGCAAAAGGCGGGATCGAACCCGGGTCGATCGCGTCAAAAAGCCAACGATACTTGTTTTACAGCCACTTTTAACTAAATGTAAATATACACTCCGTATTTTTTATTCCATAGTAAGGGCAATTCATACAATACATTTAAATTGAGCTACTTTAATACCATCTCCGAACTTTCTACCACGACTCTGCTGTTCTTCGGCTGGTTCGTCCCTGTATACGTTGATTGACAGATGTCTCGTCCAGTCAGCGGTGAGTTAGCTGTCTCAAACTATACCAACCTCTTCTGGTTTGCCTGATTTGTCGTTGTGTTTTCTGAATTGTTAATTTGTTTTCGGATTTGTCGTTGTGTTTTCTAACTTGTTATTTTGTTTTTTAGACTTGCATTTGCGTTTGTAATTTGTTATTTTGTTTTCAGAATTGTGATTTGTTTTGCACTTCTCGGCCACCGTAATAATAGAGCTTATAGAACCATTATACTGAACATAATTATGGATGTCGGATTTGACTTACCTGATTGACTAACTGGTGCTGTTGCACTGTTCTCTTTCCTCTAAATTCATCAGACTCGAGGTGTATTTCGTACATTGCACCACAGCCTCCTGAAATGGACGCAAATACATTACAGCACATTCCCTGACTGTTTAAACACGATTCAGATCTTCAGCTTCATTCAGAGGCAGGACTAACCTGATATATCCACAACCTTGAGCGACGAAGCGTGAGGAAACTTCTCCTTCAGAACTTGTGTGATTCGCGTCTCTCCATCAGTCAGACTGGATGAAGACCGCGCGATTAGAGTTCTGCACAGCACTTGAGGCTAAACACACAGAGAGACATGTCAATGTAACCATCATTTCACAACGTGACATTACGCCTGCCTGGTATTTGACAAGGTGACAGTGCAACTTTACGCTCACTGCGTCCATTCACAAACAACGCTGTCACGTTAACGCACGCAGCCGTCATTTTGAGCAAACGCAAGCGAAACACACGCGTTAAGATAAAGAAAGAGAAGATTCAAACATTTACGTTGCATCTGATGGCTCTGAGCACAGACATTTTGGTGCAGAGGCAGTTCGTCAGTTCATCAAGGTATAATCAAAATATTAAACTGAAAATAGACTTGACAAAGTCATGTCTCGTTTAATTCCAGCGCCTGTCTCAGGAATATGTCGTCACCACCACCGTCAGGAGCACGTTTCTGGCGCCCTGCTGATCAAACGATTGATAGTGGAGCTTTTGATTCGAATCTTTTGAATCGGTTCTCTAAAAAGATTCATAGTGGCTCATTCAAGAAGGTGTCTGTCCAGATTTCATAGTACAATTTCAGTGATGAGAATGTCATTGAAATCTCAATTGTTATTATCTACGAATTAAATAAGAGGCCATAAACTTGCTGTTTCACATTCTTCAAAGCATTTTATCTTCAACAACCTGAGGGTGAGTAAATGATGATAGAATTTTCTTTGAAATCTCACTTGTTATTATCTAAGAATTCATAATATTTATTTATTATTTTTATTATTAAATTTTAATAGAATTATTATATTAAAATAATTTAAATTTATTTAAAACTTTATACTTAAAGATAAGCGGTCACCTTTATTTGAACCTCTAACTCTAGCACTTTCTATTCTATTCTATTTTAATTCTACTTTATATATATTTATCTTTTTTTGTTGATGGTTGTTGTGTGTAGGAATATATGTATGATGTGTTATGTGTGGGTGTGTATGTGTGTATATATATATAGATATCTATATATTATATATATTATAGGTTGTGTATGGATTTGGGTGTATATGTGTCATGTAGTCTATATGTATATATATATATATATATATTTTGTGTGTGTTTTTGTTTGTACTGTATTATGTGTGTGTATATGTGTATGGATATATGTATGTGTGGGTGTGGTATATATATAGTATATATGTGTGGTATATCTATTTATATATGTGTGTGTGTATGTATATATATATGTGTGTGTGTATATATATTATATATGTATATATATACTGTATATACACCTTGCTACGTGTACTGCGTTAGGCTAACCGAGACTTGTCATTTGCACTTATATATTGTTGCTCTTTTGTTAGTTTTGACTGCTTTTATTATCCTCATTTGTAAGTCGCTTTGTATAAAAGCGTCTGCAAAATGACAAAATAATAAATAATAGGGGGGTAGAACATTTTTGTGTTTTGTTTTTAGTTAATTTTTGTTGCGGGTCATATAATGTTATTAGAATTAATAATAATTAGGCCTGTGATTGTGGGTAATCCCAAACTGGTTTTAATGCATTAAAAAATACTAAAAAAGTAACTAAACAGATCAAAACATATGTCAAAATAAAAAAATTAAAAAACACAATTAAAACAGGAATTTCATTGAGGCCACGATTCAAGTCCATACACCTGTTTTGTTTCATAGATATAATCATAGTATTATTATAAAATGTGGAAATTAGTAATAATAAGTAGGTGATCTCATACTTTTGACTAGTTGCATACATAATTCATTAACAAAATATTTTTTTTTTTCTTTCATGTGTGGTGGTGATATTAATAGCTCAATAACAGATGACTTGAAGCCAACAATAAAGCGCAATAACATTGTACTAAAAAGATGTAGCCTTCTTGTATTTTTAATGTACAGTATTTTAAATGCACTTCAGCATTGGCTATATAGTACTATACTGTACTAACACTGGCTCGAACTATAATGACAGAAATAACATCACTTTATGATTTCTGTATGCAAGCAAACAAATACAGTTCACATGTTTCTGTTTGAACTAAATGCAATTAATGACCTTTTAAACTGTTACAATTTATACATGTACATATTTTATTTCCAAACAAGAAATCATGTGTAGAAACATTTTCATGGTTCGGAGCTCGTCCTGGTTTCTACTGCAAACAACTGTATATGGTCAGTCATAAAACGCAACTTCATACAATATGTCTTTGACAGCTTTGTAACCAGATTATCAAAATCCCAACATTTACAGGAGATTCTCAATCTCGGTTTTTATGCCTATACAGCTGGCAGACATCAAACTCTTAACTGTTGTCCGGTATGAAGTAGCCATGCATGTCCATGTGAAAATCTACATCTATACATGCCCGGGCAATCTCTTTGAAAGACTTGCCATCAAGCACCAGTAGAAAGCCACCCTGCGCTGGTTTGGCGTTTATGACACTTGTCAGGACTACACCTAAAAATTGAGAAAAGAGAAAGCAAACAGTTTAATGTTAAGACAAGTCAAGTTAAAAATGTATAAAAGCATAAAATGAAAATTAATTTACACAATTTTTTTTCCTGATGATATGATCCAGCTGAATGTGATTGTTTTGGTCAAAAGCACAAACGTCACACACATTATTTATTATGTAAGACAGTAAATTACCATCATCTTCATCAACTGCATCGGGCCTGGGAATGAAAACAGGCTCTGAGGCAAAACCGTCTCCTCCAGTCCACTCAATCTGCTGCTTTGTCTCAGCGTCAAACTTCACAATCTGTACAAAATAGCGAGTGCTCAGTACTGAGTCACAAAAACTGGTAGAAAATGCCACTAACACTGCCAAGCCAAGGTCATGGGTTTGATTCTTATGAAATGTATTTACCTTGAAATTTTGCCAAGTTCATAAACGTACTGTAAAAATGAAATCGGTCAATACCTTTTTGGCCACCGGGGATATGTCCACACAACACAAATAACAATATCTGTACTTCTTTCCATTGAAATTGTAATTAATTCTTGGAAGTTCCACACCTACAGTAAATTAAATAAATACAATACTTAGAGGTGAAGAGAGCCTAATTATTAAAAATAATAAAAATGTGATAAATAGTTATATACACTGAACAAAATTATAAACGAAACACTTTTGTTTTTGCCCCCATTTTTCATGAGCTGAACTCAAAGATCTAAGACTTTTTCTATGTACACATAAGGCCTATTTCTCTCAAATATTGTTCACAAATCTGTCTAATTCTGTTTTAGTGAGCACTTCTCCTTTGCCGAGATTATCCATCCACTTCACAGGTGTGGCATATTAAGATGCTGATTAGACAGTATGATTATTGTACAGGTGTGCCTTAGGCTGTCCACAATAGAAGGCCACTCTAAAATTTGCAGTTTTACTTTATTGGGGGGTCCGGGGGGGTCCAAAACCAGTCAGTATCTGGTGTGACCACCATTTGCCTCACATCTCATTCGCATAGAGTTGATCTGGTTGTTGATTGTGGCTTGTGGAATGTTGGTCCATTCCTCTTCAATGGCTGTGTGAAGTTGTTGGATATTGGCAGGAACTGGAACACGCGGTCGTATACGCCGATTTCAGAGCATCCCAAACATGCTCAATGGTTGACATGTCCGGTGAGTATGCTGGCCTTGCAAGAACTGGGATGTTTTCAGCTTCGAGGAATTGTGTACAGATCCTTGCATCATGGGGCCATGCATTATCATGCTGCATCCACATAGATCTTTGACTTCAGCTCATGAAAAAAGGGGGCAAAAACAAAAGTGTTGCATTAATAATTATGTTCAGTGTGGAAGAGATATAAGATCTATCTACAGACACACACACACACACACACACATTTTGTGTTTCCATGTTTTATGGGGACATTTCATATGCATAATGATTTTTATACTGTACAAACTTATACTGTATTTGTCTATCCCCTCACTCTAAACCTACCCCTCACACAAAGCTTTCTGCCATTTTAGATCTTTCATTCATTTCATTCTGTATGATTTATAAGCTTGTTTCATCATAGGGACCAAAATATATCCCCACAAGTGCAAAATTTACTGGTATAACTATCCTTGTTGGAACATTTGGTCCCCATAACATAGGGAATACCAGGACCACACACAATCATTCAACAAAAAAGTAAACAACTCACTCACTTAGATATCACCGCTTTATTTCACGACACATTCAAACTTAAAATGACTTGAAATCATGATCCGTGTGTTTTTTTTTAGTGTGCAATAAGCTTGGTGAAATGAATGGTTTGTGACCATCATGACACTCGGAGTGTTCACCAAATTGAGGACTAATAATCTTAAAATAATGAAAATAAGATGACTATTACAATGAACAGCTGTTTGTATGAGAGATTTCAGTACATTTTTTCCCCACTAAGTTTATTTTACGCATTAACTTACATATTAAGTACGAAAATTTGTAGTTAAAACCTATGGTATCAAAGGAAAAACACATGGAGGTGAGTGCGACTGAGGCCTACACACACACACCGAAAGCGAGAGAGAGAGGAATTAAGCCTCCCCATTGTCATTGGCTTACCATCACAGAGAACCTCGCCCTGACACAGAACTTTTCCATCTTTCTCCTTCACAGCACTTGCTGTTGTGTATTTAAGCTTGACCAGATCTTCACCTGTCTCACCCTGGGTGTGAATGAAACAAAATAAATAAATAAACCATCTGTTTACTGTCTATAATCAGATGCTTTGAAAAGAACATAAAGAATATTTCTATTAATGGTGATATTTGCACAGCAGCTAAAGGTTCAAGGTTTTAAAACAAAACCAACCAGAATCAGTGCTGCCTTGCAAACACTGTGAACAACATAACATACCATGTCGCTAAGGGGCAAAACAAATCTTTTGCACGTTGGCTTGCAGTACATAGTATCTGCTCCCATCTGCTCCTTCAACTTGTCCAGGTAAAACATTTCATACAAGCCGTTGTCATCATAGCAGATCACATCAAAAACAACATGGCCATCATCTTCAAAGGCATTGACTTGATGGTAGACAGCCATCGCACCCGTGTAGAATTTGATCCCCACTTCCTTCTTTGTCTTTCGGTCAATAAGGTGAATCAGGGTCTGATGAACATAAGCGATGAAAGAATGGTTTAGATAGGTGAGGTAAGCTGTAACACTGTCCAGCTGACAGACACATGTCTAGACTACACTCGGAGATCTGAAAGAGTTCATTCTTACACTGTCTTCAGGGTGGAATTTCATGCAGCTGGCCCAGCTGACCCTCCTCAGATAGGCTGTGGCCATTTTGAGGATATCCAGCTTTAGGGGCTGCTCAATAAAGACGAAGTAGTTGTCAGTCATGCCAAAGCTGTGGTAATAACTGGGCGTGAGGAGGGAACGGCAGGGCACGGTGCACACGACCTCAGCACTTTTCAACGGTGGAGACCCGTCTGACCTACCTGATTTAAAAAAACATTGTTGAGGGCTAGTAGTTCTTGGCATGCCATGTAATAAGTGATGAAAGAAACTTATCTTTTCTAAATTTACTCACACTCAGGCTATCCAAGATGTAGATGAGTTTGTTTCTTCATTAGAACATATTTGGAGAAATTTAGCATTGCATCACTTGCTCACCAGTGGATCCTCTGCAGTGAATGGGTGCCGTCAGAATGAGAGTCCAAACTGCTGTTAAAAACAACACAGTAATCCACACCACTCCAGTCCATCAGTTAACATCTTGTGAAGTGAAAAGCTGTTTGTTAGAGACACATCACCCTCCGTCCGCATTTTAATTTCAAACTATCACTTCTGGCAAAAATAGGAGTCCATAATCCATAATTACACTTCGTCCAGCGAAAAAATCCACAATCTCACATCAAAATCCACCAACATATTTGTTTAGAAGTGTTTGACTGTTTTCAATTGTAAATGATGCTTGATCTGTGCACACATCTCTCCTGATACAGATGAGATGACTTTTTCAACTGCAGAAATCAATATTATGGATAGAGGACTCATATTTTAGCTGGAAGCAACATTTTAAAGTTACAAGTCCGTCTTAATGATGGAGTTTTTTCTTATAAACATGCAGCTTTTCACTACACAAGACGTTAATTGATGGACTGTAGTCCTTGACTGGATTGCTTGTGTACTATTGTGATGTTTTTATCAGAGCTGTTTGGACTCTCATTCTGACGGCACCCATTCACTGAAGAGGACCCACTGTGTGCATGGATGTGATGCTACATTTCGCAAACCTTTGGATCAAGACAACTCATCTACATCTTGAATAGCCTACATTTTCAGCAAATATACATTTTTGGGTTAACTATTACTTTAAGACACCTTTACAAACCAATTGTTAATGTTTTCTTGATTTGGAAGTTATCTCTAATATAATATAATCTACAGTTGCCAGCTGGTAAAGCTATCCGTCACTGCAAATATGGCTGCTGAGTTAGTGGCTACTAGTGGCTATAAACGGTATTGCAAAAACAGTTTTTTAAATGTGAGAAATTGTTGCAGCTGCAAAACTCAACAGCATAGTGCTAAGGTGTTGTAGCAGGTGGCTGCCAGAGCATTGCTTTGCTGTTGCGAATGTGTTCTAGTTTTTATCATGTTACTATGCAGTTGTTATAGTGTTCTTGGTGGTTGCTTGGTGGTTCATTACAGGTCCAAGTCAAAATAAACTACACTCAAGTCTCTATGAACCGTGCAAAATCTGAGCCAAGTATAATACTTGAGGTTACGGATTTGAACAAAGATGAGAAAGAGTAAGGTGCACCATGAAACAGAAATTATGACAGCACACTTACTTCCTCCTGGAACCTTGAACAACATGTATTTGGTTTTGCCCTTCTCTGCAATGCATGTTCCCATACTGTAGCTATTTCCCTCTTTATCATAATGCGTATGTGATGCCACAATATTTGCAGGAAGGTATTTCAGGTAGTCCACCTTGAGTGAATAAAGCAACAGCAATATTCTTTGAGAACATGTAAGTATGAAGAACATTTCAATCATGACAACTCTCAGAAAAGTTTTCACATGTTGGTAGATAAGACAATGTTAATGTATTTGGTCTTGGTGGAATAAACCTGCTATACAAGCTGCTGCTGTATGGACTTGTTACTGACAAAGATACGTCGACAAGCTGCTGTGAGCATGCAAGATTTGCTGCTGCTGCATAAACAGGCATACATACTGTAAATCCTGTAGCAAATCTAGACAAGTGGAGCTGGGGGGTTTCAGAGGAATCAGCTAACAGCAAACACTGAACCAGACTATTTAAATGATGAGCCAACAATCTCATCTGCAGCAGAATCAACAGAGGCCAATCAGCTTGTGCCATGTACTAAATGATAGCAGATTGCATGTAAAGGGCATAAAAGTCAGCGCCATCTAGATTTCCATGACTGAACAAGATGATTTTACAAGCAGTTTTTTTTTTTTACCTTGTCTTGAGTCTCTAAAGTGATGGGGTCAATTTTACGAATATAATTGGTTTCAGATGTCGCATGGTAGTCATTTCCATATTTGATTATATTATTGCCACAGTTGTCAGTGAAGTCCGGGATGGTGTGACTGAGAAAGGTGATCACTCTGAAAAGAGAGTTAAAAAGAACATTTAGAGATATTTAACATCTGATTAACTGTTTTATATGCATAGTAAACTCTATACTCTATTCTTATAGTCAGTCACTAGTTGAATTTTAGCTGTTCGTCTCATGAGTTAATAGGTTTTATATTATTCTCAATTCTCGGTTACATGGGTTAATTTCCATAAAAATGACAAGGTAAAGTACTCTAATTGATACCTAGTAGTATGCTTCCTAAAGGTTAAATTAAGGATAAAATCTCAAACAAAATAATTGAGGTGAGATTTCTTCACATGAAATTGATGCATTTCTGCTTTCATTGAAAGATCGTTTGATAAATAGGCCAACATGTTTTTTTTTTCTTTCTGAATTGACTGAATCATGTTACTTACTTGGAGAATATATTTTTGCATGGGTCTGGGTATGCCATTGTCCCCATCTCTGACACCACTATTCTGTTGGCCTGCGTGTTGGAGTTGTAGGTGTCACCTCGAAGATATTTGCTTCTATATGTCACCTCTCCTGAAAATTAAACAATAATCAATATATTCATGTGGAGCACCGAGTTAACACGTAGAAATGCACACAGAATGATGATAGACATTAAATACCTTTTTTAATTGTGAAACTGTGCAAAAGTGCCATTCCATCAAACCAATGGTTGTATCTTGTCTCTCCCAAAGAGAAGAGGCCGGGTCCATTGCGTATAAGCGTGCCCTCCAGCCATTCAGGAATCAAGCCTGCAGAGACAACAAAACATGCTTAAACTGTTTTAAGTGGAGCAGTTTGTTATAATTAACTGCTTATGTCCGCTTCTCTGTCAAAATCATTTGCTATCGCAAAGAGAAAACTGCTAAAGATCTACATGAGCACTAGATCCATAAATAAAGATACCCCTTAAGACACTTAAAACAAACAAAAAAAAATTCTCTATTTTCTGTAATTTACACTTCTGCTCTACTTGTGCACTGTTTTGGTTTATTTTTTAAATTCATTATCATGATGACACATATTGTCAGCTTCTTTATGATACATTTTGTAAGCGACTTTTACGGTGGCAGAGAAGTGCAAAGCAAATCACAATTCTGAAAACAAAATAACAAATTACAAACGCAAATGCAAGTCTAAAAAACAAAATAACAATTCAGAAAGCACAACAACAAATCCTAAAACAAATTAACAAGTCAGAAAACACAACGACAAATCAGACAAACCGGAAGAGGTAGGTATAGTTTGAGGCCATTGGTTTGGGATTACTCACCGCTGACTGGACGAGACAGCTGTCAATCAACATATACAGGGAAAACGCACCGAAGGACGCAGAGTCCGGGGTAGAAAGTTTGGGGATGGTATTAAAGTAGCTCAGTTTAAATGTATTTTATGAATTGCCCTTACTCTGGAATAAGAAATACGGGGTGTCTATTTACATTTCACAAAAAGTGGCTGTAAACATCAGCTCTAGTGGCGCAGATGGATAAGCGCGTTGTCGTTGGCTTTTTTGACGCTATCTGCCCCTGGTTCGATCCCGCCTTTTGCCAAACTTTTTTTTTTCCCTTTTCAAATCTCGTATTAGCAGTGGATTCTATTTACACTAAGTGCAAATAGCTATAGTTTCTATTTACACTATGTTAAAATAGCAGGTTTTTTACTATCAAGTATACTACTTGTTGCAAATAGTGTCAATTATCTGCACTTCAGTATTGTAGTACATTATAAAGCAGTATGCAGTAATAACGTATTGAGTGTAAATTATAATTTAATTATGAAATGGATGCCACCTTATTGGTACAAAAAAGCCCTCCCTACACCTACCCTAACACTACCCCATACTTTATTTTCAACTTTTTGATTACTTCCTTAATTTTTATTGAAAATAAATGACTTTAGATGTGATACGAGATTTGAAAAGGGAGGGAAAAAAGTTTGGCAAAAGGCGGGTTCGAATCCGGGTCGATCACGTCAAAAAGCCAACGACAAGCGCTTATCCATCTGCGTCACTGGAGCTGATGTTCTACAGCCACTTTTTACTGAATGTAAATATGCACTCTGTATTTTTTATTCAATAGTAAGGGCAATTTATACAATACATTTAAATTGAGCTACAGTTTAATACCGTCTCCGAACTTTCTACCACGACTCTGCTGTTCTTCGGCTGGTTCTTCCTGTATACGTTGATTGACAGATGTCTCGTCCAGTCAGCGGTGCGTAATCCCAAACCAATGGCACTGTCTCATACCTACCTCTTCCGGTTTGTCTGATTTGTCGTTGTGTTTTGACTTGTTAATTTGTTTTCGGATTTGTCGTTGTTTTCTGACTTGTTATTTTGTTTTTCGAATTTGTCATTGTGTTTTCTGTCTTGTTATAATGTTTTCTGTATTGTTGTTGTGTTTTCTGAATTGTTTTTTTGTTTTTTAGACTTGCATTTGCGTTTTTAATTTATTTTGTTTTCAGAATTGTGTTTTGCTTTGCACTTCTCGGCCACCGTAGACTTTGAACAAAAGCATCTTCTATATGAGTAAATGCAAATACAGATTAGAAAGAGGGAAATTCAAGCACTTTTCCAGTACTTTCAAGCAGTAGCAGCCGGTGCTTTTTAAGGGTGGGGAAGCTGTTTATAATAAACTATAAAATTACTTTACATTTATTTATATTGTTGCATGAAGCAGTTTCTGTCTGGTGTATGTGTGTAACGACTGCAACACTACATTTTTAATTCCCAATGACTCAGTGAGTTTTTTTTTTTGTTTTCATCACTCTGTATATTTTAATATTTGGCTGTGGTTTTCTTTATAAAAGTCACTAAATACAAGAGATTATCGTGAATGTCAAAAAATGAAAAAATGTGGCTTTTGGTCACCATGTAAATGACAGGACAGGTTTCAGTACAATGATAAGTGTTCTAGTATGGATTTTAACGTATACACATCAACCTATTTCACAACGCAAATATTTGTCCTAAGTAAATGAGTTATTACTGAAGATTATACGGTGTCTGGGTTACCTTTATGGTGGCTGAGAAGAGAGATTTTCATGTTTCTTGTGCTTGTGTTGATTCAGTGCCAGAAAGCACGTCTTAATACCATTGTTTCTCATTCCATCTCTCACTCCATATATAGATTTATATATATATTATATATATATATCAAGCATTTTCATGGAAGATATTGAAAATGATTATACATTCCAAACCTTGAAAGCATAACTGTTAAAATAAAGCACTTTCCAAACTTTCAAAACTCTGTATGAACCCTGGAGGAAGTACAGTGAAAACTAACAATTGTATCATGTCTGCGATTACTTTTATTTAATAGATGACAGAGAACTGCATCTAATTATAGTGTTTTCAGGCATTCTTACTCGAGCGTTTATTCCCTTTGGACTAAACATGGTGACAAAGTATATGAAAAATATTCCGCTTCAGGTTTATTATATGCAACGAATGTATTTAATCACTGAGAAGTGTTCTTAAACGTGTTTTTTAAAAGAGAAAAGTTACAGTTGCAAAACATGAATTAATGACAATTGTATGCTTTATTGTGCTTTAACGTGAGAATTGCTGCGTGTAGTTATATAAATGAGCACATTATTTCATAGCCAATTTGACAATTTCAATATATTTTAACAAACCAATATAGGCCTACATGGTACTAGCTAGGCTATATATTTTTATACTTTTGTGACTGTTTCTTTAAAAACATGGTAGGTATTTGCCATATGAGCTCCAAAGAACGTTAACAACAGTGATCTATTTAATAAAAGACACCAAATAATGCAATATATTACAAAATTGTGCATTGTGGTAATTTTTGTTTACTTGTTATGACATGGCTTTACAGAGACGGATATGCTGAACATTTTTTGTGAATTGTGTAGCCTTACAATATCATTGCTTTACTAAAGACGCTCTGCCTCTTGTGAGAAATAATATAAAACACGGAGAAGTGCAAATAAAAAATATGTTACGCGTTAAGTTTTTTTTATAAACAAACGGCAGTGATTCAATGCAGGCGCGTGTTACTGGCAACGTATTATTCTCCTCCTACCTTTTACTTCAGCTTTGATAGGCTCCGGATGCTCGTCCTTGTTTTTACTATAGTCGTACTGCATCTTCCCAAAGTGCTGTCCTAAGTTTCTCCAAAGAAGTGACGGTCAGTGCTCCAACACAAGCTGTCTATAGCCCAAAGCTTCAGGAAGATGAAGACTCCGCCTCTCACTTCAGAACTGAGAGACTCATGTGCTAACAGAATTCTTATCTCCTTGTTACTGCTTTGGGCTCATTATCGTTTTAAAAATGTAAACAGTTGCAAATTGTATTTATCTAATTATAGAGACTACAGATAAGCAAGCAGCAGGTCAGTCTGACCTAACTGTTAAAAAAATCTGTTTTTTGGGGAATTTGGGTTGCCTTTAACTGTACTTTTGTGCATGTTTTTGTGCTGGGGGGCTGTTTTATTTGAGATTATTATGAAGACAAAGTCATATCAGTCATATGGAGAGAGTTGCCATGTTAAGATCACATGACTAACTTTACTGACTTCTCAGTAACCGTTCTCTTATCAATATTTTTGTTGCATAAAATAATTAATGGCGGTGAATAAGCACTGGTGGTGGTTGAGGAGATTCCCCCGCTTTTGTGTAAAGCACTTTGAGTAGGCTACCCAGAAAAGTGCTATATAAATGCAACTAATGATTATTATTATTTCTACAGTTATATTGGAAACTAAACACATCATTTTTAAATTAAAGTTAAACATGCTGATACTGTCAATATATATCCAAATGACTGCTATATGTGCCAGCACAATATGTTCAGATTCATTTAAAGGCACAGTATGTAAGATTTTTTTATTAAAATATCCAAAAACCACTAGAACAGTGTTATATATTTTGCTGACTTGTGTACTTGCATTATCCCAAATGTTTTGAAGAATATTTAAATCCAGAGAACTAAGCAATTTTAACTAGTGACACGGACCGTGTCTATAGTGCCATTGTGTCGCCTGCTAATGACGTCATAACCCCTCGATTTCCGTTTTGTAGAAAACATGGAAACACCGAAGATGCTTTAATATGTTATGTGTTTTATTAGACAGGTGATGACCGCACTATAATTAGCATTGAGTAGCATTATAACAGAACTTTCAAATGTATCTAGTATGATAAAACAGCGCTGCTTTACCCCACATACACACGACCGGAAGGAGCGGAAGCGGTCGACTGTGGCATAATAAAAGCTCCGCTGCTTTCGAGCAGTGTGTCGCGCTCGTTCAGCGGCCTCGTTTCGCTTCGACGGCTTTCAGCCTCACCCTGCTTCATTCTACTACGTTAATAAATCATTAGCTCATCCATGAACATGATTTCTGCCCGAGTCCCGTCGGATTGCATCGGCTGTGGGGATGAAGACCACAACTCCCATGATTCCACATTTATTTTGAATACACGCCCTCTAGCGGCGAAAATTACATATTGTGCCTTTAATCATAATGAATTCTACAATAAAATGTATATTTTCTATATTCAATAAACATAGATTTTTGTATATTGTAGTATTCATTATGATTGGAATCCGGCAATAAATTGTGATAAACGGGCATCCGCCTGCATTTGGGGATTGTGCATTTAACACAGTTTGTGCGAAACATGCTAAGAACCTGATTCTGAAAACCTGAACCTGAAAAATTGTAAGTTTTAAATTACCAAAAAAAAAGGCCACAAAATGGACAGTAATAATTCGCCACAAATAATAGTCATGCAGTCAGCCCATGTTAGCCAAACAAATCCGAATTTCCACAGTTTCTTATTTATTTCTTTGGAGAAAACAAAGAGAAATATTCAATAGTTTGTGGGTTTTTTTGTATAAATATCAGTAAACATTTATTTATTGTTTGTTTGTTTGTCTGATAATAATATGTAATGAAAGGTGGAGTTATTTAGCATAATTTAGATTTTATTATAGTTTTTATTAATATTTTGAATTAGTTTTTAGTTTCATATTTTTCATTTTACTGTTGTCTATATAGTTTTTACTAATTTATTAATTTATTTTGTAATTTTAGTTATTTTAATACATCAAGTTAAACTAAATAAAAATGAGAAATGTTGCTTTGGCAACTACTGAATTTATTTATTTATTGTTTTTTTATTATTAATTATAATATCCATGAGATGTGCTAATTTTTGCCTCATTTGCTGATACTAAAACAGGAGGTTGTTATTATTTCTCATTATTATTATTTCTTATTTTCAACCCAACTTATTCAAAATGCTTTTTGTAACATTACATGATACAACATTCACTGATATGTTATAATATACCAACCTTCTTGACCTTCGACATTTACAGATAACCACCATAATAATGTAGATATGAAATAAGAACACATGATCACTGCACTGATAAAAAATTGGCCTTTTCCCAAGCCATAGCCATATGCAGACATTACACGTTCTCTCTTGTTTCCAACAGAGGAGAAAAGACTCAATCAAACCCATTTGTAGCACACGAGAGCCACTAATCTCTAAGCCACAGCTTCAACAGAGCATGCGGTTTTAAACATAATTTCAGAGAATGCATGCAAAGTTGCTGCTCATTTCTCTGTAGTGCCTTTTCTTTTCATTACTGGAATTTGGACACAGCCATTTCACTTGTTGTCAGACTTGTTTGCAGTTTTGAATAAAAGCTGTGAATCACATCCTTCCATTCTATTTGTTTAAGTTCTGCGTTTATGATTTGGTAACTGTCGTAACGTAAAAATGAATGCATGCAAACTGTGCCTTTTGTTTCCTTTAAATACAAGTAAAACATTTACTGCTTCAAGTTTATCATAATTGTATGATAAAGTCCTGCACATCTTGTTAACAGATAAGATGAGAGCAGTGTTCCTAAGCTATGCTCAAACAAGAATTAATGTCTTATGGCACATAATTAACTGTCAAAGGCCATTGAGAAACAACTCTGAGAATACATTGGATGCTGAACTAAAGCAGAGCAATAAAATTCAATGCTGTAAACCTGATCACCGATCATAAATCTCCTTAAAGTTATCACTTTCTATAAAAAGATCTCACACCGAGCTTACAATAAATGCTGATGTTTCAACTGACAAACTGATAAACATAGACCTTATGTAGCTCCGTCCCTTTTCGACTCTGCACTCTTTGTCTTCGGTCTTCCGGTTAATATTTCCACAGCCTGAAGGTACAAGAATTTATGAATGAACTGCTCATTTTAAAATCCTCCCAGCCTACTGACATTTGTTATGACATCCACTTCGAACATTAGGCCTACAATGCAAATGATAACTTTCGTTAACTCTACAATAAAATCCACTTCACTTCAACAGCATTGCTAGAGCTACCGCAAAAACGGAAGTTCAAAGATCAATTCTAAAGATGGCTGCTGTGCACGTGTTCCTCTGATGCATGTTCTATACACTAAATAGCTTATATTTGAACAAACACCCAACCTTAAGTATTAATGTTTGGTGCATAACTCGTGACATAAATATTGCCTCAAATTATTTGGCTTGCTAAGGTTTAAGGGAATGCTTCCAATTTTACCCAGTCAGTCTTTTAGCAGGCAAAAATAAAAAATCCTATAGACTCACTTTCAAGGAAACAGAGACTTATGTGTAAGAAACATTTGCAACCACATACACTCTTGAAAATAAAGGTACAAAAGCTGTCACTGGGGTGGAACCATTTAAAATGAACTATATACCATTTAGGTAATATGTACACTTTAGGTAGGCCTACTAATATGGACCTTTAAGGAGTAAATAAGGTAGGCTACTTTTTAGATACCATATACAGTAGATATCAAAACTGTACATTGCCCTTTCTGAACTTTACTCTCAAAAGTAATAATGTTTTAAACTGTTGTTGTCAGGCTTGAGCACAGAAGTCAACTATAACCAGTATGACACTCAAAGATTCGTCACATGGTGGCAGTGCTGTCTTTAGAAACAAGTAACAAGCCTGGGTGAAAGCCATTCTAACAGTTTAAGGTATGGATATGAAACGTGATGAATTATTTGGGTTCTGTAGAGACCCTAAACCTACCCCTCACACAAAACTTTCTGCATTTTTAGATTTCCAAAAAACTCAATTCTGTATGATTTATAAGCTTGTTTCCTCATGGGGACCAACCAGGACAATGATTTTGAATATAACCATCTTTGTGGGGACATTTGGACCCCATAACATACATTGTTAAAAATGTTCCTGTATTTTTACAGTAAGTTACTGGCAGAATGGTTGCCAGTAAGTTACTGTATTTTGGTTTTACAGCAATGTACTGTAATGCAACTTTACAGTATGTAGAACATTGTACTGTATAACTACAAAACAGTATTGTACTGTATATACACATATTCAGCAGTAGTTAAAGAATGCATAACTGCATATGAAACATGAATGTGAAAACAACTTAAAAATCGCATGAAACAATAATCCATACTAAAGAAATCCTTCTCTTTTTTGGGACACCACAATATACACAATAAGGGTAAAAAAAATGTTTTACAGCTTTAAGCTATGACTACTCCAATGAATAGTTCAGGAGATCTTACTAGTCATTTACATTGCATATATCACAATAGCCTGTTTTACAGTTTTTCTGTTTTACTGTTTTTCTATTTTATTGTCTATAAAATTACTATAATAATTCACTCACCAGATGCTTTTTTCCAAATTGACTTACAAATAAGAAACATAAAAATACATTTGTCAAAGAGCCAACAATTTTCATAGTGTACAAAGCTAAGTTTATTCATACTATATGATGCTAGATTAGGAACAATAAATTACAAAGTTTACAGCTTTAAGCTATTTTTTTCTACTTAAAGGGTTAGTTCACCCAAAAATGAAAATTAGCCTATGTTGTACTCACCCTCGAAAGCATCCTAGGTGTATATGACTTTCTTCTTTCAGCCGAATCCATCGGAGTTATATAAAAATGGTCCTGGCTATTCCAAGCTCTATCATTGCAGTCAGTGGGTGTTGCAGTTGAACAGTCCACAAGTCATCAAATAAAGCACGCGCACATTCATAATAAAACGTGCCTCAAACGGCTTCGGGTTGTGAATAAAGGGTTCCTGTAGCGAATCCATGTGTTTTTGTAAGAAAAATATCCATATTTCAAACGTAACACACTTTTCTCTCACTTCCGGTATCTATCATACGCGGATCCGTTCCGGCGGATGATGCAGGACGTATGCGCAGCGCACGCACCTCTGAGATATGCTAGTCTCGCGAGTGTGTTTACAGGAGCAAAGGAAGCAAAGTTTCCTTACTTTATAAAAGGAAAACCAGTCCTCTCTTGTTTGATATCGAAATCCTTCGACATGTCTTTGCCAAATCTTCGGTTTGTACTTCTAATCGTGACGGCGTTTTGTTTTTTATCTGCCGCTCGTCTAATAAATAACACAACGCCGACATCTTACGTCATCCGCCGGAATGCTTCAATGTATGACAGTCAGCAGAAATGAGAGAAAGGTTTATTACATTTGAAATATGGATATTTTTCTTACAAAAACTCATTGATTCGCTACAGGAGGCCTTTATTCACAACCCGGAGCCGTGTGAGGCAAGTTTTATTATGGATGTGTGCGCTTTATTTGACGACTTGTGGACTGTTCAACTGCAACACCCACTGAGTGCAATGATAGAGCTTGGAATAGCCAGGACAATTTTTATTATAACTCCGACTGGATTCGTCTGAAAGAAGAAAGTCATATACACCTAAGATGCTTCGAGGGTGAGTAAAACATGGACTAATTTTCATTTTTGGGTGAACTAACCCTTTAAGACCTACTCAATTGTCACAAACAATCAAGAAGAGATCATTTTATATAATCATGTTGCTATGTAACAATAGCCTTTCTTTACAGAATGTCTGTAAACAAATAATTAGAAATAATGAAAGAATGATCAATAATATTTGCATAGGATTTTGAAGAAAAATATTAATTTCAATATTCAAAAAAAATAAACAAATACGATTTTTAAAAAAAAATCCTACTCCATGAAAATGAGTTGTTGGATTATTTTTAATGTCCATTTTAGGTAGACTTATCATGGATGAAAAGCCCATGCAGGTCCATATGAATAGCAGTGTCAATGGTAGCGCGAGCAATCTCTTTAAAGGACTTAGCATCCAGGATCACCAGGAAAGGAGGCTTTTGGGGATTGAATGAAACCACAGAAGACAGGATAACACCTGAAAATTAAGAAAAAACACTTATGTTTTGTCAAGACAGCATGATTACAAAAGATTTGCTTTAATAGTAAGCTGCCTAATCATTAAGGAACATCACAACTGACCAATTTGGTTCACTCTACATAGGCAGCATCTCCATGTGCCACACAAATAGCAAAAAGCATGGGTGACTCAACTTGCAATTGATTTAAACAGAGTTCAATCACGATTACTTTCTTAATAGTTTTAGCATGGATAAGTTGTATTTGGTCTAGATTTGCAACACGCTGCTGTATGGACTTGCTACTTCCAACAGATACACAGACACACTGCTATGAGCATGTAAGATACATAAATCCCGTAGCAGTGGAAATAGGGGAACTATGTGGAACTAGGGGAGGTGGAGGGTCTCAAAGCAACTGTTAGAGTGTTTCAGAACCAGCTTACAGCAAATAACTGAACCAGACTACTTAAATGAGCAAGCAATCTCTAGAATAAGCAGAAGCCAACACTGCAAAAAAAGGCTTATCTTACTTAGTAGTATTTTTGTCTTGTTTCTAGTCAAAATATCTAAAAACGACATAAGATATTTAGTCTTGTTTCCAGTTTAAAAACTAAATTGTTTATGTCAAAACAAGACTAAATATATTTTGCTTATCTAGTAAATGCATCTTAATTTAAGAATTTTTAGATATTTTGACTAGAAACAAGACAAAAATACTAAGATAAGCCTTCTTTTTTTGTTGCAGTGAATCAGCTTGTGCCATGCAAGAAATTATGTGATTGCTCCATTTAAAGACTAGTTATTTGTTTTCAAATCTTTTATTATGCAGAAACATTATCGATATTTAGCAAAAATATCAAATGTTTCTATAAAATACTCACCCTCATCTTCTTCAACAGCATCTGGAGATGCTACAAACACTGGCTCAGATGGGTAACATTCCTCCTCGATCCACACTTGGTGAGTCCTGGTAGCTATGTCCACTTTTGCAATCTATATAACAAGAGGTCATATTGCTAAATTATTGCATTTCATTGTGCCAACAACAGTAAGGTATTTGGTTTGAATAAATACTAAATATTGACCTTGCTTGGATATGGTGACCAATCCACCCTGGTGCCATAGAAGTACCTGTACTTCTTACTGTTGAATTTGTAGTTAATCCCTGGCAATTCTAAACCTGTAATTATACAAGAAACAATGGTAGAAATGAGAAAGAAATTAACAAAAAATTATGAAGTTCTGAATATAGGAATCACCCTCAAAAATAGTGTCAGGGGTGCAGTAGATGGAGCCGTCCTGCTTCAGCACTGCTGTGGCTGTTGTGTCCTGTAACTTCACCAGGTTGGTGTCTGGTGGAGCTTCCTGATAGCATGAGAGAAAAGGTTTGTTATTCTATGAAAAGTGATATGGTAAAGTAAAGCGTAAATTGGATATGGAATTTGGCCTCTATTCAGTGGTTTTGATACAATTAATAATTATTTACAGAAAGAGATCTAAAAACTGGTCAAGAATTGTGCATTTATGTCTTGCCTATAATATTCTGATCAACTATTAAATTCCATAATGATCTGAATTATTGTCAGAATAATGCATTTGCAGTTTTCCTCTTTCTATTTCCTGTTTTACCTTGTCTATGTTGAGAGGAAGGACAAACCGTTGACATGTTGGTCGAGAGAATTCGTTGTTGGTCTCTATAAATTTGTCAACATCTTGCTTCATGTTGTGTATGTAGAACATATCGTACAGATTGCTGTCCTGGTATGTGATCAAGTCAAAGACAACATGGCCATCTTCTTCATAAGCATTGATGTGATGGAAGACCACAAATGCATCTGCGTAGTACTTTGTGCTCACAGTTTTCCCAGTCTTCTTATTGAGCAGATGGATCAGTGTCTATGTGGTGATCAAAACCAATAGTTGTTAGACTACTTTGATGAATGAATGGAGTACTGTTTTACACAAAAGAGAAGACATTTTGCTCACAATGTCATCTTTGTCGAATTTAAGGCAACTGCCCCAGTTGACATCTCTGAAGTACGCTGTGGCCAGTTTGAGGATATCCAGCTTGAAGGCCTGCTCTACAAAGATAATGTAGTTCTCCGTCATGCCGAAGCTGTGGAAGTAGCTCGGATACAAAGTGGAGTGGAAAGGAATGGAGCAAATTAGTTCCACCTTCCTGAGGGCTGGCTTCTTCTTCTCTTTATCTGAAATAAGAAATGTATGCATTGTTTAGTTGTTCCTTCTGAAATATGGCCCATCTATAGTTCGGTTATTCCTCATTCGGGGGTCAAAACTGACTTCAGATAAGAAGACATTTTTTTGTTTTAATGAAACGAATGTACACAATTTTATTACTGTAATATGTATTCTTTAATAATTTGTATTTTGAGGGGATTTCTAAATTATTCACCATTTATTCTATATAAAATAATACAAATATCAGAACAAATATTTCATTATACAGGGCTATGAATACTTCAAGTTGCCTATAAGAATATTGTTTAGATATAATTACTTACTTTTATTAAGTTTTGCATTTGGACATATTTAGACTACTAAAGTCAGCAGGAAGACTGGCAGACAGAAATCAGCTTGGAGAAAATCAACAGCAGTTCAGAGTATGAAAAGACAATGCAGAAAAGCTGAGCGGATGATGAAACTTGAAATTCACTATAGCATATATAAAGACAGCCTTCGTACTTTCAATGTGGAACTAGGCAAAGCTAGACAGTCATTCTTCTCAAACCTTATAAACAGTAACTTAAACAACACTCGCACTCTTTTTGCTACTGTTGAGAGAATGACAAACCCCCCAAATCAGATTGCCAGTGAAATGCTCTCCGACAGCAAATGCAATGAGTTTGCTTCCTTCTTTTCTGAGAAGATCAATAATATCAGGAAGGCGATTAGCACATCCCCAAGTTATGCAGAGGTTAGACAAATTCGACCGCAATATCAAAAAGAAGAAACTATGTCTGCTTTTGAAGAAATTGATAGCAAAATTTGGAAGAAATAGTACAGCACCTTAAATCGTCAACATGCTAACTTGACACACTTCCCACATATTTTTTCAAAAAGGTGCTTAACTGTTTAGAAGCAGATCACTTAGAAGTGGTGAACGCCTCACTTCTTTCTGGGACTTTTCCAAACTCCCTGAAAACTGCAGTTGTTAAACCCCTTCTGAAAAAGAGAAATCTTGATAACACCATATTGAGCAACTATAGACCAATATCAAATCTTCCTTTTATAGGAAAGATTATTGAAAAGGTAGTCTTTAATCAGCTGAACAAATACGTAAACTCAAATGGATACCTGGACAATTTTCAATCTGGTTTCCGACCGCATCACAGCACAGAGACAGCACTCATTAAGATAATAAATTATATTCGCTTAAATTCTGAATCTGGCAAAATATCAGTGCTGGTACTACTAGATCTCAGTGCTGCGTTTGATACTGTCGATCATAACATACTACTAGAGAGACTGGAAAAAAGGGTGGGCTTTCTGGGATGGTAATCAAATATTTCAGGTCATACTTAGAAGGGAGAGGTTATGATGTGAGTATAGGAGAGCATAAGTCTAAATGGACGTCCATGACATGCGGAGTCCCACAAGGCTCAATTCTTGCACCGCTCTTGTTTAGCCTGTATATGCTCCCACTAAGTCAAATAATGAGAAAGAACCAAATTGCCTATCACAGCTATGCAGATGATACCCAGATTTACCTAGCCTTATCGCCAAATAACTACAGCCCCATTGACTCCCTCTGCAAAATGCATTGATGAAATTAACAGTTGGAAGTGCGAGAACTTTCTTCAGTTAAACAAAGAAAAAACCGAAGTCATTGCATTTGGAAACAAAGATGAAGTTCTCAAGGTGAATGCATACCTTGACTCTAGGGGTCTAACAACTAAAAATCAAGTCAGGAATCTTGGTGTGATTCTGGAGACAGACCTTAGTTTCAGTAGTCATGTCAAAGCTGTAACTAAATCAGCATACTATCATCTCAAAAACATTGCAAGAATTAGAGGTTTTGTTTCCAGTCAAGACTTGGAGAAACTTGTTCATGCCTTTATCACCAGCAGGATGGACTATTGTAATGGTCTTCTCACCGGCCTTCACAAGAAGACCATTAGACAGCTGCAGCTCATCCAGAACGCTGCTGCCAGAATTCTGACTAGAACCAGAAAATCTGAGCATATCATACCAGTCCTCAGGTCCTTACACTGGCTTCCAGTTATATTTAGGATTGATTTTAAAGTACTTTTACTCATTTATAAATCACTCAATGGCCTAGGACCTAAATATATAGCAGATATGCTCACTGAATATAAACCTAACAGACCACTCAGATCATTAGGATCGAGTCAGTTAGAAATACCAAGGGTTCACACAAAACAAGGGGAATGTGCTTTTAGTTATCATGCCACCCGCAGTTGGAATCAGCTTCCAGAAGAGATCAGATGTGTTAAAACAATAGCCACATTTAAATCTAGATTCATAACTCATCTGTTTAGCTGTGCATTTAATGAATGAGCACTGTGCGATGTCCGAACTGATTGCACTATTATATGTATAATCGTCTTCTTAAATTCATTTTAAACCTCTTAAATCAATTTTTTTTTTTTTTTTAATTCCTTGTTTTTATTGTTGTGATTATTGTTTTTATTTTATTTTATGTAAAGCACTTTGAATTACCATTGTGTATGAAATGTGCTATACAAATAAACTTGCCTTGCCTTGCCTTGCCTACTTCATCGTGGCTGATTTGACATTTTTGATTGTGAAGTTCACAATTTTTTATGCCATTTCTAATCATGTCTATGTTTTTTGTATTCATACAGCAAAGGGCCACAATAGTCACCAATGGTATACATTTGTCTTGTTACCTGTGGCATTGGATGGCACCTTGAAAATAACATATTTCGGTCTGCCGAAGTTCATGATGGCAGTGCCCATGTTGTACGTGGTCCCTTCTTCATCATAGTGAGGGTGTGCGGTCGCCAAGTTAATGGCAATGTGGTTTCTGTAGTTAGTCTGCAATGATAATACAGAACAATTTATCCACAGTGGCATGACAAAAACATCTTGAGATGCAGCTGACAAAACAAATGAATGGATGAACAGATCTGGACTTACTCTTCCTAATGTTTCTAGTGTCAGTGGGTCAATTTGGTTAATGTAGTTCACTTCTGATGATGCGTAATAATCTTCACCATATCTTATGATGTTAATGAGATTATTATCTGTGAAATCCGGAATGGCATTCATGAAGTAACTGAAGGCCCTACAAAACAATACAAAGGAATTAACCAGGCCATTTTGACTGGAATCATAATGCAAAATTAAAAAGGTTCAGAAGGAATAACCGTTTACTTGGAGAATATATTCTTGCAGGGATCTGGATGAACCATGGTTCCAAATTCAGACACAATGATCCTATTGGCAGCTATGTTCTTTTTGTATGTTTCACTATTCAAGAATTTACTTCTGTAAAATACATCCCCTGAAAAAAAAAAAGTTGTATTGTTTATGGTGCATCCAAAACTCTATACATTCCTAGATGTAGTAAAATAGCACAAGCACTTTGCAGATTTTGCAACAGTGTTCAGATTAGTACTGCATTTTCCATAAATGTCATTTAAAAGGTTCTTTTTCACCCAATTTACCATCTTTAAACGTGAAACTGTGGATGAGTGCCATTCCATCAAACCAGTGCTTGTAAGAAGTGTTACCAACTGAGAACAGACCAGGACCATTTCGCAAGAGTGTCCCCCGAAGCCATGGTGGGATGGAGCCTAAAAGAAAAAAACAGACCATTTAATGTGTAAATCTTACATTGAGGCTTTCAGCAAATCTATAAAAAGTGAGGCAAGAAGGTGCAAAATTACAATATTTTGAAGGATAAATAATGGACTGATCAGTTCACAATGCAATAAGTTCTGTTGTTTTTCCAAATTGTGAAATAGGCATACAGGGTCTCTCTCAAACCCTCTAGGGCCACTGACCGTTCAAAATGTTTATGTAGGCTACATTTTACCTAAGAATGCTCTTGTGGCCCATGCCAATGGATCAGTTTCCTAAACTTTTTTGCAAGCAAACTTTGCCTATGCAGCAGTGTCTGGCTGCATCTTCTAATTGCTTTATTGTTATTATTATTACTATTATTTTACAGAAAAAATCTCACGTTTTATAATAAGTATAAATAACTCGTTTCATATTTACCTTCATTTATTTACCATAGCATTATATTATATTATATATATATTCAATATTCATATATTTACCATGACATTGCTGGCATAGCTCATGGTAGATCTGTCTTTATACAGGCTAACATGTCAGAATTTAAAATCAATACTCCTATAGTGAAATGAATGCATTTTTTACTTCCAGAACAGACTCTGGCACTCTAAAGATATGGCAGAAATAGTAGTATGCCCAGTATGCTATTCTGAATTTAAAACATTCACATAAAGCCATAGGCTATAAAGGCACATCTGCATACATATGTCAAGTTTTTGCGTATTTCATTAAAATGCAAATATTTTAACAACTGTTTCCTATGTACACAAGCAATAATATTTCATATTTGAATTTTTTACATTTCATCTATTTGACTAGGCTATTGCTTTTTTTCTTCTTCTTCGCTCAATTCCCCTCCAAACGCTCACTCGCTGGGTCATGCTCATTCGTGGTCAGGATCGAGTCGTGCAAAAGGTTTTGTGAACCAGTTCAAACGACTCATTGAAAAGATCCGCTTCAGAAGAACGACTCGTTCACGAGTCAGAACAAATCGCATTCCTTCTCCGTAGAAAAAAAAAGACTTATGTGGATGTGGAAGTTCTTTCATAATCATAAATGTGCATTTCTAAAAACAGACACTGACATTTCGGAATCAAAACCATCTGTTTTACAAAGGTCACTATAGATGGCTAAGCTAACATCTGCTTGAGGAGTCTTGATAGTACAGCTGTGTTCCTTACTTTGCACAAAAATGTTCAGTGAAACCGAAACCTTACCTGTCACATCTGCTTTAAGCGGCTCCGGCGTCTCCACTCCGTTTCTCCAGAAAAACGACAACATATTGAGCTGAAGCTGAGCGCTTAATGACATGGCTGTATGCCACACGCTTATAACACGCTACATACAGTATCTGATACACTGCGTGAGCGCTGTAGCGTTTGTGAATCATTACATAACTGGTGGAGAGTTCCTCTCAAGTCACACGTTATAACTGGGTCAAGTTCACGGAAGAACATTTCATGGAGTTAGTGGGGTCTTTTTGCAATTGCTTTTAAACGCAGTGTTAATGCATATAATGTATATACAGCCACGATCTGATAATAAACGAATGAATTCAAAAGTGTGAAAAATTATGTGCACAACTCAAACTTTTAAAAATTATTTTTAAAAGACGACTTGTATACTCTTACTGTACTTTTACAAATACATAGGCTACATACATTTTACAAACTTTTGACCTATAGTGTAATTGGCTTGATTGTCGCCTGTCTAACAGTAAAGCATATTAACCCAATGGGACATGAATGAATGTAAAGTGCATAACCACTAGCCTATATTAACCCAACAGGACATGAATGAAGGTTAATTGCACAATCAATGTATACCTGCATGATAAACAAGGCTTGCCAGTACACAAACATCAATGCACTTTTACCTCAGAAGAAAAACAGTTTTGATAAGAGGTTAGTATGGCGGGCCAGACGGTCCAAAATTAAGACTAATGACTTGTTGCGGGAAGTCACTATACTATTGCCAGGAGCTACTGAGTTTGCCACAAGATCAACCCCCCCCCCCTACCTCACAACCTGGCAGGCGACTCACTCTCCTACACGGCAGGTGATCACTCTCCTCACACGGCAGGCGACTCACTCTCCTCACACGGCAGGCGACGCACTCTCCTCAGCAGGCGACTCACACTCCTCACGCGGCAGGCGACCACTCTCATTCACCGGCAGGCGAATCACTCTTCCTCCGCAGGCGATCACTCTCCTCGCTCGGCAGGCGACTCACTCTCCTCAGCAGGCGACTCACTCTCCTCACACGGCAGGCGACTCACTCTCCTCACACGGCAGGCGACTCACTCTCCTCACACTGCAGGCGACTCACTCTCCTCACACTGCAGGCGACTCACTCTCCTCACACTGCAGGCGACTCACTCTCCTCACACTGCAGGCGACTCACTCTCCTCACACTGCAGGCGACTCACTCTCCTCACACTGCAGGCGACTCACTCTCCTCACACTGCAGGCGACTCACTCTCCTCACACTGCAGGCGACTCACTCTCCTCACACTGCAGGCGACTCACTCTCCTCACACTGCAGGCGACTCACTCTCCTCACACGGCAGGCGACTCACTCTCCTCAGCAGGCGACTCACTCTCCTCACACGGCAGGCGACTCACTCTCCTCAGCAGGCGACTCACTCTCCTCAGCAGGCGACTCACTCTCCTCACACGGCAGGCGACCCACTCTCCCCACACGGCAGGCGACCCACTCTCCTCACACAGCAGGCGACTCACACTCCTCACACGGCAGGCGACTCACCCCCCTCACACGGCAGGCGACTCACTCCCCCCACACGGCAGGCGACTCACTCTCCACAGCAGGCGACTCACTCTCCTCACATGGCAGGCGACTCCCTCTCCTCACACGGCAGCCGACTCACCCCCCTCAGCAGGCGACTCACACTCCTCACACGGCAGGCGACTCACCCCCCTCACACGGCAGGCGACTCACTCCCCCCACACGGCAGGCGACTCACTCTCCACACACGGCAGGCGACTCACCCTCCTCACACAGCAGGCGACTCACTCCCCTCACACAGCAGGCGACTCACTCTCCTCACAAGGCAGGCGACTCACTCTCCTCACATGGCTGGGGACTCACTCTCCTCACATGGCTGGCGAACACTCTCAGCAGTTCTCTTTTCAAATACTGTGATGGTTGCCATACTAAATACATGAGTAAAGTGAAATTTTTGTGTTGTAAATAAATGTTTCAATGCTCAAAGGTGATCCATAAAAGTCTCCTCAGCTGGCGACTCACTTTCCTCACACGGCGGGCGACTCACTCTCTTCACACGGCAGGTGACTGACTCTCCTCACACGGCAGGCGACTCAATCTCCTCAGCAGGCGACTCACTCTCCTCAGCAGGCAACTCACTCTCCTCACACAGCAGGCGACCCACTCTCCTCACACAGCAGGCGACTCACACTCCTCACATGGCAGGCGACTCACTCTCCTCACACAGCAGGCGACTCACTCTCCGCAGCAGGCGACTCACACTCCTCACACGGCAGGCGACTCACTCTCCTCACACGGCAGGCGACTCACTCTCCCCACACAGCAGGCGACTCACTCTCCCCACACAGCAGGCGACTCACTCTCCCCACACAGCAGGCGACTCACTCTCCCCACACAGCAGGCGACTCACTCTCCCCACACAGCAGGCGACTCACTCTCCCCACATGGCAGGCGACTCACTCTCCTCACATGGCAGGCGACTCACTCTCCCCACACGGCAGGCGACTCACTCTCCTCACACAGCAGGCGACTCACTCTCCCCACACGGCAGGCGACTCACTCTCCTCAAACGGGGGCAGGGCGCCTCACTCTCCTCACACGGCAGGCGACTCACTCTACTCACACGGCAGGCGACTCACTCTCCACACACGGCAGGCGACTCACCCTCCTCACACAGCAGGCGACTCACTCTCCTCACATGGCTGGCGACTCACTCTCCTCACGTCTCTTTTCAAATACTGTGATGGTGCAAAAACTAACTACATCTAGTAAAGTTTATAATTTTTGTTTTGTAAATAAATGTTCAAATGCTCAAATGCTGATACATAAAATGTTAATACATAAAATTTATTTTTTTACTCAAACATTTCAGAATTGAGCCTTTTTTCATAGTACATAATACACATTACACAGTTATATACTGGATTGCATAAATCAAGCAAATTCAGATCTATCAAACACAAAAACAAAACACAAAAAATATTTATGTAATTTTAATAAAATTAACGTTTCCCCTTAAGTAACAAAGCCATTATATTAGCTGTGCTTTGCTTTTCAAAATCAAACCAAAGCAAAAATATATTGACTAAAAAATATTGCCACAGCAATATTCCCACTCAATTATGTCGTAAAGAACGAGATGTTATGTGTTTTAAGACATCTTTTCGCGGTAAAACACGAGCATCGTTTTCGTAATAACGAAATCTTTTCTCGTAAGAACGCGATGTTTTCTAGTATTATAAAACGAACAGGTTTCCCGTTATAGTGAGCGAGCTAAGCGACTGTCCGTGCTGCTGTCGCCACAGTCTGACATAAACAAGGATCTGCACACTGCTGGAATTATTGAAATACACTGTTTTAAATTTATTTTAATGTAATGGTTTTAATTGTAGTGGCATGTTTATTAGGATTAATCTACAATCTGTAAAATGCTATCCAATAATTGCACTGACATATGACTCCTGTAGGCTATGATTCAGATCAAAATTGGGCTACTATTTCTTATTTGAATGACTGAAGTTTGATTAACAACAAAGCGAAATACGAAAAAAAAAAATGTAGAGATTTTTCTAATAGGCTAATAATAAAATTATATTATTTCATTCTGTTTGGCAAACACGAAAATTAATTTTTTTGATTTTATTGTGTGGGTTAAAACACATGAGCTTGCTATTTTGACTGGTCGGGAGACCCTTCTCTCAGAATGTCTTTACTGCTATATCCGTCACACAGAATAAGGAGTTCATCTAATTGTCACGCCTCTGCAAATTAGTCACAATAACGTTCTTCATCTGTCTGGTGTTGTAGGGCCTTAGGCAATTTCTTGCAAATATACATTCATTGAAGCACAGCACTACTCTGTCTCGGTTCGGCGGCGCCGGCGCGAACCTTAGGACTACATGATAACGAGGAAAGAACTGTCGTGCTATTATTGTCTATAATTCACAATAAACAACAAAAACGTTACAAATTGCCTTTTGTAAAAATAACAGGAGCGCTTTCTGGCGACCTTATGTCTAAAGGTTACAATAAAAACAATTCGAAAACAAATTTGTTTTGATTACCTCGTAGAATCTTAGCCTAAAATTCAACAAGAGGTATCTACAGTCTTTCCAGTCTGAGCTCTCGTATTTTGCGACTCACATCCATGCGCAGCGCAGATATTCCTTCAGTATAAAGCAAAGGCTAGGGATGCATTCCCGATAACGATTAATCTTAGCGCTTAAGAGCGTTTTCTACGACTAATTTTTCGATCGTCCGTTATTGTTTCACGTGCGTTTCCCAAAAACGCATTTAACACAATCGCACGTAGCCATAGGCTACTTTAAGTGCTACTTAGGAGTCGCTATACGTTTGTCAAGTGCTGAAATGTCACCGTATAGAATGGCTCGTAATTGTAGTACACGCGCGTTTATTGAAATGTTAACCTAATCTACGTTCCAGACAACTCTGATATAATAACTATTATTATATTGTATTATATTATATTATACTATATTATACTATATTATTTATATTTTACATAATTATATAGTCTATAATATACTTTATATAAAAATATATATTATAGTATATAATATCTACATAGAGACGTTATTCCGGGTCCAATACATTGGTTTTTTTTCGTGCAAGTCAGTAAGTAATTGCAAATTTGCCGCATATTTACTTACTTATTTATTCTAATAATTATAATTTTAATTAATTCTGTTGATATTTATTTGTTATATCTTTTATTACTATTTTTATGCCTTTTTAATATGTCATTTATAAATTCATAAAAACAAGACTAAGAAAGTGGTATATATTATTAGTATATTATTAGTATATTAATATTCCCCCAATTGTAGTCGCTTTGGATAAAAATGAATGCTAAATGACTAAAATGTAAATGTAAATGTAAATGTAAATGTATATTATACACTTTATATTATAATCACATTGCACTTGCCTAAAGTTATAGGTGTAATCTGCCGATTGTCCTGCAGGTGACCGTATAAATCTGTCTTCTTACGATGCACTTAGGGCTTTACGATTACTCCAGAGCACTCGTAGATCTACGATGATTTTCAAGTGCTACTTAAGTTACAATGATTTTGGGAAACAGACCGTAATATTAAGATCAGTCGTACCATCGTTTTTACGAACTTCTTAGGCTTACAAAGCTTTTGGGAAACTCAGCCCTGGAATTTTACCCAGAAGAAAGGAACGCGATGCGCGGCTTGATTCAGCTAAAGATATCATTTAATAATATTTAATCACTAATACATAATTAATATATAATCAGACTAAAGTGTCAAAAGTTGCCCACGCATGTGAAACAAATATTAAAGCATAAGCTCATTTGTTTACCCACGAACAAAAATAGGCCTACGAAAAATCTAGCTTAATTTTCGTTTGCTCGTTTTCAAACAGAACGAAACAATAATAATAATAATAATAATATAGTATTTTCTATTAGGCTATTATTATTATTATGTTATTATTGTTGTTGTTGTTGTTATCATTATCATTATTATTATTAGCCTATTAGAAAATCTCTTAAATTTTTTTTTTCGTATTTCGATTTGTTGTTAAATCAAACTTCAATCATTCAAATAAAGAAATATTAAGCCCAGAGTCATTATTCAAAAATAACTGTTTTGATCACAGCCTAAATGAGTCATGGGTCTGAGTGCAGTTACTGGATAGCACTATATTGTAGACAGATTGGAAATTAATCCTAATAAACATGCCACTACAATTAAAAACATTACATTAAAATACATTTAAAACAGTGTATTTCAATAATTTCAGCACTGTGCAGATCCTCGTTTATGTCAGACTGTGGCGACAGCAGCGCGGACAGTCGCTTAGCTCGCTCACATAACTGGAAACATGTCGTTTTAACGAGAAAACATCTCGTTATTAGAGAAAAGATGTCGTTATTTTTTTTTTTAATTTTTTTACGGAGGGAAGATGTCGTTTTAACGAGAAAAGATGTCGTTAAAACGACATAACATCTCGTTATTACGACATAATTGAGTGGAATATTGCTGTGCAATATTTTTTAGTCAATATATTTGCTTTGGTTTGATTTTGTAAAAGCAAAGCACAGCTAATATAATGGCTTTGTTACTTAAGGGGAAACGTTAATTTTATAAAAATTACATAAATAATTTTTGTGTTTTGTTCTTGGGTTTGATAGATCTGAATTTGCTTGATACATGCAATCCAGTATATAACTGTGTAATGTGTATTATGCACTACTTATGAAAAAAGGCTCATTCTGAAATGCTTGAGTAAAAAATAAATTTTATGTATCAACCTTTGAGCATTTGAACATTTATTTACAACACAAAAATGATAAACTTTACTAGATGTAGTTAGTTACTGCACCATCACAGTATTTGAAAAGAAACGTGAGGAGAGTGAGTCGCCTGCCGTGTGAGGGGAGTGAGTCGCCTGCTGAGGAGGGTGAGTCGCCTGCTGAGGAGTGTGAGTCGCCTGCTGAGGCGAGTGAGTCGCCTGCCGTGTGAGGAGGGGGAGTCGCCTGCGAGGATGAGTGAGCGCCTGCTGAGGAGAGTGAGTCGACC
The DNA here is from genome assembly GCA_018155175.1 of Sinocyclocheilus anophthalmus. NCBI lineage: Eukaryota > Metazoa > Chordata > Actinopteri > Cypriniformes > Cyprinidae > Sinocyclocheilus > Sinocyclocheilus anophthalmus. The sequence continues at coordinate 351,671 of JADLZN010000398.1, read as the reverse complement.
TGCCGTTGTGAGGAGTGTGAGTAGCCAGCCATGTGAGGAGCGGTGAGTCGCTGGCCGTGTGAGGAGAGTGAGTCGCCTGCCGAGTGAGTCGCCTGCCGTGTGAGGAGTGTGAGTCGCCTGCTGAGGAGAGTGAGTCGCCTGCTGAGGAGAGTGAGTCGCCTGGCGTGTGAGGAGAGTGAGTCGCCTGCCAAGTGAGGAGAGTGAGTCGCCTGCCGTGAGAGGAGAGTGAGTCGCCTGCTGAGGAAAGTGAGTCGCCTGCCGTGTGAGGAGAGTGAGTCGCCTGCTGAGGAGAGTGAGTCGCCTGCTGAGGAGAGTGAGTCGCCTGCCGTGTGAGGAGAGTGAGTCGCCAGCTGAAGAGAGTGAGTCGCCAGCTGAGGAGAGAGAGTCGCCCGCCGTGTGAGGAGAGTGAATCGCCAGCTGAGGAGAGTGAGTCGCCCTGCTGAGGAAAGTGAGTCGCCTGCCGTGTGAGGAGGGTGAGTCGCCTGCCGTGTGTGGAGAGTGAGTCGCCTGCCGTGTGGGGGGAGTGAGTCGCCTGCCGTGTGAGGGGGGTGAGTCGCCTGCCGTGTGAGGGGAGTGAGTCGCCCGCCGTGTGAGGAAAGTGAGTCGCCTGCCGTGTGAGGAGAGTGAGTCGCCTGCTGAGGAGAGGGAGTCGCCTGCCATGTGAGGAGAGTGAGACGCCTGCTGAGGAGAGTGAGTCGCCTGCTGAGGAGAGTGAGTCGGCTGCTGTGTGAGGAGAGTGAGTCGCCTGCTGCGTGAGGAGAGTGAGTCGCCTGCTGGGAAAGTGGTAGCTCTGCTGAGGAAAGTGAGTCGCTGCCAGTGTGAGGAGCGTGAGTCGCTGCTGAGGAGAGTGGCGCATGCTGAGGGTAGAGTGAGCGCCTCCGTTGAGGAGAGTGAGTAGCTGCAGTGTGAGGAGAGGGAGTCGCCTGCTAGGAGAGTGAGTGAGGCGCCATATGTGCTGAGGAAGTGAAGCGCCTGCTGAGGAAAGGAAGTCGCCTGCCGTGTTCCTGTGAGGAGAGTGAGTCGCCCTGCTGATGGATGAGTGAGCGCCTGCTGAGAAGAGTGAGTCGCTGCGTGTGAGGGGAGAGTGAGGCGATGCTGAGGAGAGTGAGTGCTCTGCGGCGTCCCTAACGACCGCACTTTATTAACCTGTTGTTTGGTGAGGAGAGTGAGTCGCCTGCGTGTGAGGAGAGTGAGTCGCCTGCTATGTGAGGAGAGTGAGTCGCCTGCCGTGGAGGAGAGTGAGTCGCTGCCGGGGTTGTGAGGACGTGTGAGTCGCGTGCTGAAGGAGATTAGTGGGCGCCTGAAATGTGAGGAGAGGGGTCGCCTGTCTGAGAAAGTGAGTCGCCTGGCTGAGGACAGTGAGTCGCACCTGCCGTGTTGATGGAGAACGAGCTGCGCGGCAGTGGAGGGAGAATTGGCGATGACATGCTTTTCGCGCTGTGAGGGGCACGCTCTAGTGAGCGCCTGCAGTGTCAGAGGACGAGTGCATGTCGCCTGCCGTGAGGACAGTAGGTCGCTGTGAGGGGAGTGAGTCGCCTGCTGAGGGAAGTGAGTCGCCTGCTGAGGAAAGTGAGTCGCCAGCTGAGGAGAGTGAGTCGCCTGCTGAGGAGAGTGAGTCGCCTGCCGTGTGAGGAGAGTGAGTCGCCTGCCGTGTGAGGAGAGTGAGTCGCCAGCTGAGGAGAGTGAGTCGCCCGCCATGTGAGGAAAGTGAGTCGCCAGCTGAAGAGAGTGAGTCGCCAGCTGAGGAGAGAGAGTCGCCTGCACCGCAAGAGATGGAGTGCTGCCATGTGAGGAGAGTGAGTCGCCCGCCATGTGAGGAGAGTGAGTCGCCAGCTGAGGAGAGTGTGTCGCCCGCCGTGTGAGGAAAGTGAGTCGCCAGCCTTGTGAGGAAGGTGAGTCGTGGCAAACTTAGTAGCTCCTGGCAATAGTATAGTGACTTCCAAGTTACAAGTTATTAGTCTTAATTTTGGACCGTCTGGCCCGCCATAGTTAGTTGTAAGCCAGCAATGTTATTTGAGATTTTCACTTGTGGGTCATGATTAGAATTTTTTATGATAATTTAAGGTCAAATTCTTTCTGGAGACCTTATTTATACACCGTATATCTTTATAATGAATGTCTTTTCTAAATATTGTCATAATTGATGACTTAACCTTCAATGGATTTTGACCTGATGTTGACCTATGAGAATTGATTTGAACTGATTTTGATCAATAAGAACTGACTTGTTTTGGTAAATTTGCAAATGATCATAATCTCAGATCAGCCCATGGAGATCTGCTGTAGGCACCGTGTCATTTCTTGCACATTTCTAATAGCCAATCATCAGAAAAAGCTACTTATAACACCGCCATCGTCTGGATGCACGTACAAATAATTAACTGCACTTGAAGCTTTCATAAAATTCAAAATGAAACACCCAAAACTGTACATGGCATCATCACGAATATGTGAAATTCCGGAGGGGGACGTAATGACGTGTGCCATTAATCGAACTATGTACTATAACATGTAAAACGGGAACATGAAAGGAATATTCTAAAAGCAACTCATGTAAACACCATAATCATAATATTGGCTTATTTAGAATAAGGTAAATAACTAGATTACTGATGTCCATGTAAACGTAGTCAATGACTCTAAAAAACACTACACATTCTTAGCAGGCCATGGAGTCTGAAGTGGTTAACAGTTGTATTTCAAGGATGTCAATAACTAGTTAGCATTGCAATATCAACATTTGAGAAAGCAGCTTACAAAGAGTTCTTTCAGTGGGCAATTGGTAATGATTAGCTTGGACCTTGGCATGTTTTAGTCAATTTGCTATCGTCCAGATTTAGTGGTCAGTGCCCATGAGCACCAAAGAGTCTTAATCTACTCCTGAACTCTTGTCAATGAGGTAAATCAACAGAACAGACACATACTAATGACAGTTTCAAAGATGAACTGATTCATAGATGAATGCAGAATCCCATTGTCAATACTACATTATGATTCATTCATAGATGTACGTTTACAGAGTTCCTAGAAGGCAGCGCCTGTACCTCCAATGCTGTCTAAAAAAAAAAAAAAAGGGGGTTAAAATAAACCACATACAATAGAAGTGAATGGATCCCATTTCTGGTGGATTTAAAAGTAGAAATGTGAAGCTTATTTTTTTTCCTTTCTAAACAAACTAAATTTCTAAGCAGTCAGTCTTTTGATTGTTTTGCCTGGCAGAAAGTAAAACGGATGAAAATATCTAATACATTGCAGGGTGGACCCGAGCAATCTAGACGCTCTAAAAAAAAAAAAATGCTGGGTTAAATATAACCCAGCTATTGGGTTGTTTTGACCCAGCGGTTGGGTTCAAAACAATCCAACCACTCGGTCAAAACAACCCAATAGCTGGTTTTGTCCCTTTTAAATCAAGCGCTGGGTTATATTTAACCCAGCATTTTTTAAAGTGTAGTGAACAGAATGTCAGTTCTTTTTTTCCCCAACTTGAAACCGTATGCAACATGTTAAGACACAGAACACTTTAGCAACCACATGCTATGCCCTATATTTGTAAGATTCAAGCACCATTTAACATCCTCAGACTTATTCAGCACAAATTTGGTTAATCTTATTTGATTTCTTTAGTAAAAACAGTTTGTGAGAAGTTTTTGAATAGTGAGGAAGGCACCGTTTATTCATTCCACGCGGTTTACGGATACTGAAGTATGAAAACCAAATGTATAACAAAGCGTAAATGTTGTTATTGTGGCAGTAAGTGGTCAGGAGTTTGAAAATTACCAATACTACAGCGAGAGAATCCTGATACGCTGGTGGCGGCATACCCGGACAGCAAGGGGCCCACCTCGGAGCTTACAACGGGGGACATAACAGCCCTAACAAAAGGGACCACAGGTTCGTTGCAAGCAGGGGAGCCTCATAAGTGGTATAAACAAGTCACTTTATTAACATACAATGATAAAAACACTGTACACGTCTGAACAGGAACTTATAAAAGCCAGTAAAACGGAGTTTACACACCACATTCTACGTGGACAGGTGACGAGCGAAAATCACGACTCCTGGAGGAGGGGCCAGCAAAGACCCTCAGATTTCTACCCCACACTCATGAAAAATCAGTAATTTTAAACAGCACTCCACATGGACACGCAGTACAAGGTACATGACAGGACCCCTCCCCATAATCCACACAACAAACATAATATAAACAGAACCAGATGAATTCAGACAGAACAAACTGGAGTAGAGCAGAGCAGAAGTGCAGTCAGTACGCTTAGAGTAGAGATCGATTGGAAAACGACAGCGGGACGAATGCAATCAATCATGCTGGACATTGAACAAAAGTTACGCACAAAAACTTGTTTAAAACACTTTAAAGCTATTCCCATCCTACAAGCAACAGTACAACGTCAATCCACATGGTCGCTCACACGGCCAGGGGAGTACAAGCTAACTTGCAGAGCCCATATCTCTAAAAACAAACAACAGGTATAAGCCTCTATTACAGGCAAAAAGGCATTTTTTAAAAACGGACAATACCTGAAAACGGCCAACAAGCAGCACACGCAGACAGGAGGAACAAGCCCACATGCTCGACTCATTCAACGCCAAATGTCACAATATGGGCAGTATTAAGGATCAGGCATCCCAAGCACCAAAACACTTACCCTTTGATATGCACACAGGCACTAAGTTAGCTAATGAAAACGTAGCCCAATGACCAATCACGATAAAGTACAACCCTGATAGGTCAATACTGTTTGAGGGTAAAGCCAGCCAATCAGTACTGTGTCTATAGCTCACTCTGCTACATTATCATATTTTGTTACTTTTTGTTCTCAGGTCCCTTGTCCTGGTTAGATGGCTCGGATGTTAATTATTCCAACTGGCTTCAGGAGCCCTCGCTAAATGCATCCTGTGGCTACATCAGGAGAGATTCTGGATTTCAGTGGAAACCCACCCGCAACTGTAGCCAGGAGTTCTACTTTATTTGCTAGTTTGGTTGGTCTCTTTCTTTATGTGAGAATATTTCCTTCTCAACTTTGCTTTTTGATTTAGTTTGAACATATTTGATTGATTTTTTTAGAGTCTGGGTGCTCTTTAGCCTGTGCTGAGCATAATGCTATACGCTTCAGTGTGGCTCTGGTCGCTCTATCTATCTAAAAGATATCTAAAAAAAATAAAGCTATAGTGAAAAGTAGCTCATTTTAAACACATTAAATGTCTGTATCGACCCTTAAAATGGGAACTTTGGTTTGTCCAAATTTAGAGGCAATGCCCTTCTTGACCTCATCTCTAACTATAAAAATCTTAAAGGGATCATATGATGCTATTTTAAAGATCATTATTTTGTGTATTTGGTGTAACAGAATATGTCGACATGCTTTAATGTTCAAAAAACACATATTTTTCAAATACTGTACATTATTTTAGTTCCTCTACGCCCCGCCTCTCTCAAACGCTTTGTTTTCTACAAAGCCCCCTCCTTTGACACGCGCAGTCTGCTCTGATTGGCCAACTAACCCAGTGCATTGTGATTGGCCGAAAACAGCAAGCACTCGTCGGAAATGTAACTCCCCTTACCATAATCGCAGCTTCAGCTTTCAAAATAAATGTAAAGACAGTTAATAATGTAATTAGTTTTACAATCAGTTCAAGCCTGAAAGGGCGTGACAGACACAGTGATGATGCAGGACACAAGCCGCGGTTAAGACAGCTGAAGTGCTATGATTTCTGACAGGCAGTTCACTCTCCGCTGGATGTGACCCTTGTTTCCCCTCACCACACACACACACACACATACACACGACGCGTTACTCTGTGCTGCGAAAAAATTCTGCATTTGAACAGTCAATAGCAAATAATTAAACTAATAACAAAACATACTTACAATCACTGATTCAGAAGCGCCAGATTGTAATAGCAAAGTCGGAATTTACCCTTTTTATTTTTTTTAGAAATAGCCTTTGTGCACAGCCAGCCTTGTACTCTTAGGTTCAAAAAACTGACTGTCGTCCATAAATGCGTTGCACAAATTCGAACATTGTGCTGATTGTGCTGTTCTGTTGTAAATAAATCTTAACCAATGTTTCCTAATTGCATATACTTCCGGAAGGCCAAATAAAGTGCATTTGCTTTCACACTGAAATACACAGCGTCTCCCTGAAATGGCTGCATCAACACTAACTGCGGTTACTGAAAACCACGCCTTCTTTCTTTGCGTGAAAATTTGGGCGGCCATATGTATATTTACAGCATAAATGAGGTAGGTATGGGGGGGGCGTGGCTGACTCTTAACTTTTATAAAGAAAATCTCTTTGGATTTGAGACTTTCGTCTTTGCAACTTTACAAATCTTCTTAATGCTTCAAGAGCTTGTAACACTTCAAAGAGAAAAAAAAATCGCATCATATGACCCCTATAAAGAGCCGATGTCATATTTTGACTAAATTAAAATGTAATTAATAGTACTAAAAGCTATTTTCAAAAAAAAAAATTCAAATATTGTTGCTGACTGCATTCAACCTTATTACCCAAGCTATTTTAAGAAAAAATAAACAAATAAATATAATTTTCTTCTGAGAAATGTAAAAATAACTACAAACAAACTTTTGGCCCCAAACTAAATGACAGAAGCCCTGTTACTTGCGAAATTGTAATGCATTCTTGCATAATTATTAGTACTGTAGCAACAGCAATAAACAGAGAGCAGATATTATTTTTTGATATTTTTTTACTAGTGGGTGCAGGACACTATAATTCATTTATGTAAGTGAGGATAGCAAAATAAAGAAAATTGTGACAAATTATACCCAAATATTCTTCGTACAGTGGACTACCAGTAAAACTGATACAAATTTGGGACCAAAATTTTTTCAGACCGAGTCTGGAAAAAAAAAAAAAAAGAAGTTCAGGTTTGCATGAAGCTGGGTGACAGCATACCCAGGAGACTACAGGCTGTCATTAAGGCTAAGGGAGGAGCTGCACAATAAGTACGGATTAGAAATTGTGTAAATACTGTCATACTAACAGCTGTCTAATTTTTTGGTTGATTGTAATCTATTAGGCTACATACCTTTCTATCAAAGTTATCTGATATTATTAAGATGAATTTGTTCTGACACAGTTTAACTCTGAGTTCTTGTTATATTTTATTACCATTTTCTAAACTATAGCGAATAAACTGTGATAATGTGAGAAATGTTGAAGGTGTCTGAATAAATTCTGGCTTGACTGTATCTATTTGAAAAATGAAGTCAACCAACTAACATTATACATACTCTTTTGGTTTCTGTACCCAATATTTATAAAATGTACAAATGCAATAAAATATTGGTATCGGTACTCAGTATCGGCAAGTACCAAAAATAAAAGTATCGGTATCGGGCAAGTACTGGAAAAAGTGGTATCGGTGCATCCCTACTACTTATACTTACATACATTTTTGTTCTGTTTGATTTTTCTGTTTACTTACAGTTTTATTACTTAAAATCCCCCAAATCAGGGACATTACCAAATTTTGGTAACAGGGTTGCAATTCCAAACATCATGTAAATATAGTCAGAAATTCAGCAGCATATAATATTGTGTTTGACTTCCTAAGATTTACAATCAACAGCAAAGTGTTAAAAATCTCTAACTAACCATTGTCAAAAAAGTGGGGTTTTTTAAGAGTTACATGCACCTTTTTGTACCCTATTTGTGGTATAAGTGCCAAAAACAATAAAGAACATTTTATGATTTCAGGCTTGTCACTTAAGATTTTGGAAAATTTGTTTCATGAGTCCCAAACCCATATACAGTGTATTATTAATGGGGAACATATGGACTTTACAGAGCGTTCTTTCTTTCATACAGGGCAAAACAGCTCAAAAAGCTCCTCCACCATTTACAAAAGCGCTCAACAACTATCAGATTACATGCTTCTTAACCATAAAAAGGAAATTATAACCAAATGTATGCTTGAGTTCTATATTTACAGAGGAATGATTTATTTCAGCATGTACTATTGTGTATTCAGCAGCATATCGTGATTAATGTTACAGATGATTTGCACAGTTAATGTAAAACTATTCTGTTTCTTGTTTTCAGTCAAGAGCACTGCCACAGACTGCAGGTGTGTCAGGCTGCTGCCGATATTTCATCTTTTGGAGAGCCATGCCCTGTACTGGGAAGCTATTTGGAAGTGGAATATCATTGCAAAGATGGTCAGAACTCTTTTGTTCCCACCCATTATGACACATGATGAAACTACATTTTCCTTACATAAAAACACATATCTGATGTTAATAATATGGTGCATTATTGTCTCTTATGTATTAAACACTGTGGCCTTTAGACAGCATGTTTATTACCCCAGTACGTGTCTGATTGCATGGATTCATGTGTAACTGTCAGCTTATCTGTTGCACAATTCTCCATATATTTAGACTTGTAGGTCAAAAGACCATTTAAGTTCCATAAGCGTTACCTAGGACACCACACACACACACACACACACACACCACACACACACAAAGGTTTGCCGTGTTTAAAAGTCTTATAAATAATCCCCAACATCTACTCTAATCTTAAAATTTTATGATAACTTTCTTAATATGAACATGATATTAATAGCAATAAGCATATGTATGTATATAATTATATATACATCATTATCGTGATTTTTTTTTTGCCACGATAATCGTGTATTTATAGAAAGAGCAATTCTGTACTTGCATGCAAAGAATTGAAATTATTCAAACTATAGTCTCACCTAGAGACCATTGCTCAAAGACTTGTAAGTCATAACAATGTAATTTTAATGACCTCATCTGTCGAAAAGAGCTGTTGAAAACATATCCACATCGCTATGATCAGATGCTTTTTTAACTGCTGCTTTCTCACTGCTGTCATTTTAGTTTTTGAGAAGAAACGTCTAATTAAAACCAAGTATGTTAAGAAACAATCATGAAAGTGTACTTTCTTTAAGTACACTTAAGTTGCCTTTTGTTAAATTCTCTGCAAGTACAGTTTTTTAATATAAGATTGAGGTATACTGCAAGTGCAAAACAGTATTACAAATTACAAATTAAGCAATGTTTTTTCACAGGGACGGATGTAATGATGAGGTGGTGAAACTTTTTATGGATGGGGAGAAGACTGTGGTGCATAAGTACAGCCGAAGGGAGGACATTGTGCTGGAGATACTCCACCATTGAGGCTACGGGGGTAGAGTGCAGTACTAGTGAATGGCATGTGACCGCCTACAGAAGCATGATAAGCATCACTATCCAGGAACCGCTCGAAGAGTTTGGGACCATAAAGTGCCACAGCATGAATCAATCCACAGGCTATTCCAACTGCAAAGCACTTTATAATAACCCTCTGAGAATCCAAGTGACATTAGACGCAGGTCAAAATAAACATTTATTATTACTATTATTTTGACAAAAGGGAATGTAATGAGCATTTTTACAGTTTCTGAAAAAGCCCTTGCAAACCTCAACACTAAAATGCTAGGTAGCCTGTGCGTTGCTACGCAGTTGCTAGGGTGTTTCTATGCAGTTTCAAGGGTATTCTGGTGTCTATGATGTTGTGGCCCCTAGATATGGCATTTTATTGTAAAGCCCAAAGTATATTTAAATAGTCAAACACGCAACCTTTTAACCTTAAAGTATACTCCATTTGAAAGCATGCACGAACACAAGTGCTTGACACATGTGCACTAGAAGTTTCATCCTTGTTCAATGTCTGCGCAATTGCTCTCCAGAACTTATGACTGATTCAGAATGTCATTGTACTCGTTTAAACCAGAGTTGCTCTTAACTCTTCATCCCCTCACACAAGCGGTCATCAACACAGGGGTCTCCAGTCATTCAGTCGCACTGGTTTCTTTTTTGACTGTAAAACAATGGAGCTGGATAATGTTGCCACCTTGTGAACAAACCTAGTGGGGAAAAAAAACCCTCAAGGTGCATGTGCAAGCTTTGGAAGCTTATCTCCCAAGTGGTCCTCACTGCAGACCCAAATTGGTCAAAAGGGTGGACCTTGACCTAGTCCAGCTCCATCCATCTGTGATCCCAATGGGTGGAGCTTGACCTAGTTTCGTTTAGGGATAGGTTTATGGTTAGGGTGTGGTTGGACCTTCAAGCTCCACCCACTGCATCCAGAGAGGCGGGGCTGAACATCAAGCCCCACCCATTTTGCTCTGCATTGAGCACCTTCTCCTTGTTTTCATCACTGAATTAAAGTCATCAGCGTCAGTAGTTCTGGGAAGAACTTAAACCCAAAGTAGTATACTTTGGGTTTAAGCCTATGGGATTTTATTAAAACATATGCTTAACTTTTCCACCCAACTGATATCAGAAATACTTATAGCGATTTCAAATGACATAACTTAAGTTTTAAAAACGGAGAAAATCTAAATTAATATTTACCTCCTCCAGGAACAAATGTAACATGAAATACAGAGCTGGCCTCCACTCCCACTATCAGAGGGATTGTTCCACATAACATTACTGTATCTCCAGAAGTACAGCAGCAGCAAGGACCAGGCTGCCACCAGATTACTGTTGTGGCTCTCAATGGGGTGACGGCTGTAGATCGCTCCACTGTCTTGAAGCTGTGCTTGGTGGAGCCATTGGAAGGCCTCACTGTGGATGTGGAACCTGAGCATGCGCAGTGTCCGGTCCATGCCCTCTATGTCAATGTGTCTCTGGCTCGGGGGGCTCCAGTGCAACTGCATTTTCTGGTGTCTGGAGCCAATCACACCTTTTCTGAGATGCATAAGATGCTACATGGAAGTCCACAGGTTTTCGTCATCTCAAACATAATACAAGGTACTGCCTTTTACTTTACACGTACACTAGAGAGCCAAAAGTAGGTGGACATTTAATTTCAAAAGCATGACATTAATAGGGTTTTAGACATATATTAAAACATACATTATAATGAACGTAGTGTGTATTTTGATCACATAGCTTGTACCTTCTTCAATCTGATTTTTTTTTTCTCTTATCATTTAGGCAAATTAAATGTTATGGTCAGAGCAGAGAATCAAGCATGGAAATGGATGGTGGAAACTCAGCAGTGAATTGTCACAATTCAATTCAAATGAAGGAGACATGGTATGTGACCAGAGCTTCTGTCTGATAAAAAAATATATCGTCATTATTAAGATAGGCCGTCACACTTCATTGCATTATGTGAGATGTTGTTACTACAGAAAATGTTCACTGCAGGTATACAGAAAAAATATATTAATCCCAGTTGTTAGTGTGTGTAAAAAAAAAAAAAACTTTCCGGGGGGAAAAAACCATTCTGAGGTTTAAAGGTGTACACTCTAAAAAATGCTGGGTTAAATATAACCCAGCGCTGTGTTAAAAAGGGACAAAACCAGCTATTGGGTGTTTTGACCCAGCGGTTGGGTTGTTTTGACCAGCTTTTGGGTTGTTTTGACACAGCGGTTGGGCTGTTTTGACCCAGCGGGTGGGTTTCTTTTTTTTTTTTTTGACCCAGCAGTTGGGTTGTTTTGAACCAGCTGTTGGGTTTTTTTGACCCAGCGGTTGGGTTCAAAACAACTCAATAGCTGGGTTTGTCCCTTTTTAACCCAGCATTTTTTTAGAGTGTAGTATATTGGTTTGAGTCTGTACTGGTTCTTTTATACAGAAATGATTTACTTGAGCTGTTAAGTTGTCTAAATGTTTCTTTTGCGGTAAGACTACTTTTTAAAGGTGGATAAACCTTGTTATGCATTTCTGATATTTGCTTTATTGAAACACATTACAATAAGGTTCCATTAGTTAACATCTAAACAGTAAAAGTGAAAAATACTTGTAAAGCATTTACTAGTTCATGTTTATTGTAACATTTACTAATACATCATTAAAATCAATAGTTGTATCTGTTAATATAATATAATGGACCTGAGCTAACATGAACTAACAATGAACAGTTTTATTTTTTATCAACTATCATTAACAAATATGAATTAATACTGTAAACAAATGTACCCTATTGCACATTGTTAAGCTGGAACCAGATACATCACTGTCAATCCTAGAGAAAATATGAAGCCAATCGTTAGTAAGCAGCTAAACGTAAGGCAATTTGATCAAGTTATGAGCTCAGATTTCTTGTCATTTATACTAAGTAGCCCACCTTGAAACTGGTGTATACTTTATCTCCTCTCTTTTTAGCTGTTCCAACTGCAATCCAGTGAACGTCGCTGAGAGCGTTAAGCTACAGGTGCAGTGTGAAGGATGTCAGAAAAGAATTTTACTGTAAGTGTTTTTATGTTATGACATTCCAGTCATTAAACCTGTAGCTTTAGGAAGATTGCTCAATGTGCTTTCTGAAAGTTAGTTCAACCTTGCATGTGATCAATGGTGGAAAAAGTATATAGCTTACTTTTTTTTAAAAATCTGTTTATAATAAAACATTTGTAATGATGAAGTTGCAATTTAGTACATTTAAAATGTATTATTTATGTTATAAAAGTTCTAAAATTCTTAATAGTACTTGTATGTCATTAAATTAATATAAGTGTACCTCTTTAAAGCATGAAAAATATTTGTAAAACATTTCAAGTGTACTGCAAATATTTGATATCATTGCAATGTGAACCTCTTAAAACTGTTAAGACACATAATCATGAACGTGTACTCTCTTTAAGTACACTTAAGCAGCCTCTAATTCCATTAATATTATATTATCTGCATGTACGGTTTTTTAAAAACATACTTTTATGATTTTAAATACACTACAAGTGCACATTTAATATGATTAAGCACACTTTTTTTCTTGAAGACATATGACAATGTGTTTGTATGGTGTATTAAAATACCATCTAATGCATTGTCTTCTCACAGGGTTCGCCTAGCCACTGTCATTCAGAGTCAGTGAAAAAGCCATCGATACAGAAGGCAGAGGGCAGCAGCTCTTTTACCATAGAGAGTGATGCACTACGAAAGGTAAAAGCAGGATATCACAGTGGTGGTTTATAGTAGAAGTTGCTTAAATCTTAAAATGAGCTTGGACACTGAAATCACACTTTAAAATGTATGAATTTCATTGCACAGATAGACAAATATCAAAACAAGCAGAATCTGCAAAGAAATTCTAGATATTTGGTTACTTTTAAATCAATTGTGTCATGGCAGTTTGAGTGGATGAAGTAAGTTCTCCTCAAGTTCACACATGTGTTCTATAGCAGATAAACTACAGGCTTAAGTAATCACATTAACTATGAACATATTCCACTAGTTTCATAACCAGAAAGTGTCCAGTTTTTTTCTGTGTAAATTTTAAACAGTAGATCTATTATTTTATTGTTTGAAACCCAGCACATCTGTATTTATTTATTTATTTACATACAAATAAATGCTACTTGGTTTGATATTATCTAATGCAGTGACATTGATACATTTTTAAATGTGACTTAAAGAAGTAGTTTACCTAAAAATAAAAAATAGCAAAAAAATGCACTCACCCTTGGGCCATATAGTTGAGTTTGTTTTTTTATTGAAACAGATTTGGAGAAATTCAGCATTGCATCACTTGCTCACCAATTGATCCTCTACAGTGAATGGGTGCCGTCGGAATGAAAGTCCAAACAGATGATAAAAACATCACAAGAATTCATAAGTAATCCACACTTCAACTTCAGTCCATCAGTTAAAGGGATAGTTCATCCAAAAATGAAAATGTGATGTTTATCTGCTTACCCCCGGGGCATCCAAGACGTAGGTGACTTTGTTTCTTCAGTAGAACACAAATGATGGAACACTTTAATTCAGCTGGATACTTTATTGCGGAGCCCCCACAAAATGTTGGAGGGCGGGCCGCGCAGCAGCAGTGCAGTGAGTTGTCAAAAATCTGTTGTGATGGTGACGCCGAGGGTCCAGAACGTCCACTACGGTAAATTGATGTGAAGTTATTTTTAACTCCATCCGTTGCAGTCTATCAGTCGTATAATGCATGGCAATGGTAACAAAATCTATGAGAGTAAAAAAAACATGCACAGACAAATCCAAATTAAACCTTGCGGCTCGTGATGACACATTGATGTACTAAGACACGAAACGATCGGTTTGTGTGAGAAACCGAACAGTATTTATATAATTTTTTACCTCTAATACAGCACTATGTCCAACTGCCTTTAGCGCACGCACGACATCCGGTGCGTGAGGTGTGTACGCGCTCTGGCGTAGTTTACATTAATGGCTGTGTTGATATCCAGCCGAAGAGCAATCAACCATAACTTCAGGCGAGCAGGCTCAGAAGTTGGGAATACGTGGAAAGTCACCACTCCTGAATGAGTTCGCGTGAGAGAACGTAATGTTTTAGTTTTAAGTCAGTTTGAACAATCTGGATAAGCGCAATTAAGTACCATTTTGATTAGCCATCGTACCTACAATGACTGTGCACTGTGTAAACAATGAGTGACGTATACGCGCGAGAGATCACTTCCGGCGCTTTTGTAAACTACGCTAGAGCGCGTACACACCTCACGCACCGAAAGTCGTGCACGCGCCCAAAGACAGTTGGACATAGTTGTGTATTAGACCTAAAAAAAAAAATTATAAATACTGTTCGGTTTCTGGCACAAACAGATAGTTTCGTGTCTTAGGACATAAATGTGTTGTCACGAGCCACAGGGTTTAATTTGGATTTGTCTGTGCATGTTTTTTTTACTCTCATTAATTTTGTTTATATTGCCATGCATTATACGACTGACAGACTGCAACGGTTTGACTTAAAATCTTCATTTGTGTTCTACTGAAGAACAAAGTCACCTACATCTTGGAGCCCTGGGGGTAAGCAGATAAACATCAAATTTTCATTTTTGGGTGAACTATCCCTTTAATGTCTTGTGATGTGAAAAGCTTCATGTTTGCAATAAATCCATTATTAAGTCATCTTAATTTAAACTTTTGCTTCCGACTAAAATATAGAGTCTGTAATCCATAACATTTCTTTCCACAGTGCAAAAGTTGTCTTACCTGAATCAAGAGAGAAATATGCACAGATCAAACACCATTCACAAGTGAAAAACATTCTAAACAAATACTGTCATATTTTTATCAGCTGTTTGGACTCTCATTCTGACGGCACCCATTCACTGCAGAGGATCCATTGGTGATCAAGTGATGTAATGATACATTTCTCCAAATCTATTCAGATGAAGAAACAAACTCATCTACATCTTGAATGGCCCGAACGGCAATTCATTTGAATTTTTAGGTGAACTTTTCCTTTAAATGCTTTTTGGGACCACCAAATTAGATAACGCTTTGTCCTTGTTATACATATGCCTACTTCTATAGTAAAAACAGTTTTGCATAATTACATTCAGCTACCCATAACCCTATAGTATGTACATGATGTTAATTGATTGTACTCTGTATTTGTGTAATTACACTGTAACAATGACACACGTAAAATAAAGTGTAACCCCAAATTGAAATTTAAGACCCTGGTTGATTGATGCCAAATATGTTTTCTCTTAGCTATCAAAGGCAGCTTATCTGGATCTGCTAGATACACTGTTCCAATTGTTGATACATCCAGTGCTGAGGATTCATCAGTCCAGCTGCTTTTGCCGACCACTATCTCTCCATCATCTCATACTACTGACAAATAACTCAACTCTGTAACGACCCCCTATCGTCCTGAGTCCTCCCTCCTGCATCATTAGCCCTCTTGTGGGTGATGTTCTCTCTCCTTTTAAGATCAGCTGCTCTGACAATCCATCTTTTTGCAAAGTCGGGTGCTGTATATTGTCAAGGGTGAGAAATGTGATTTTTATTCTAAATTTGGTTCTTGCTGATAAAGGTGAAAACAACCTATGTGTATAAAGGTTAACTTCATGTACTTTGACCTATTTTGCAGGTAATTATTTTTATTGCGGTGCCGAGCCCATGGTGGAGTCACTTTACCTCCCTCTAGGGAATAAACATACAACACAACTGCTATAACCACTCGGGTTTGTAGTCTAGTTGTTTGGTTTATGAGCATCTTTCCAAAAGCAAGTTTAAAAAAAGACACTTCAATACAGTTCAGCTGAATTAATTAGACAGATGGTTCTTCGTGCCATTTGGCCTTCAGAAATGGAATAAATCACTGCCAAATTTCAAGAAATTATATTTTTCCACTTCAGGCCCAAAATGCCAGATCTGTAACCACTACACAGTGAGCAACCAGCATAGAGGAATACATATTCAGATAATCAACACATACTTGTTCTTCAATGGCCAACTCTTAAACCTTTTCAGACTTATAAATATGTGGCTATAGTTTTACACAGTACTCATTTTTTGTAAGTTTATTTTGTATCATTACTAACCTTAACCCTAACTCAACCCTGTCACAATAAGTTTGGAATTTATATGCTAATTTATACTTAATATGAATAGATATCGAAGTACATTTTTGTAGTTAGGTTACTCAGTTTTCTGGTAATAAACCAAACATTATAGACGAATGAATAAAAAATGTGTGAATAAATAAAAAAGGGCACATGTCTTCCCTTTGAAAACATGTTTTGTGTCATATAATTACAGCGAAAGAAAACCAAACATGTTGGAAACCATGTGTCGATTATCAATAATCAAAAAACTATATAGAACGTGAATGATGACTATATAATTCAATAAATGCTAAATTTAGTTTCTAAATCCTAATTGTGCATTTTTTCAACTTATTTCAGTCTGTTTTTTAACCTGTTAATATGTAAATGTGATAAATGAGAACATGCAAATTGGCTGAAAAACACCATTTCAAATAAATTAAATGTCTTATATTTTGTTTTCATTACATATTAAACAGAGTTGAATCTATGAAGAAATGCAATGTAAAGTTTATATCTATGATTCTTCTTGTTAATCAATATCAGTACTAGGCCATGGGGACCATGGAACTATTTCCTGAGAATGAGTGAAATACAGAAAAAAAGATTGACAGAATGATATGACAGAATTGTGGAAATGAAATTGTTGTGCATCATGTCCCAGGTTAAGGACACCAGTAGTAATCACACAGTTGGAGAGCTCCAGGCGCTGGTTTCCAACCAGGTGTCTCAGCTGCAGCAACAAGGTCGACTCACTGGCACAGATGTTTTAGTCTGTGTCCGACGGACCGAACGATGCATTACCTGAAGGACAGCATGACAGTGTCAAAAAAGAGGTAGCCTATAGGAAATATGCACATTCAGAAGTGATTTATATACCCACCTGTTAACCAAATATTCCTCTTCTAACTGAAGCTGAGACAGCAGATGTTGCAGCGTTTGAGTGCTGCCACAAGTTCCTTCCCTCCGAAGAATCCAGCAGAGGTGCAGATGAGTGCTAATGTGGTTGCAGGCCTTACCACACAGGGTCATGAGCTGACAGACACTGCTCAGGTACTTCTTAACCCATCCAGGTGAATTTAAATGGAAGCAACACATTGGTAGCAAGACATCTCTCCTAACTCATTCTTCCTGGCTACAGTTACAGGCTAGTTTTCTGCTTACAAACCTCAGTACGTCTTTGGTCTCCTTGACGCTTTCTGGTAAGGAGTTCTCTGAATAGATACTGCAAGCATCTACGCCGATAACTGATGCTGTCAGGAACATCATCAAAGTTTCTTCCAGTACTTCTAAGCAGGTACATCACAATACTCAAGTTTAAACCATCATTTTTAACATTGTTTCCATTCCCCTCTATTTGAAATCAAGGTCTGGAGTCTGGAGGAATACTGGAGAGGCACAGAATCCAAGCTGCTTGAAGTCCAGTGTGAGGCTTCCGAAGTCAGTGATGATTTGGGGTGCCGTGACGTCTACTGGTGTTGGTCCATTGTGTTTTATCAAGTCTAAAGTCAATGTTGCCTTCTACCAGGAGATTTTGGAGCATTTATGCTTCCATCTGCTGACAAGCTTTATGGAGATGCTGATTTCCTTTTCCAGCAGGACTTTAGCACCTGCCCAGTGCCAAAATAACTGCCAAGTGGTTTGCTGATCATGATATTACTGTGCTTGATTGGCCAGGCAACATGCCTGACCTGAACCCCATATGGAATCTATGGGATATTTTCAAGAGAAAGATGAGAAACAGTCGATCCAACAACACAGATGAGCTGATCCGAGCTGAAGGCTCAATAGTGCCTCAGCAGGGCCACAGGCTGATCGCTTCCATGCCACACCTCACTGATGCTGTAATTTGTGCTAAAGGAGCCCCGACCAAGTATTGAGTGCATAAATGAACATACTTTAAAGAACTTTAGCTTTTCTGTTTTGCAAATCCTTTTTTTAGATTGATCTTAGGAAATATTCTAATATTTTAAGATACAGGATTTTTGACTTTCATGAGTTGTAAGCTCTAATCATCTAAATTAAAACAAAAAAAACTTTTTAAATGTTTTACTCTACATGTAATGAATCTAGAATATATGAAAATTTCACTTTTTGAAATAAGTTACAAAAAAAATTACTTTTTCACGATATTCAAATTTTTTTAAATGCACCTGGATGTATGTATATATATCATATCTATATACAGAGTTCTGGAATGAAACTTTAGATGGCGCAGTCCGATAGGTCTAAATCAATCTGACCTAATGACATCATTATCACATGGCACAGCTAATTGGTTCTCTCCTGTATCGGTAGCCAATGAGCTTGCTGCTCAACAATCAAATAATCCGCTAGTGCTTGCTGTAGCAGTTGCAGATTGCTTCAGAAACCCTCCACCTTCCCAGCTCCACCTGTATAGATCTGCTACGAGGTGATTCTTGTATGCTATATGGGGGTTATTCATGTGTTATTTTTGCAGCAGCAGTATTTCTTACATGCTAACAGCAGCATGTCTGTGAATGTATTGGCAGTAGAAAGTCTCGGTACATGCTCTGCCGCAGCAGCAGCAGCGTAGCAGATCTATTCCAAGACCAAATACATTAACATTGTCATGCACATTACCATGCCAATCCCTCCGAGAGTTGTCATGACGAAATATATATATATATATATATATATTATAAATATATGAGCCAGTACTAGTAATATTGTGTTCCTATCACAGAGAGCAGTTTTTGTGAGAACCCAGAGCAAAATGGAAAACAGCGTCTACAGCCAGTATCTCTACAAACAACTGCAAAATGTGGAGAGAGAGAGCTGAGACTGCTGGGGCCTTCATCCTTCTCTAAGCCAGACAGCTACAACCAGGCTGTATTGCAGGTCCAAGGCATGAAGAACCTACATGAACCTCTTGTCTCCTCCTGTTCTGTAAGTGGTCTACATACCCGTAGCTCCAGCTCCACAGAGGGCAACAGTGGAGACAGCAAAAAATGTTGTCAGATAGGCCTGCCCTGGTGGTTTGTGTTCGTTGGTTGGTTTCTTGTTGTAGCCACCAGTGGGGTTTCAGCATACTTCACTATGATGTATGGGTTGACCTATGGGAAGGAGCGCTCCATCAGCTGGCTCATCTCAATGGTGGTGTCATTCTTTGAAAGCCTCTTCATCACCCAGCCTGTAAAAGTAAGAGATGGAATAAAAAAGACAGTTCATGGGACCTTCCTTTTTTTGTATTTTATATTGTGTTTATCTGTATTGTACAATACCACTTCCTGTGCAGCTTGTTGATACTGTCCGTTAGATGTTTTGTTGCTACAGAAACCTGGACTTGATGGGCTTGTATTGATTTCTTTAGGTACTGGGCTTTGCAGTCTTCTTTGCTTTGGTACTCAAAACTGTTGATCAAGAAGAATATGGAGATATTCCGATTGATGGGACTCTACCCAACACAGATAACTGGATCATCAACAACATGAGTGAATTTATTGCATCTTATTTGATAATCACTTTTAAGTGACAAAACATCTGTCCACAGATGATCCAGATGCAATCAGAATTGCCAGGAGACAGCACATGTAGCTCCTATCAGCCTCCTCCTCCCACCGATATAGAAAAGATAAGAAACAACATGATCAAAGAGCAGAAAGTTTTTGCACTCGTCCGAGAGATTCTCAGTAAGAAGGTCATCATTTCGCTTTCATTATTAGAATGATCAGCTTGTTTAAAAGCTTTTTACATTGCAGTTTATGTGGGATTCCTGTGGATGCTTCTCTTGGTCGCATATGGCCAGCGAGATCCACATGCATATTACCTCACCCAGCACATCCGGCAGAGTTTCAGCAATGGCATTTCAGACAGTATGAAGCACAAAGATATATTAAATTGGGCTAAACCCTCCCGTTTGGGCAATATTCAGGTATTCCTTGAATATGTATTGTTTATGTTGTCTACTTGTTCAAGTAGCTAAAAACTGCTCGTTTATTATACCGATAGACCTATATGTACCATGTTGTATGTTAACTTTTCAGGCTTCATAACAGATGGAAACTCAAAACTTGTTGGCAATGCTCGATTCCACCAGGTTAGGGTAAGAAAAGACTCTTGTACAATTGCCAAGACCATGCAGTACTCTGTTCCTGACTGTCATGCCCCATACTCCTGGGATGCAGAGGACATGGGTTCCTGAAGTTCAGGCTGGAACTGGACTTAAAAATATGAATGGCTCTAAGATTTTACTCACACCATGGCACTATCAAACTGCGGGCAAACCCTGTTTCGGGTGGGCTGGCCCTTTATAAGGGTGGAGGATTTGTGGTGGAACTAGGTCCAGATAAAAAGAATGCAAGCAGGTAGCATAATGTGTTATAACATGTAATGTAGTTTCAAAAGTATAAGCTACACCAGTTAATTTGTCATTTCCTGTCCTACAGTCTTCAATATCTTTATGACAACATCTGGCTTGACGTGTATACACGGGCTGTCTTTGTGGAGTTCACAGTTTACAATGCAAATGTGAACCTCTTCTGCATTGTGACTCATATTTGAGACCACGGGAGTGGGTGAGGCATCTCCTCTTGATATTCTTAAAAGATTCTCATGTTGTCAAAGGTTGGACTCATGGTAATTTTGTTGTTATTGCAGGTGCATTCCATTATCTCAGTGAGACTGTCCATCTTTATCAGTCCACTGGTGGCTTTCATGTATTTATTATGGCATCAGAGGCCATCTATTTCCTCTTCATTCTCTACCTACATGTTTGTGCAGGTCCGTTTTCTCACGGAACATTAAAATAAAATGGTGTATGTAACTCAATTCGTAGTTTGAATGTTCAAACAAAACTTCAATAATAAAATAAACTCAAAATAGCACGACAACCCCTTGCGGACGACTGTCGCGCACAAACAGAACCAAACCACAAAATAAAATCCAGGCCTGGTCCTCTCTCGTCTTTCACTGTCGTAACTCCTCCTTTTATCCTTCCAGAGCTCCTCCGTGGGACTCGAGACCAGTAAGTGGTGCAGGTGTCGCTCCTTATCAATTACTCCACCGGCCTTGCTCCGTTCCCATGGCTCTCGGCCCCGCCCCCACTCATCACAGTGTAATTTGCAGTAGTGGAGCTATAATGCACAGTATCTTGTGGATTTAACAGGGCAAACTGATGAAGCAGCAAAAATGGGCATATTTCAGAATCAAATGGAATGACATGAGTGCATTTTCTGTGTTTGTCAAGAGGATGATACTGGGTAACCGGGACATTGAGTACTACCAAAATAAAGACATGTGAGTGAAAGCTTCAAGTGTTCCAGGTCAATCAGCATGCTCTGAATACCACACTTCTTCTTGCTGCACAATACAGTATACACTTTATATTTAAGAATACTTGAGAATTAATACAGCTGCTTCTCAAACAGGTTTGCCAGTTTTTACGAGACTGCAACTGCAGATGCTGTACTGGGCTATCTGATAGCCTTCTTAGTTCTACTGGCCACCATAAAGCTGTGGCATCTATTGAGACTCAACCCCAAGCTACACATGATCACCTCCACTGCAGCGGGCATGGACCAATATCTCTGGCTTCATCGTGGTCAGGACCATCATGTTTCTGGCTTATTCCATTGCTGTTAGTATGGAAATGTTCTTTAACATAAAATGAAAATAGACCATGATCAGGGCCTACAATAGGGGCAACTCCTAGAGGGCCACAGTCCTGAAGAGTTTAGTTCCAACCCTGCTACATGTAGTTCTCAAGGGTAGCGTCCAAAAGCTTTGGAAGCTGACTTATTGTCTCTCTGCCTTATGAGGCAATAACTTGCAGGCAGCATTTGTGCTGTATTTTCCCAAACTGATTTTGGAAGGACTTGAGGAGGCAGCATAAAAGTTTAATAATCTAAAATCAGAAAATAGAGAGTGCTTTGGTGATAAAGTGAATATTTCATTACTACAATACTCTCTCCATCTTTCGGATAGCTCCCATTCTTGTCAGGGGTCACCAAAGCAGAATAATCTGCAAAGCCAATTTGGCACGTTTTATGCCAGATGCTAGTTACTACAATACAAATTTTCACTAAAAATTACATCAAAAGTGGAAGACATCGCAGTCTCAGTAGACAGCATGTGAGAAAATCATTTGATTTGGAGGCCTGGTTGCCTTTTTATGCCACATGCAGAGTCAGCATGTTTCAGCTTTCGGACACACCCAAGTTAACCTCGAAGGACTTAGCCAAAGCCACTGGAAGGCAAGCCAAAAAGTAACGACAAATACTTATGCTTCCACTTTGGCGGTACGCAGGTAAAGAGACCAGAGGCTGTTTTGCTTGAATGAATGTCAATGGAGGAGAGGCTTCAATACACTAGCATTTAATGAATCGACAACCTGTTTGCTAATCTTCAACATGTTTTACACTAAACAATAGTTTTGAATTTAACTATTTTTAGAGTTTACACAAAAAAAAAATGTCGCTTTATAAGAGATGTCACAGACTTTTTGCAACAAGACTGAATTCAGCTTACGGCACTTTTCATTCATTCCTATGGTATCCGTAAACAGAAATTCAGTGTCGCACAACTCTTGACTGAAATTCACGGTGCGTTCCAAACGGGATATATTGCCCTCCAAAGGGCACTTCGAAGTGAAAACAATCATGGCCGCCATATTGAAGGGTCGTTCCAAACTGAAGTGCTCAAAACTGGCCACTTCAAAGGGCCCTTCGGAATGAAGGATTTCGAAGGGTACAACTGATGGACACTTCGGGCTCCCATGATCCTTTGCGCAGATTCTTTGCATGACAATGGCGCCTCCGTGTGGGCACGTGATGATGACGCAGAAGGGCTACGAACAGTTGTTGGTCCTAACCCTTCAACATTCGAAGCTCATCCGGAGAGTAAACCCTTTGAAGGGATTAGGGCATAGGGATGAGCCCTTCTGAATGGAACGCAGGGTCAGTCACGTCAAGGCTGTAATGTGATTAGTTATCAAGGCACATGTGATCCAAGTTGGCCGTTATGCTTTCTCCAATAGTAGGTAATACAAACCCTCTCATCTCCCAATAAGAAGACAATAGGCTTGTTTGAGATGCGCCTCGCCTCGCCTGAAATGAAGGCGAGAGCAGGCAGCTAGGGGAGGAGTGAAATAAGCGCAGTCAACAGACAGTTCTGCCCTCTCTAAGTGGAACAGATACCAACGAGATCAAAGGCAGATATCGCGTTATTCTCACTCATGTGCTGTGTTGCTA
The DNA here is from genome assembly GCA_018155175.1 of Sinocyclocheilus anophthalmus. Classification (NCBI taxonomy): domain Eukaryota; kingdom Metazoa; phylum Chordata; class Actinopteri; order Cypriniformes; family Cyprinidae; genus Sinocyclocheilus; species Sinocyclocheilus anophthalmus. The sequence continues at coordinate 328,134 of JADLZN010000398.1, read as the reverse complement.
ATAAACATAATATAATTTCAGTTCTGTTGCTTTTATATGAAAATAAATATGATGAACAAGACACTCAAAGTGCTTGCTATTTAATTCCATACGAAAGGCGTATTTATCATCCATTTTTACTTTAATACAAACATGTATTTTAGATTTTTATAGAAATATGACAACAATCACATATCTCACACAGAGGTCGCACTGTCATAGTGTTTGGGAACATTCATGCATAATTTAAATACATAATCACATGGAACCAGAAAAAAAAAAAATTTTTTTAGAAGAGAACTCAACATCACAGTTGTCTGAACCAATGAGCATTAAGCTGTCGTCAGCCAGTCGTTTCCCATCATGCTTTTGATCAGTGCAGTCGGTGGAGAGCAACTGCGCTCGACAGCACAATCCGACACAGCCGCCTCACCATCGTGAGAATTTTTTGGCACACGTCAACATGACATCAGAGCAAGTCGGACGTAACTCTGACATTTCTAACTGGCATGCATCTTGCGGTGATCACCGGTGATTGGTTCGGCGCAGATTTTGCTAATCTCAAACAAGCCTAATTTCTGACTTAGCTGGATAATGTGTGCTTAATTAGGGTTAAAGCTAAACTCTGCAGGACTGTGACCCACCTGAAGCTGGGTTTGGCATACAAGCTATTGGAACAGAGCTGGGCAACTTTGGTTCTGGAGGGCCGCTGTCCTGTAGAGTTAAGTTCCAACCCTAATCAAACACACCTGAACAAGCTAATCAATGTCTGATGTGTTTGATTAGGGTTGGAGCTAAACTCTGCAGGACAGTGGCCCTCCAGGACCAAAGTTGCCCAGCCCTGTACTGGACAGAGTAATGCCAAATCCTGTTCCTGGAGATCTACCTACCTGCAGAGTTCAGTTATAACCCTGCTCCAACACACCTGTCTGTAATTATCAAGTGCTTCTGAAGATATAAATTATTTGGTTCAGGTGTGTTTGATCAGGGTTGGAGCTCAAGTTTGCAGGAAGGTACATCTCCAGGAACAGGACTGGGCACCCCGATTTTGGCACTATATATTACAAGTTAATAACATGATGAACAGCCTGAAATGCAGGGAATCTTGATTGCCACCATAACTCTCATTTGCAGACTGCACACATTCAATCCGAGTTCACATTTGTCTGAAAGTTTTACAATTTGTATCCCACTAGTGCAATTTGATGTACGGTTGGAGGATCTACTCATACAGAACTCTGCTTGAGGCTGCACAGACCATTATTTGTCTACAACTGGGTATTTTTAATTATGATGAGGTAAATATTAAAGGCATATACTGAATTGGATCCTGCATTATCTTCATGACATTTGTAGTTCTCAACCTCTTTATATCCCAGATTTTGGTGGCTTTCAATGAAGCGCTCTTATATTGCTTAAGACAGTAAGCTCATTCAAATAACCATGTAAATGAAGAAACTAAAAGGCCTTTGGGTGCCCAGCCGTTATAGATGTTTAGCATGCAAGTATCCACAAGAAGACCAAAATCAGTCATTCTTACAAACTATTGACAACCATTGAGAACAAGAACAAGAAGTTCAAAATCAAATGCAAAATGGTTGTGAAATTTGGTATACTTATTGGACAGGGCATTACTGGTAGCAATTCTGACGTCTCTCTCAAACTTTCCAAGCACTACTGACAGTTTTGACTTTCATTTCTGCTCATAATTTTTGAATAGTGTGGCCTGCAGTGTTGGGGAAAGTTACTTTTAAAAGTAATGCATTACAATATTGCGTTACTCCATAAAAAAGTAACTTATTACATGACTTAGTTACTTTTTATGGAAAGTAATGTGTTACGTTACTTTTTAAATCTGGACAGGGCTTGCTTGTTTGTTTTTAAAATAAAAAAGTTATATTTTTGGCAAATATAAAAGCCTTTCACACCAAAAGTGAAATGAATAAGCCTCAGGCTGAAGGGAAAGTAAATGTACGTCCGTACAGCAGAATGCAGAAGAAGAAAGTTCAACACACTTCAGCAATAAAAAAAGACTAGAGTCATTTTTGCTTATTAGTACGGTTGAACTGGATCATCGAAGGTCAGAAGCAAAGACATTGTTAATAGAATGGGATTAAATACATAAAGCATATTTGTGTTGTTTAACATTTAATTATTGCAGGTTTGCTCATATTCTGAGTTGCATTATTTTTAATCATTTTGAGGAATTCTGAATCTGTGTTTTTTTGAGTGAGATGAATTAATGCATATTCATATTATTTTAGAACTACAGTAACATCTTCTGATTTCTCTCAACATGGGGACAGGAGAACTGTCAAACAATAAATTGCGGGGAAAAAAGTAACTTGCGTTACTTATTTGAAAAAGTCAGATATTCTCTTGTAAATTAAAAAGTAATGCGTTACTTTACTAGTTACTTGAAAAAAGTAATCTGATTACGTAACTCGCGTTACTTGTAATGCGTTACCCCCAACACTGGTGGCCTGGATATACATTGTTCACTTGTTTTCAATTTTCACCCACACTTTTGTGATTTGAACAAAAAAAATGGCATTTAAACATCCTAAAGCTCTTATCTGATTTTCTCCACATTTGGGTTGGATAATTTTGATACACCAAATAATTTCTGTGTAACGCTGGGATCCTCATTCCTGATGCTGGAGAACCACTTTCCTACAATTTAATTCTGCTGCTTCATCAGTTTGTCCAGTTAAATCCAGATGACACTGTGCATTATAGGCTTCACTTATGCAAATAGCACCTATTTCAGTGTTCCATGAGAGAGCTGACCTGCTCAAACTTGTACGAAGAGGAAATAGATGGTCTCTGATGCCAGAACAAATACACGAAAGCCATAATTTGTCAGTCTATACTTAACCTACAGCTTATATTCAGTTTTCATAACATCTGGATCAGGTAATCTTGAGACTACTTCTACAGTTATCAAGCTTTTATATACCCAATATTTGGTGTAACACAGATTCTGACTCCTGAACCCAAAGAGACACTTTCCTACAAGAGTTTAGTTGTATCTGTGCCCCAAACACCTGGCTGTCATTTTTTTCGGAGTCCAGTTACATTTTTTTGTATAGAGCTTTTTACAAAACACTATTTCAAAGCAGCTCTAAAGAAAATTGTGATGTTAATCTCTTAATATCTTCATGCCTTATAATTAATCACATTTAGCAGATTCGAGCTGGGCAACAATATACTTAACCAATCAGATTTGAAGAACCAGTTTATAGTTTTTGTGAAGTTTAGGCTTACAATCAGTGTTTGGTGCTTGTACATCAGTGTCATTCATCTATCATTTCCTCTGATTTTAGGGATTACTCATAGTTACAGTTAGGTTTAGGTGTAGGGATATGGTCAAGACTAATTATTTGGATTAAAATATTGTTCCAGGGTCAACAAAATATGTTGAACACATCTGACTCAGGTGGGTTCCTAGGTCAACATATGCGGTTAGGTGACAGCGCCACCTACAGGACAATTTGTACAGCTGTAAAATATGGCGATGTCCAAAATGCCCAACAGTTTGAAAACTCCTGGCTCAGACTCAGACAAAGTCAAAAACCTAACAAATTTTTCTTTATTATTTTCAAGAACATTAGGCTAAGTGGTATGGCCAAGAACATGCCTTAAGGGACTCTTTATAGCTCTATGATTCCAAAAAAAAAAAAAAAATTGCTCTGCTTTACAATGTGCATCGCATTAACGTACTTGGCCACAATATTGCTGCTTGCAGCTATATTCTCGGCTTCATTTTTTTTTAACCTAATAACATTGCAAGACTACAAAACTACAAGGCAATCATCCGGGGGTGCATTTCCGTAGTAAAATGGCCAAATCTCCATCAGTGGAACCATGTTGGTATAAGACGGTTGTAAATGACATTTCACACACAAGTGGAGGAGTAATAACCTTTGCTAATCAATCGATTAGAGATTGCAAGTGTAAGCCGGTTGTAAATTACTTTGACAGATTATGTAATTGCACAAGTAGAAAGCTGTTCATTTTTTAATTGCGTTAACATGCAGTATGTAATTGCCGTACATGGTTCATTCAGTCTGCAGCTTTCTCAGCTGGTCTTAGAAACATGGCATCAGAGGACTACTTCACTGTTTTTGAACCTTGTCGTGTTGTTTTATTTGATGTTACAGATTTACTCACTCTTCAAACATGGCGCTGATTGTTTACAACACAGATAATTATATATATATATTTAAAAGAAATGAAAGCGATTGGAACATACTGCATGTTAGCTTGCTTACTGTGCCCAAGAGCATGATCAATGCAAGTCCACATCACGCTAATAAGAAACTACTTCATACCACAGTTCGGGAGCTGCAGTTCCAACCACACAACTTTGCAAATGAATGTTCGTTGGAACTATGGATTCGAAAAACAGAATCGTTGAACTACGTTAGCAATGACAAACTGAAACCATAGTTGGTTAATAATGCTTTTGGGATAATGGAGAAACTCTAATAACAAATTACCGGAAAAGGCGAATCTATCAAAAAATATATCAGATTTAAAGCTGTTTTTTTTTTTTAATGTTGTGTATACTGATGGTTCATCCATACATCAACCAAATGCTTGAGACCTCCTCAAATCATGCTCCAATGACTTACAGTGCTTGTAACAACATCTTTATCCAGATTGAACACCAAGTGCACTTCTTTTGGAGCCTAAAACATTATCATTACAAGCAGCAAATGATTGCCACACACTATTATTGAAGCCCTCTGAACACCAACCATTATAGGAGAAGTCACCATTCAGGTAACAATGTTCCAATTCTTAAATAGTTTTCAACAGAGTTAAAAAATTTGCAGTCTGATACAGAAGGCTAAGAGACCTGAACAATATGAAAGTGCTAGTCATTAATTTACAGAGATCAGGCATCACATAGTGCTATGACAAGTATCCAATATGCTACATTTGAATACACGTTGACACCTTACAAATGCCTCCGGTTGTTTGACCAGGCAACTTAAAAATCAAGTGCCTTGGTTAGTTATGTACAATATGAGATTTGTTTTTTTTTTTGATGAAGAAAAACGTTGACACACTACTGCCAGAGGTATAATCTTGAAAAGGCCCTTTGGCCCATACAGTGACAATTTTGACTATGTCTCAATTTCAATTAATTAGCCCCTGTAGTATGTGTGTGGGAGCTGCCATTTTGGCATCCCTCTTATTTTTGGATTTCATAAGACAACATTGTTCAGGTTTTTTTTTTTTTTTTTTTTTTTTTCCACTGCTTAGCGTTCAAGTTATTGGTTTGTTTTCCCAGGCATTGGTTGCCTTCCCACATCTTCTGGTGCTGTTCAAATTTGATAGTCAGATTGAAGAGTGAGAGAGAAGAACCAGTTCTGGAACCACTACTTCAGGGAGCAACACAAGTGTTTTCATTTCACTACATTCAGTCACAGTTAGAAAGGGGAAGGGAAAGAGAGGACTCAATTCATCCCAGGGGCGCTGCCACCAAAGTTGAAATTGGATGGCACAACCGGATCTGCAAACTTGTATCCTCCATGCTTCTCAATCATCTTTGATTCTAAAAATCAATAGGAAAGAAAACCAGAAGTGGGATAAAAAATCAGCAGGCTGAACAATTGGGTAACATTTTGGCAGCATATTAAAGCAACACTTACATTAATCTGGATAAATTTGAAAATGCATCTTTGTTTTTTTCTTAGTGTTGGTCTTTTGACCACACCGAAATGCATTTTTTGAATAGCAAAAACAATTGTCCGAATTAAAAAAAACATTTTAAAACCAGTTTTTGCATTGTAGTGTAGATGGAGAAAACAGGTATCCAATAAAAAAAAAAAAAAAACAGAACTACGCTAAACTTCATTTAGGCGTGATGCATTTTTATGCATATTGTACAACGGCATTGTTGCATCCATCCATGTTATTAATGTTGCTTGAAATCAATGTTATTTTGTACAACCTTCATCTTATACTCCGGCAAAGATGACAATATTTACTCGCAACTGCTGACTAGAGTTGGGCCAAATTGGCATCGGACTATGTCCATAGTGAAACACTGCGATGGACGATGACATCCCCAGGAGGGTTGGGGTGTGCCTGAAGCGTAAATCCATGTTCAGAAAGCCACGGAAAACAGATAACGCTTTCCAAGAAGCCACTAAAGGGACATGGTTAGCCGCTTGCTAGCGGTAGCTTGTTACATTACAGTAAATAAAATTTACACTTGCCACATAAAGAGAGTAAGGAGAGATGACAGAGGACGATGGCGAATGACTTGCAGATCCTGGGCACCACTGACCAACATCTAAGTAAGTACTGGCACTTCGTAGTATACACAGAGTAAGTTATGTGTGATCGCCAATCTTGAAAGTTAAAGTAAAAAGCGAACGCGCATTCAAAAGCGATTTATATTAATATATATTAATAACCCTTTCAGGCCCAACCCTACTGCTGTCCCTAGACGGTGTACTGAATGCTGATTTTAAGTGTGACCTAGACGCATGGAAAGTGATGTCAGTGTGGACTAGTAACTTTTGGAAAATGGTAGTGTGGACTAAGAGTTTGAATCAAAAACACCTTCAAATACATCTAGATTCATGTGTACATATCCTAAGTGTTTCCAGCTTTTCACAGACTAGCATAAAGTACGTTTTGGGTCCAATGTCTGCCAGAAATATACATAATTAAATATTGGTAGTACGTCAAGGGGGAAAAGTAAGTGCTGCGCAATCAATTACTCAACCAGCTTTTCCTTTTTTTTCTTTTCCTCACCATGTGCTGCTTGTCGCTGATCTGCGAGTGTTGCAATATCCTGAAGTTGCTTTCTTTGTTCCTCATCGAGACACTGTGTGAGCGCCTGGTACCATGCTGGGTCACGGGCCTGGACATCTAGAGGAAAGAGCGCAGTCTCTCAGTAAAACACTCTTTTGAAGTCACTCATTTAATTCATACTATAGGTGAAAGCCATACTCTGTATTATGGCTTTGAAGATCTGGTATTCATCAACAAGGTTGTCCTCGTCGTCAACTAAGGTCGTGTAACTCTCAAGAGCGGTCATTTTCTCCCCTTCTGCGGGGGGGTTCATCTGTCCTAACAGTTCCCTTCTTCAATCATCCACCGTCCGCTCTTCCCTGGCTTGTTTAGCTTAGGCATTTTTTTTTTTTTTTTTTTCAAGGTTTTTAATCCCTGGAACTTTAATTCCCCCAATTGTTTGTTTTTTTTCTATGGGTCGTCTTCATTCACTTTTTTGGCCTAAAAACTCGGCTGGCATGGATACACTAATGAGTTTTCCACATGTCAAAAACTTTTACAGGTGTTTTCATTTACTTTGAAAACAAACAGCCAGGAAATTAAAACAGCAAAAATTTAAATCAAATTATTAACCCAATTCCCAACTCAATCAGGGGACCATCATCCATTTCCATTTTACAATGTATAAAAATTAAACTGGGAAAGGGAAACTACAAGCTTGACTCTTTATTTGATCCAACTCCAAAACTTTTGGGGGATTTAAATTTCCATTGTGGATTGAATTGCACAAAAATTTAAAAAACCAACCCCGGGATTTTTTTTTTTCCCAGGGGTTTTCTATTTTTTTTTTTTTTTTTTTTTTTTTTGGTTGTTTGTTTTAAACTATTTGATAGGGGGAAGCTGGCTTTAAAAACACAAAAAATGTATTGTATAAAGAGATATTCAAGTAAAAATAAATAAATAAAAACCTACTAATGAGGATTTGTTTTCCTTTTTAGTATTTTTTTGTTTCCATTTGTTTTTTACATAGTGTAAATAACTGGGGCTTGCAAGTATCCCAAATACTGCCAAATGGGATAAACTCATGGGACTACAAAATATTAATATAAAACCCAATATCTAAAAAAAAACAACCCTTAACTTCATTCCATTTTATTTCAAAAGGGGGGGGGACCGAAATAAACTTCTTTTTGCTGCTTTTTTAACACGTAGATAACAGACTGAAGATCTGGTAAAGCTCATTTACCATTCTCCTCTTCCTCCTCGCCATCCTCTCCATCCTCATCCTCGTCATTTTCATGTTCAGCCCTGCAGGCATAGGCCCTCTTCAGGCCGTTGAACAGAAGAATGGCTGCAGGGAGGAGCTGACCTGCGACCTGATTGACAGCCTGTGGCCTCTGATCAAGATCCATTAGAGCGCACAGTCCTAACACGCACATCTTTCGATCGTGGAGCCTGCAAACAATACAAATCGCATGTTACAATGACCAGAACTTTTGTCCTGAGAAATGTTTGAGCTCTTTAGATGTCAGTGTGTACCCGAGGAAGCAGTCGATGTCTTTGAGCCATTGGGAGATGAAGTGGTTGGTGATGGGCTCAGTGTTGTTGGGGAAGCGCAGATTCTCCAGTGTGTTGAGGAGCAGAGGAGGGCTGTAATAGAGTGCAGCAATGGCCACCTGCAGACACATGGTCCTCAACTCGCTGGTCTTCACTTCACGCGTCAAACGCTCCAAAGCGGTCGTTAGAAACAAGGGCACCACCTACAGGAACAGGCACCAAGATGAACCTTTTCATTACATTTCCATTATAGCAAATATGTTTTCATAATGGAGTGGTTAAATCCCAGAATTTAGCATTTTAACACTTCCAGTTCTGTTGTCAAAGTCAATGGGCCTCATTCATGAAACATTCGTAAATATTAGTGCGGTGTTCGATACGACGATGTATTGTCACAGAGATTTGATGATACGAGTATTAGAGCTGCAAAAAAAAAAAAAAAAACAAGAAAAAAAAAATCGAATTTCGAATATTCGTCGAATTAAAAAAAAATTCCACTTTTTTTTTTTTAGGTCCGTCACGTTTTAAAAAAAACATGTCTCAAGACTTTATGCCGGTTTTTCCCCATTCCACTGTATCTCATGTTTTTAAATGAAGAAAGTAGCCTACTTTTGTGATTGGTTTTCGGTCCTTTGTATTAAACTATACATACATGGTGCTGGTTTTTTTTTCTAATTAAGCAACTTTATTAATTATATAAGATTTAAAAACATTATGCACTTTTTTCAAAGATAATAATGTTTTTTTTATTACGCTTTGAAGAAACGTGCATAATATTTTGCTCGATGCGCCCTCTTATGCCCTCAGGAGAGAAGCCAAAGCAACTTTTCCTCTAACTGAAGTTATGCCTTTACAATTCGAATTTATTTTATTTTATCGGGTTTTCAGTCATTTTGACAGCCCTAACGAGTATCGATACAGGGATATTGTGGCACGTGCGCTGCAGTGGACCGCGTTTAACTTAAATACAAGAACACAGTTTAAAACGGAGTAGAAAAGTGCAAGGTTTCTAAAATATAATGAATAGAGCATAATACATAGGCTACAACAAGGTTTAATCTGGCCGCAGAGGAACACAACTAGGGTTGCCTGATATAAAGGGACGTAATCTCTGAAAAAGAGCTTCCCACTTGCACAATTAAGAAATATCTACTAAGTGTCTTATTTGTTTGTCAACCTGGCAACCATGTGCGCTCTCTTCACTGTGGATAAACGCACCGGCTTTCTGAAAACACCAGTCAGCTTGCAGTTTAGCGATCTCCACTTCAATATTCTATTCTCAGAAAAGTGTAATTTATCAAGTGTTCATTTATGAGAGAGAGTGAATTTATGTGTATGAATGAATTACCACCACTTCGCCGTGTTTCTCTATTAACAGTGAAGCTGTGGATTTAATTGCTTTAGAAACGATGATGTTACCAGCTCCTTGTTGAGAAATATAATGTAGCTCTTCAGAGATTAAGCTATTTTATTGATAAAACATTTTTTTTTTTTAAACGTAGAGAGTGTTGATTTGTACCATGATAACCTACCAGCAATGTTAAAATAATTTTAATATATTAGAATGAGTACATTACAATAATTTATTAGAACGAGTACATTATTATTTATGGGCTTAAAAACGATGCAAACAATCAGAATATTGTACCTGGTGGAGAGTGCACAATTTAAACATGAAACATATGCAATTACCTATACTGTACTGTGTACAGTTATGGAGCCCGTTCATAATGCAGAGGTCAACTGCCTGCTCTGCCAAAAGTTAGCGACAGCCCTATAGCATGCAGTGTTTCATAAACAGCTGTTTTACTAAATTCTTCTGAGGTGAAATTCAGTGCAGTCCCGTATCGTGATATGTATCGTATCGTGGCCTCTGTATAGGGATACGTATCTTATTGCGACTTTGCTGGTGATGCACAGCACTAGTAAATATAGGAGCAAATTCTGAGCAATTTGCGCTTAAAACAGACATTCCCGAAAACTCCCCTCCGTATTCATAAAAGCTTCATAAACTTCCGATTTGATAGTTAAACATGCGTATGTTAATGCATTCGTAAATAGGGCGCTAGTGCATGCTCATTCACAATTAGCATAATCCCCGCCTATGAATTACAGCTACGTAAATTGAGTGTCTTGAAACGCAGTGGAATATTCTGGTCTACTTTCTCAGGTTTGGCTCCAGTATATTGCATAAATACAAAAAAGACTAATAGGCCATATGCCTATCAATAAATACTCAATGTGTGTCCACCAAAGTGTTTTTAGCCAGCTGAAAAAATGTCAGGCGCTCTTCTGAAAACGGCAAGCTGGTGGCGCTTGACAACGCTTTGGTGGCACAGCATTTTTCCAGCTGAGAGGCTTTGGTTGCTATGATTTGGAATATCCACGGCAGTAATGTATTACTAGTATCTAATTTTGAAGAATATTACTGAATATAAAATGCAGTAACCAGCAATATTAACTTCTCTATTGTTGTTCAGTTGTTTTACAAGTAGGATGATTGGTCGGTGTAGTATTTGTCCCGCCCCTCTTCCATTGATTGGACGGCTGGGTAAAAAGTGGCAGTGACAAGCGCTGCGTTTTACCCAAAGTTGAACAGTTGAGGGGAAAAAAAAACAAAAATACCAGAAAAAAAAAAAAAAAAGAAAAAAAAGAAAAAAAAGCCAAACTTTTCATTTTTGATGCACTGCCATTATAATATAATTTACGTGTCATCAGTTTGTCAAAAAGAACACAGAACGTTTTCTGCACCATTTACACGAGGTAGGGAGCAGGTGTACATTTCTTTCGTACCAACTAACATTTTGAAAATACGAACACTTTCATGAATCCAAAAATTTACATCAGAACAGCTTTACGAACGATTTACACAAAAATTAATTCTGCTCGTGTTTCATGAATGAGGCCCACTGGGTTTTTGGTTAAATGTCTGAAATAAGGCATGTGGGGACATTGTAAAAGGGACGATTTAGGAAAACCACATGGCTCAATACCACGACCTCTTGCACTGTAGAAGGATGACCTCCAACAGCTTGGCCGCATGGCATTCTGGGTCCTCCCCTGGGTCTCCTGACAAAATCTGATTGAGCCACAGTTTACACAGTCAATCACAGTTTCTTTCAGTAAAGGAAGTTAGAAACTTTATGGTAGCACTTTGTTTTTACAGCCCTGTTCTAAATGTATGTACTATATACATACTAGAGTAAAAAAGTACTAACCCTGAAGCAACCTAAACCAACTAACCAATAAAGAGTACCAATATTTCTCAGTACTTTCTTTATACATACATTGTTTTTAAAAAAGTGCAATGGATTTCACTTTTGGTTTGCATTGAAGTAGCTGTACCTTTTTGCACATACTGTAGATTATTTCAAGGTATTTGGTGTCAGACAGGAGTGTGTCTGTGTCAACTGTGATGTAGTTATGGAGAAGTGGCATCATATCTGAAATAAAAAGGGTACATGCGGAATTATTTTAATATCTATAGTGAAAGTAAACAATTATAACACTTTTTCAAATTTGTACAATCATCTGACATTCTGTTTACAATTTAAAAAGGAAGTTAATCAAGTGAACATGCAAAGTAAATGCCAGACACTGCACTACCTGTGAAATAGTCAAATCCGTCTTGTTGGAAGACCTCATAGACCAGAGGGAGCAGCTGCCACATCTGAGGGGATACCTGCTGACATGTCAGACTGTGGGCCAGAGACAGGATCTCCTCGTAGAACTCTGGGAAAATTAACCCAAAACAATCAATACACAACCAAAAGGTCACACAAAACAGGTTTTTCCATTAGTGTGTGAAACTCACCCAGGACGTGCTGCTGGAGGACTGTGCCGATCACCTGCAGACAGATGCCCTCTAACTGCTGGGTAATCTGAAATCAATCAATCAGCAGTGTTAATGCACAGTGGCATCTCTCCATACAACGTCAGAATCACAAATATTACCACTAATGTTTGGCGACCGCAAAGTAAGCAAATACTGAAGAGAATGTTTAACGTGCTATCTGAAAGTGTGCTTGTCCTATGTCTCTCCAAACTCCACCTTGTTTGATATCTTCTATAAATAAATGACATTCATACATTTTTAAACAAGCATTCAGTTCAAATTCATTGCAAAGGGATTAGCATGAAATTGCATACAGTGCAAAGAAAGCGTGTATGTATATCGATTTCCACAAGGCTATTTAAAAATGCTCCCCAGCCAGTGAGGCACTTTGTCAGAAGTTGGCGTACATGTTTTTTTTTTTTCCCACGTTTGTGGATGGCTGGAACTAATTCAGCAGGGTGCTACAGGCTAGAGCAGTGGTTCTCAACCCGTGGCCTGTTCGGTAAAATTGAGCATCAGAATGGACATTTTTGTTATCAAGGGAGAAAAACAAAATGTGGAAAATACCAGCGAAGGAACACATACAAACAAGAGTAGTCGCAGCAGTGAAGGTAGGAGAGTGCTGTACTTTCGGCATCAACTTTCGGTTTGCTCCGCCACTCACTTGAAGATGTTCTAGAGCCCTGCACGGGCCTCAAATATAGGCCGTAGTCCGGCCCTGGCCCGTGACGTTCATGCCCTAGCCCGGCCCTTGTCCGACTGTTATTCAGGAAAGACCTTTCACGAGGACAGTCCTTTTTTTTTTTTTTTCCTTCTCCCAAAACAGCTTATACTATTGTTTCAGCTATATTAAAATAGTTCAGTTTGAGGTAATGGCAAAGTGATACATTTCGTTTCTTTTTATTACAGTTAATTTCAGAAAAAGCTTTGGAGCATTCTTTTGTTCATTAAAAAGTTGTTTTTTAAAGTAACGACCAAGTGGCCAGCGGCAGACAACGAGTTGATCATAGCCTATGTTTGATCAATTTAGCCTTCTCAAATCATCTTGCTTAAAATAAAATCTATAGATATAAAACAGTTCAAGCATATAACAATGTTTTAAAGTTAAACCTAGATAAATGTGCGCTATACCCAATAGTTTGCGCAGAGAGTGGAAGCTAAAGAGCGCTCTGCAGGACATGGAGGCGCCAGCGCAATCACTTGCAATTTTTCAGTGGATACGCCGTCATTTTTGCTCATAAAGGTAGAGTAATACATCATTCGGAACTGTAAATGGTCTTCTTTTATTTGTGTGCACTCACAATAAACAAAATGTTGTGCTTTTATAAAATAAAGAAAAAAAACATGATGTGCTTTCTGCCGTCTCGGTCTTGAACAGGAGCGCTTACAAAAATGAACCGAAACTCAGTGAATACACGCCTCACAGACACGATAAATATATCTATAGAAAGCTTTAAATAACTCTTAAAGAAATAAAACAATCCCCCCCCAAACAACCAAAAACCCTTTCATTATGATCATAATCCGTAAAGATGCACTTCTCTCTAAATGTGCGTCTAATGTGGAGATGGCGAGTCAGGATCGACAACTTCATCCTTGCGACACCGAATCAGAAAACACTAGTTTATTTGATAATTAATTCAAATATCTCCTTACTATTTCCCCCTGACACATTCATGGTAATTACTTTTGCCGGTGCTTTGCAGCAAACCTAAGCCTATTGCATGCATTTGAACGCAGAGTGTTCAGCTGCGCGATGGCATACATGCTGCTACGGCTGGACACTAAACACCGTCGAGCCGCAACAGCACGGTTCTCAGTGGTCAACAGCGCTGGCAATTAAAAATAATGTTTCTTCATCACTAATTGATGGATGTCTAAAATATAAAAATAAGGAGAAGCCTAAAACAAGCCCGATGCCCGGAACCGCGTCTGAACTATGACGTGAAAATTGTCCCGAAGCCCGGCCCTAGGGGCGTAAAAAAGTCGGGGCCCATTGGGCCCTGGCTGAAATGCAGGGCTCTAGTTCAGGCAAAAGGAAACACCCATATACAGCAATCATTCTTAATTGCAGAAATGTGGCAAAACATCTCTGGAGAGAACCTCAGATTATTAAATTCGAAAGTGCTTTCCATATTTGGATCAACATAGGCTACATTTGTGAACGGACATTTTCTGCAATCCCGCGCGTCAAGTCACACTTCCGTGCACGTCTTACAGACTGCAACTTGCAATCGCAACTTCATTGTGCAGTTACTCCTTTCGAGCCGAATTTCACAAAATTGGTCAGCTCCCGACAGCATCGGGTGTTTTATTAATGGGGAGTATAATTATTTATTTCAATGAATGTAATCGATTAGATATCATAATATTTAGGCTATAATAAATCTGAAGAACTTCTGCAGTCCATGTTTCTATTTTCTCACCTCTTTATGGTCCTCCACTACACTCAGCAGTGTGTCAATGGTGTTAAGGATGCCCATGGCGGTCACTGCTTTATCGTCACCTCCTTCCTCATCAGGCCCTGTCTGGATCACCTGGTTGAAGGTCATGGCCTGGGAGAGAGGAATCAAGCAGGAATGTTTACTTCTGAGATGATTCACCAAAGCTCTTTGTGCAAATTATTGCAACCTTATAAAGCCTACAGCATAATATTTTATATATTTCTAAGGCCTCTAAATAATATCGAAACAGTGCTGGAAAACCTGTTGTATACAGTCTACTACTTGCCATGTTGTCTGATTGATAGTTTATACCTTTTTAGCAAGTAAATGGTCTTTTGGTATAATTCTAAAAATGTCCACCTTTGCTGTGAATTCTTTACTGATTTTCATAAACTAAACATGAGATTACATTTTAGTGCTGGGTGGTATGACCAAAAATGTATATCATTATTTTTGCAAAATTATACCGGTTTCACGGAATATGACGGCATTTTTTTTTATGCATGACTGGGCGTTAACCACATTTTCTACTGATTGAGAGAGGAAATACTGCAGTCGATTGACTCAGAAAATGCCCTATTTTACTGTCATGATGAGAGAATACTGTAGAAAGATTCTACACAAAATGGTGATTAAATACGACCCATTAATACATGCTAACCAGGAGTCACTCTCACTTTACTCCTTAAATCCTGATTTATAATTGCAACATCGTCTGATAAAATCAACATGAATCTACACTTAAGAGCGGCAGTGCGGTTTTGGCTACATTCTTTTTTAATCACATGCAGCGCACTGCCTGAGACTAAGTAACAAACTAAGTACATATTAACAGACGAACTATGCTCATATTTATAATTCCAAACAGTCAGTAAGCGACCGGTGCTTGGAAACTTTTAGGACTGTTATTTCATGTGTCAGGATTTATAGGGTGAAATGAATATTTAAATGGCTATTACCAAATGCTGGGTCATCTCTACAGCGATTGGTGTGACCTCCTCACTGTACTCGCAGATCATCTTCTGGATGACGTTGGTAAGATCGTCATTCTCGGTCTCACGCACAATTTGGAGGAGGGCCTGCATCACGGGCCGGATATGGGGGGTGATGTAATCTTTGGCTGACAGGAAAACCAAACAAAGCCATCTCAAATTCAGCTAATGCAAGAGGAAGGCATTAAACAGAAAAGAGAGACAAATGAGTGAAATCTTACCTTTCTCCTGATTGCTGATGAGGACCTGGAGGGCGATGGCAGCCTCCACTTTAACAGGCATCTCGTTGTCATTGATCAGACACAGGCGGGTGAGCTCGAGGGCTGTCTGCAAGTTCTGGTCAATCTTGAACTTGACCTCGCAGAAGTAATGAAGAACCCAGCAGGCCTAGAGGCAGAATTACAATGAACTAAGGCAAGTCGACACTCGCAGCACTCAAGTCGTTGCTTTTATCTAGTGGTCGAATTATTCTTTAATAAGAGTGCAATAAGCACATCTCTCACCCTGGCTCTCATGTAACCCAGCTCACTGCGGAACAGAGGGAAGACATGATTCTGCAACATGAACTCCATCTGGTCTTTGTAGATCTTCCTCTGATTGAAGGGGGAAAAAAACAATACAACTAATCAGGATGTTCAATCCTAGAATAACCAATGCTGCTTTTTAAGTGTTACCTAAACATTCAAGTGATTTTAGACCATCTAAGCACAAGAACATGCAGAAGAACTCGATTTGCAAACACCAAATACTTGAAAGGACAAATACACACAAAATCTTGGCGAGCATCTTCAAACATTTATGTCTTAAGTGAATAGAAACTACTAAGAAAAAAACTGGATGTGCATCATTACACTGGAATGTGAATTTGGTTTTAAAGTGACAGCAGCCCAATGTCTGCTGCCACCTGCACCAATTACTCAATTTCTGCACCTGAATAATACTGTTAGAACTAAACTGTTAGAAAAATGTAAAGAATTATTTTAATTGTGACCCTGTCTTAAGTCGCTTGGGTATATTTTTAGCAATATCCAAAGAAACATTGTATGGGTCAAAATTATCGATTTTTTACGATATTATGTAAGGATCATGTTCCATGAAGATATATTGTAAATTTCCTACCGTAAGTATATCAAAACTTAATTTTTGAGTAGTAATATGCATTGCTAAGAATTTCATTTGGACAACTTTAAAGGAGAGTATTTTGATTTTTTTGCACCCACAGATTCCAGATATTCAAATAGTTGTATCTCGGCCAAATACTGTCCTATCCTAACAAACCAGACATCAATGGAAAGCTTATTTATTCAGAAAATTGACCCTTGTGACTGGTTTTGTTGTCCAGGGTCACATTTATATCTTGTTTTTTTACTGTACTTTTGTGCTACTGCTTGTAAATTATTTTATGTTTTTTTTTTTGGTCAATTTTATTACCGACTATTCACTTCTCTTCAATATTAGTTGGGCAAGTAACTTTTATAAAAATTTAAATTATAAGTGTTGATGTCATAAGCTCATTTCTTAGAATACAAGGCAAAACAGCCAAACATTTTCTATTATATTATAATTGTTATTAATTGCATTATTATATCTTAATAAAATCACCTTGAGAAGAATCTCAGCCAGCGAGCCGATCATATGAAGAGCGCCGTCTTTTTTCCTGGGGTCACAGGCCGGGTCTGTTAGTATCTGATAACAGAAGCCCATGGACTTCTGCAGCACCTGTTAAACAACAAAGGCGGTTAACGAAAGATTCAAAATATCAAGACCTCATGATTCATGTCATGTGTAGGTTTTGTAGGAGACTATGGAGGCTGGCCAGTGGTAGATGGTCGTTTAGACGTCACTGGACCAGTACTATGATCTCCAGTGGATCTGTGGCTGTGAGTGTGGCGTGAGAACCGTCTCACAGCCTGTAAGACACAGACCGGAGACGGCACTAAACGCAGATGGACACTACGCACACCGTCCACTCACAGCCAATCGATGGGCACTTTCAAAACACAGGCTGAAACTCAAATTCCCACAGTGCTTACACACCTGAGAAAGCTCTAAACAGAGCATGTGCACGAATTCACAAGATCCAATTTAAAGGTGGGACAGTCGAGCGTAGTAACCCTAAATAGTGTGGAATCAAGCAATTTCTACCAATTAGGCTATAACTAGGGCTGCAACCACTAATCGAAGAAACCAGACAAAGAATTTTACTTGATTAATCACGTCTGTGAGTGAAAACATCCGTCATCACTTTGCAGTAGTGCATTATAGACAAATATAGCTGAGGATACAGAGTGAATGGCTGCACAAAAAGAATCAAGTTATTCAAAACATGAGAATGCCTCATATTATGCTTTTCATAAAAAGCTTTAGAATATAGTGCAGCATGGCTTGTCAAGCGCTCTGGCAGATTTGTCTGCCATTAAATGAATTTGGAAATTGGTTTTCTCCTGTGCATAACTTGCATTCTGTAAATGTTAGAAAACCCAGTCAAGTATTTACATTTTGCATAAAAGTTTGTCCTGAGCGGAAGCAAGTCTCTGTTACACGGGCTTCATGTGCATACAGAAGAACTACATTAAAAAGGCATTGCATGTATATACAGAAAATGAAATATGGCTTTTTAAAAAAGTTTAATTGAGTAAATCACATTAATAGCTTATCAAAATAATTGTTAGTTGCAGCCCTAATAAAAACTATAATTCTTATAATAAATAAGAGACACAGCTCATTGAGATGACGGAGAAGCTCTTTCCACCTAGCATCAGAAGCATCCAACAGTTCTGTGGAAGGAGCCGCAAGGTGCTGATTGGATACATGAGGGTTGGCAGTAAGAGATACACAAAACTCAGCCAAACACAGTCACATCATGCCAGATGGTGCCTCCAAACACCCACCTCCTTCCTTTTGCTGCATGCAGTGAAGAGAAGCGTCTGAGCTGCAGTGGTGGGGGAGATGAAGTCTTCAAAAACATCTAAGAGGAAGCAGAGAGATTATGAGCAGATCTATCTGGCTTTGGTCTTCTGCTCAAAGAAACTTTTGGTAGTTCAGACAAATAAGGTGATGCTCTAACCAAATTTCATGCGGATGTACTCGTAAGGGTCTTCCTGCCAGAGCTCTTCATCGCTGTCTGTGTAGCACATGAGGGGGAACACCACGTCCTGAATGATTCCCTGAAACCAGACACATTCAAGTTGTATACCAAGAACTTGGATTACGTGTGTGACAACATGAGGCGGTGCTTTACAGTAATTTTACACTGGTTACAGAGGTTTTCAGTTAAGAATGGACTTGCAGTCAAATCAAATCAAACGCACAGCCACTTATGGCTTATTACCGGCGAAACACTCAGGTACTTCAGTAGCCCCAACAAAGGTTAGGAGAAATTAAAAAATTAAGTGACTGATTTGAACAAATAATGCACCTTTTAATTTGGCTACCTACAACTTGTGACTTTGACATAATTGACAGATTTATTTTACTGGGACATCTGATTTAGACATCACATTAGATAAAACAGCATTTTAGGGAAGTCGGATTTATTTCTGTGAATCAGTTCTTTTGAAGGGTACTTTTTAATCAATCTAATATACTGATTCAGTATATCCACAGTATAACCAAACAGTTTGGTTACCAACATTCTTCAAAATATCTTATGTGTTCAATAGAAGAAAGAAACTCATACAGGTTTGGAGCAACTGAGGTTAGTAATGATGAAAATGCCATTTGGGTAACTTTCTGACTTATTATCTCTACTACATTTTAATTCATTGGCAATACTGGTTTCCCCAAAGTTGGCATGGTAATGGAAATTTACCATATCTATTTTCTAAATGCATGTTATTGATCTTATTGTGAATGATTCATACATTCATGATTCTTTATACATATTTTTTTTTTTTTGAGCTTGTAAGTTTTTTTTCCCCATTTGCTGTGTCATATCATAAATAGTAGACACTCAAGTACTATAGAAACATATTAGCTGAGCTCCCACACAATTTGTTTGATAATTATGGGCCATTATTCGAAGCATAAACCATAAGATGTGTCCACCCTGTCATGGACATATATGTTAAGGTTAAATACGTTTTCATAGCAAAATTAAGACGCAAATTATATTTTCTGAAAGATATGATGTCCCTTTCCAAAACAGGGTTATTAAAAAAATTATATAATAATAATAAATAACAATTACATCTTCAATCATATTGATACAATTTTGTCCCTAATACTTCATTAATTTCCTTATGAAAACAAACACGTATAACAACATCTACATACTTGGATGTGTGGCTTTAGGTTCTTCCAGGTAACAGCGTGTGCAATTCCCTGGTTGATGTAATTCAGTGTCTGCTGCAAGACTCTGGGAGCCACGTATTGCTTTTCCCTATACTGATACAACACCTTCAACAGTACCTATCAGAAGCAAACAGTCAAAGGTCATCAGTTCTCTCAACACACGTCATGTCAACAACCCACTGAAATATCTACTGAAGTCTCCTGTTTACCTGCTGTGCAGCCACGGCATAACCCTTGAGGAAAAGCTCTGCAAACTCTGTGTACTCTTTGGTTGTGTTGCCAGGGCTGCCATACCTTGGGGCAAAAGCATGCATGAAAATCCAGTAACCGTTTGAAACACACAAGACCTTCAGCTGAGAATAACTACTCGAGCGTTTCTAACTGCTCAGCGTGGGTCGGGATTCAAACGGACCATGAGTCATCTGTGAAAGCTTTATCTTTAGCATTCCTGGGAGGAAGTGATGTTGTGTTAGTACTGCACCTTTCGAAGAGCCGGGCGAGGATGTGAAGCGCCCACTTCTTGCATTTCCACCAGGGCAGCTCAGGCCTCTCGTCTTCATCCACCTGAAGCGTCTCCTGCAAAGCCACACACACAAGTACTTTAGAAGATCAGAGCGACAAAACTGAACACTGCATACTATTAAAAAAAGTTTGTGAAATTTAAGAAACTTTCCAAAATGTAGTATGCCACACCTAGGTATTTCGTTCTCAGTATACATAATGCAGAAATAGTAGTATGTTTTTCTGAACACAGCCATCGATTCATGATCTTTAGGTGGAGTTTGTTGGATCTTGTAGGAGACTATGGAGGCTGGCCAGTGGTAGATGGTCGTTTAGACGTCACTGGGCCAGTACTATGATCTCCAGTGGATCTGTGGCTGTGAGTGTGGCGTGAGAACAGTCTCACAGCCTGTAAGACACAGACCGGAGACGGCACTAAACGCAGATGGACACTACGCACACCGTCCACTCACAGCCTATTGACAGACACTAAAAGATCATTAAAACCAACCCTGCCACTATACTAAACTCCCATGTGAGCCCTATCACAACATGCATGATAAACAGAGCGCATCCTTACTGGAGGAACATCTCGGTCCACGACAGTCTTCAGAATCTCCATCCACTCGGTCAGATTCTGGCGATTGATCAGCTCCAGAGGGAGGTTGTACTGTAAAAACAGACCAATCAATTCATGAGACCCAAACCACAAAAGCGTCATTGTGGAAAAGCTGTGAGCTTCTTTAGTACAGGTATCAGAAGTGACAGTAATACCTGGAAGAGAGCGTAAAGGATCTTGAAGATCTGTTTCTGCACAAGGACAGAGTCGTTGGAGGGGTCCGGCAGCAGCTGTATGAATCGGTCCTTCAACATGGGCATAAAGATCTGCATAGCAGCGACCAATGGCTGGCGCTCCTCAGGCTTCTTATACCTTACAAAAAAACAACACACAGACTTATATCAAGACTCCACATTGGAGGTATAGTATGGCTGTTCACACTGCCTGCTCAAATCCATTTTTGGTAAATCAGACTCAATTCGGTTTTGTTTTAGTATGTGTGAACCACCAAAAAAATAATAATAATAATAAAACGCACATTAAGCCTGATTTATACAAACTCAAATTAAATGGTTTGAAATCTGATTTTTTTTTAGACTAAATAGTAATAGTGACATTTTTTTTGTAATTTGGAATATTATGAATATTCAAATATATAACTAGTGTCTATGCGTACACACACAATACAAAATATTACAAAAATGAGTACACCTACCACAATTAAATCAGTAATGTGTATGTACAAGATCATATTCTAGCACATTACCGTGATTTTGCTCTGACAGAACAGCTACAATTTGCTTATTCAATGTATACATGTCAACATTCCGAATAAAACAGAAATAAAACAAAAACGATTTCATCTCAATGTGTAAAACAGTCCTCTTTGCTCTAACAGGTATGGGTGGGGCAAAATTTCCCGATTTCCATTTTCGACTGCTACTCAGTCATTTTAGAACAGTGTCACTTGGCATCATGTTGATGCTAGGCTTGCCGCGATAGACGGTGCTGACGGTGATACCGGTGTTAAGCCGCAACACCGGTTACGTCACTTGCCCACCACGTCACCGACCCCCACCGTCATGTTGATTTTTTATAGTAATACAAAATTAAAAATTAAAAACTGAACGCGGCTGCTCAATGCAGCGTGCCGAACGACAGTCGCATCACAGATCAGACTTCATTTATCCAGTGAGGAGAGGGAGTCGAGCTGACTGACAAGAAGAGTGGGGTGAGACAGACAAGACGATCGCGGATGATTTAGTTTCGAAACGAAACGCAAAAGCGCCTGTTTGGCAATATTTTGGATTTTGAAAAGCCTGTTGACTTTTGCCGTTTATCTGATTTTGGAAGTTTTTTTTAAACATTCGTTTCTTATTTAATTGGTTCCACATTGTTTGCTGATTTTTACTTTATTTAAACTTTGTGTCATTTATTTATTTTATTTGACATCAAGGTGTATGCCGTGCTCAGAGAGATATATGTCTTTCTACCGGTGGATTAAGTGGCACCAGCTCTCTGTGTGTTGTGTGTGTGTGTGTAGTCTGTTTATTTGAATATGTTTTACTTATTCAGTGTTGCTTTCATCCCTCTTACACACTAAGTGATTTGTTACGTATATTAGGATAGATGTGGTGATTTTTTATTTGCTTTTGTTAATACAAGTTCTCGTTTTATATATGTTAAAGTGGTTTGCCGTTGGATTTTGTTGTTGCATTTCTAAGCAATTGAGCCAGACATTGCTGCTAATTGACAGGAAAGTAAATGGCACTGCATTTAAACTATTTTGAAAGCGAGGAAGCGGAGGAAAGAGGAAAATCAAAGAACTAAAAACAACGAACAATTGCTTTACTCCAAATTGCGCTATTTGAAATGAAAGTAAAATGCGCACGCCGACTTTAAAGCTATTTAAAAGTGAAGGAAAGCAGGAAAAGAGGGACAGCACCCCCGCAGTGATACCGGTATTGTCACACGTCGATTAACCGGTGGGAACATTTCCTCACCGTCACAACCCTAGTTGATGCCTACATCTTTACCATAGAAACCAATGGAAACTGAATACATTGTCTGAACGTATCCGATCTAAGCAACTGCAAAATATAAAATCAGGCACTCTGTGCCAAAGCCTGGTTTCTCAAACCCATTCAGAAATCATGCTCAGTTTGAACACCACCTGTGAGTGTTTCACGGCTCTCTTACTCGTAATTCTTGACCAGCTGGTAGAGGCACAGCAGGATGCCCAGCCAGCAGCCACTGTTATCAGACTGCAGGTAAAAGCCGATCTTGTCCACAACAGCTGTCCATCTAGCGGGGTAGTCATGCTTGATCATGTGGTGAATGCAAGTTGTGAGTTGCACTCTATGAAAATGAGAAGAAAATAAAAGGTTATAAGAGAAAGTGATCCTTCTCCCCCCACCTCACACCACCGTGTGTACATTTACCGCTGTGTTACCTGAGGCGCTCTGGGGATTGGATGATGGCCTCCACTATGTGGTCTCGAATGAACTGCCTGTCCTCTTCTGGGATGTTACTGGTAGACCCTTCAGTGTTTGCATTATCTCCTTCACTCCAGTGCTGTGTCACCATGTTCTTCAGGTAGATCAAACCTGAACAACAACAACAGAGGTCAGAGATAGCAATCCTAAATGCGATGTCTGGATCACAGGTCAATTGCGCAAAAAAAAAAAAAAAAAAAAATTACAATAAAAACAAGTCACAGATTTTAAGCAACTTTTTAATGATTAAATCCAAATTACTAAAATCATTCAACCATCAAAATTGAATGCAGAAGAAATCAAACTGAAAAAAAGACTGGAATAGTAGCATAACACTTTCTGCAGAATACATAAATTGAATGAGTGGCATGAATGCCTTCTATTCTGAACACATTTGAAAACTTGTTGGCCTTGAAACCTAGCCCAGTTCGCGCAAAGAAAGCATGAGGTTAACACGCTCTGTTTGAACGCCCATGTGATGTCAAGAAAGCCTGAGCTATGTCAGGCACTCAATGCAGCTGTGCATCTGTTGAAAAATCCCAGCAGGTGCACTTGAGGACTCTCCAGAGAGCAGCTTTTTCATATTTAGAAACACTCTGTTCCTGAAACAGAGGAAACACTACTTCTTGTTGTAAAAAAAGTCCTCACAGGCAGCCAGACCACATATGTAGACTACAGACCATGAACGGTTTTAGCACAAAGTTGTTGGCGCAAGTGCTGAATATGTAACCAGCATTAGCTGACGAGGAGGATGAGTTAGACCAGAGACAATCAAACAGCAGACTGATGGCAGACAGGTTCATAAAGCCGGAAACGAGTAATCTTGCCTGCTGCTGCTGAATCAGCAACTCTTCTCGTGCCTCCCTCTATCCCAAATCTAATGGTGTTAACTGCAGTTGGGCATGTGAACACCAAACTGCCAAATAGTAGTCAGGTGATGGTTCATTTTAAATAGCTGATGACACTTAGCACAAATCCAGCCATTTCACAATAGTAAATTGAGTAAATTTAAGTCAGATGATGTCTCATATGCAGCATAATGCAATAAATAAAAGCCCTGAGTGGAGTACGCAAAGATGATTCTTGCCTTTTGTAAAAGTTTTTCTTGTAAAACCACAGTGTTAACAGTTACAAGTTTTCTTTGTGTAGTAAATAGAGTCCTATGAAATCCACAGTAATATTTCACAAATTCACGTCTTTTCCATTGTATTTACTCTAGATTTCAATGGTTTACTTGAATACAAATCATCAAAAAGCATGTCTAATCAATTGAATTCATAAAACTTTAACAATTTAATACCTTATTAAAATTTTCACAATAATAGTGCCATATAAAATGCCCCCATCCCCCCCTCCAAATTCATTTTTTTAAGATTATTTAAAGGGGAATAGGGAGATTTATTCAGAAACGGTTTTTGTTATGCTGGTTGAAAGTCTCTTTACATCACGATAGCAATCATTAAGTTAAGTGGTCTAAATGTATTTATATATTCTGTGGAAGGCGTAGGACCAAGAAATGTTCGTCCAATCAAAACGCTCGGTCCGAGCATTTTAATTGGCTTTCCTACCTGCCTGTCAACGTATGTATTACCATACCTCTGCGCACCCTTTCCAAGATCTCCTACTGCACCTTTAACATACATTTATCATCCTAAACAATGGCAATTAAACAAACTTAATTTAATCTAATCAATCTTTAAAATATAATCAAATAAAAGCAACAATTCCTTTAGAACAAAACGTAGCATTTTTGTCAAATAAATTGCTGCACAACACAGGTTCACTGTATGAATTAAAAAATATGGTTGGGGGAAAAAAAATCTTCTAATTGGGTGATATTCCAAGTTCATTTTACTACACCGTAGCAATACATTTGTTGTAAAAGCTTAATTTATTTTGGCAGTTTGAAGTGAGGGCCTTTGAGGGTCTGTGTATATTTGACAACATTTTTATTTAAATGAAATGATGAAAGGCTAATGAAGGTATTTCTCAGAGTGGCTCTGGAGATGTTCATGTGAAGTCCTCATAAAACAAAATATCAGATGTCAATTTGATTAACTGTACAGCTCTACTCCTTGATTTTCATTCTGCTTTACAGTAAATTGTTAAAGACTGGATGTCAGGATTCGGTCTTTGTTTTCCACATTATGAAAATCATAGGGCTAAGCAAAAAAAAAAGGTGAAAAACAATCTTCAAATGATAATTAAAAGAAAAACAGCTCTCAGAAATAAACTGTACCCATCAAGATCTTTCAATTGTAAAGACTATTTGAAACGATTTGAAGAACGCACTGCGAGTGCACCTCCTATCTCAGTTATGAATAGTGTTTTTCTTGATAATTGTCATTTGTAAAATCACAAAAGGCAGTCTGGCTATAGAAAAAAAAAGACAGAATGAGATGAAAAATTGTCACGCAGCAGCACAGAGGCATTTCAAAAGCACACATCCACCCACTCCAGGGCTGTACAGATTGAATTATAATTTTGTGCCACAATTTCACTTTTGTGCCACAGTGTGTATTTGTATTTTCTACAGCAGGCCATCTAATAAGCATAAATATGAATATATATGAACGTAGAGTATAGTGTATGTATGTGGATGTATCTATATATATATATATATATTTATTTACTTAGTGCCATGTCAGCATCAAAGACTATTTTCATGGCAAAAACAATTATAAAAATACTAGCATAACAAATACAATAAAAACCAGCAAACAAGTTATATCACACAAGATTTTTTACATTAACGTGATCAAAATTCTAAAACTTTTCCTAGTTTCTAGGCGAAAGCAAAAGCACTTTATTTGGCCTTCCGAAATTAGATGCATTTAGGAATCTTTAAGATTACTTACAACAGAACAGCAATGCATTTTATGGACGAACGTTTTGTGAACCTAGGAGAGGAGGTAATTCTGACTTTGCTATGACAATCTGGCGCTTCTGAATCAGCTACTGTTTTGTTATTGGTTTAAGTATTTGCTATTGACTGTTCAAATGCGGAGTTTTGTGTGAGAGAGAGAGAGAGCGAGAGAGAGAGAGAGACATCACAGTGGAGTCAGCTGTCTTAACCGTGGCTTGTGTACTGCAAACACATACCAGCTTCATCACTGTGTCTGTCACGCGACTCTTTCGGGCTTGAACTGATGGTAAAACTAATGACATTATTTACTGTCTTTACATTTATTTTGAAAGATGAAGCTCGCGATTATGGTAAGGGGCATTACATTTCCGATGAGTGCTTGTGGTGTTCGGCCAATCAAAATGCACTGGTTCAACTGGCCAATCAGAGCAGACTGCACATGTCAAAGGAGGGACTTTGTAGAAAACGAAGCGTTTGAGAGAGGCGGGGCATAGAGGACTTACAATAATGTACAGTATTTGAAAAATAATGTGCTTTTTGAACATTAAAGCATGTCAACATATTCTGTTACACCAAATACACAAAATAATGATCTTTAAAAAAGCATCATATGACCCCTTTAAGTGAGTTCTATATGAATGTAGAAAAATTTTCAAATGTAACAACTACACCCTTGAAATTCCCTTCAATCTGTATTCAAACACACGGTTACAGAATGTCTCAGCTCTGTGTCAACATATGACATCTGATACTAAAGACGGAACAGGGACAGTCATAGCTTGACAGAGGAGGTTTGAGTGTGCAGTTCATCGCCCGAATATGCTAAATGGTATGACAGCAGTATTGAGAGTAACACTGGTTTCTGCTGAGGAGAGGATGAGAATGTAGGTCTTAAAGAGGCATAACCATACCTGCTTGCCGTACAGGCAAATCCAACTGATCAGTCATGGTCACCTGCAGTAGTGTAGACACAAAGTTCACCTGGGTATGGCCCTGAGGAGCAGAAAACAAATCACAAATGTAAGAAACGCACAACGTAGCATTTGACTGAATCCAGATCATTTAAAGTACAGTTTGGGTTCTTTATAGGGTGGCCATATGTGCCGTTCATACGGGACACGTCCTGGCCAGGATTTTTATATTATTAAGTAGTTTGACCAATGACATGCAGGTATTGTATATAATCGACCAATCGTGGTGCGTGAGAAAGTGAGATCTACAGAGAACGATCAAAGCGATGCAAATACACGCATGTGTTTGTTTCGTTCGTTTGACTTGAAGCGTCGATGCGCACCGATCACTGAATGACACCAAAGTGCCACGAGAGTGATTCGAGAGCATAAGGAGCCGTCTGCTCTGCTCTCTATAGCTCTCGTGAATGTCATACAACGATCTATCTGCACAGTGCAAACAGCCAAAACCTGGATATTTTAGGCAATATAGAAATCTGTGGAAAGGACGCGCGTGTCCCGTAAAAATGGCCCATATGGTCACCCTAGTTCTTTATAGCTTAATTACAATTCAGGTGAAAAAGTGGATCAGGTTGCATGAAAATGAAGTTTGTGATAACTTCCAAATTACCCTGATAACTTTTTGTTGTTGTTAAAAGAAACTAAGAAATATCTTTTTCCAAATACAGCTGTTGTTCTTCAGTGTGCGGCATGAAAAAGACTTTATATTAACTGAAAGGGTGAACTGTTTACAAAGAGACCTGTATTGCTCCACTGAATGAACCGAAACAGCATTTCAGGGAACTCCTTTCAAGCTCACTTCCAAATAAACACCCCATCTACTTCTGGCCTCTGATACCGAACACCATAAACATACAAAATGAACTAGTCAGCAAAGATCTCTGTGGAAAGAACCACTGACTTTATGTAGCGTCATTATTTATGGCCATTTCGGTGTGTTTTCCCTCCTTTGAATATGTTCTTTCAAATACAGACTCTCCCGAGACTAACATGTCTTGTGATGATTCCATTGTAACAAGCTCTGAATAAACGGACGCAGCTCGAAATGCCATGACAGCGTTCTCACCCGACCACCAAAGCGTCAGCACACAGGAATCCAAGCCTGCTGTCCACATGGGCCGCCTGGAGCCCGGCCAGATAGTGACTGTGTCACAGGAGACCGCAGCAGGCATCAATCCTCGACTTCAGGGATTCACAACCTTTTGGACTCACAGGCCCCCAAAACGTGTGACAACAACTACAATTCCTGTTATTTAATTTAGCATTTTATTAAAAGAACTCACACTAGACCCTAAGAAAAAGTTTTATCATGAAAAACTTTTGATTAAAATGATTTCTTTCTTGTTCCTCAAATAAATCATAATTAATGTATATAGTTTTTTTTTTTAAATAACATCCTCGCTCTCTCATATATGAGAGCAAAAGCATAAAATTTCACAAAACTGGGCAAAAACAAGAGACTTCCATACAGGCCGATGGGCTGGTCTCTCAGGTATTGTCTTATTAATGTTCCTCAGGTAACTACTGTATACAGATTACCACTAAATGTGACTCGCTGGTCTCACACTACTAAACAAACTCAAGCACCTAGAAACCACACAATATAAGTTGTCTAACAACCTAATTAATATCTATTCCTGTCATAGGAAGCAAAGCAAGCACAAAATCAGATCCAGTGAGGGAAACTGCCAAGCCAGCTACAGTACCAAAAATGTCTGGCCACAAACTAATGGCGCTTTTCCACTGCATGGTACGGCACAGCTCACTTTTGGTGGGTTTTCCACTGGGTACAGTACCTGGTACTTTTTTTAGTACCACCTCGGTTGAGATTCCAATGGCGCTTTTCCACTGCGTGGCACGGCTCGGCTCGGTTTGCGTTTCCACTGCAGTTTAGTATCGCTTTAGAGTGGGCGGGATTATCACATGTCGTTGATAGTTGCGCGCCTCTCCTGCCACGATTCCTGATACAGTTTCATCCACCTCGCCCCCTCAAGCCTCACGATCCGCTCCTCTGCCATCAACGAGCGGAGCGTCTGTACTTCCTCAACGGGGGGAACAGCCCCTTTTTGGTTGTTAAAAAAAGGTGCGCTCGTTCAAAACAGTTGCATTCGATCCTTCGCTGGCTGTGCTGATTTAAATCTAGCAGGTCTGTTGTGTTTGTGTCGCAAGTTCAGTGACGCAGGTAGTGACGATTCTCTCCCGGCCATCTGTGATCCGCAGAGTGGTTTACACGTCATGCTTGGTAACGGTTACGGTTCGCTGTAAACCCCACACAGGTGGTACTAAAAGTACGGTACTGTCCCAGTGGAAAACCTCCCAAAAGTGAACCGTACCGAGCCGTACCGTGCCCGTGGAAACCGCCCAAGTGAAACGTTACAGTTACCAAAAACCGCTGACTTGTAAACCTCTGTGATAGGATGGACGGAGAGATAGTCACAACAAAACCAACAGAAAACGCTGATTTTTAATCAGCACAGCCAGCGAAGGATCGAATGCAACTGTTTTGAACGAGCGCACCTTTTTTAACAACCAAAAAGTGGCTTTCTCGTTGTCTTTTGCGGAAGAACAGATGTTACTCTCGTTGACAGCAGAGGAGCGGATCCAGTAAGAGCTTGATGGGGTGACGTAGAATGGAAAAGTTGTTCAGGAGTCGCAGCAGTAGAGGCGGCGCAACTATAACGACATGTGAATAATCCCGCCCACTCTAAAGCGATACTAAACTGCAGTGGAAACGCAAACCGAGCCGAACCGTGCAGAGTCGTACCACACAGTGGAAAAGCGCCATAATACACATCAGTGTCGGTTATTAGAAACATTACTTTAGACAAGAACACGTGACAAGGACACTAAATTTCAGTGATTAAGATAAATTAAATCTTCATAGCTCACAACCATGTTCTTGCAAGTCAGCATTTTTGTAACTACTTTGTAATGAATGACATTTCATGATAAATTTGCTCCCAACTAGACAACTTCGCAGTAGAACTACCCTTACATCACACACTTTGGCGATAACAAGTTATTGGCTATTTACACAAAAAGTACCGTGGCGTTATGGTACAGCAAAGGCATAATATGACAGATGTACCAACGTACTTTTTGGGTTGGCACTTCAAAAAATACCATGGGACAAAAAACCTGTCAACATATACCTCCAAAAAACAAAGTATTGCTATGTTATGTAAAAAAAAAGTAACACTCAAAACTTCTGGAACAACTATTATGATTGTCAATAACTGCCCATTAAAAATAAGCTAACACTTAACTACAACAAGGTTTCGTTTATTAACACGAGTTATACAATAACTCAAGTTAACATGAACATACAACAAACAATACTTATACAGTATTTTTTATTCTTCAAGTTAATTTCAACACTTCATACAATTTTCAAATCAAAAGTTCTATGTTAACTTCAGGAAACGTTCTGTGAGCTAACACGAACGAAGATTACTTTTTTTTTTAACAAACAGTAACAAAGATGAATGCATTCTTTACTAAATATAGCTTACTGGCCATGTTAGCTACTACATTAACTAGTGCTAACAAATGAGTAGTTATTCTATATCATGATCAGTGTTGGGGGTAACTCATTACAAGTAACGCGAGTTACGTAATCAGATTACTTTTTTCAAGTAACTAGTAAAGTAACGCATTACTTTTTAATTACAAGAAAATATCAGAGTTACTTTTCAAATAAGCTACACTAGTTACTTTGTTTCCCATGTATTGACTGACAAGTCTCATGTCCCCATATTGGGAGAAATCGGGAGTACAGAGGCGTTGTGTGCGCTGTGTGAACATGATGCTACTGTAGTTCTAGACTAAATGTGAATGTGCATTAATTCATCCCACTCACAAAAAAACAGATTTAGTATTCATCAAAATGAATTAAAACAGTGAAATGCAAACTCAGAATATGACGCAAACCTGCAATAATTAAATGTTATTTAACACAAATGTTTCTAATCTCATTTTATTAACCAATATCTTTGCTGCTGACCTTTGCTGATCCAGTTCAACCGTACTAATAAGCAAAAATGACTTTAGAGAAACGAACAATCGTGCTTTGTTTTTTTTATTGCTGAAGAGTGTTTCTTCTCCTGCGTTCTACTGTACAGACGTGAATTTACTTTTGCTTCAGCCTGAGGTTTATTCATTACAATTTTTGGTGTGAAAGGGCTTTTACATTTGCTATAAATAGAACAACTTATATGAAAAACAATCAAGCCCTGCTTATATTTGAAAAGTAACGCGAAAGTAACGCAAAAGTAATATATCGCATTACTTTCCATTAAAAAGTACCGTGATTGATTACTTTTTTAGGGTGTAACGCAATGTTGTAATGCATTACTTTTAAAAGTAACTTTCCCCAACACTGATCAGGATGTCTGCATCTGACACACGGCTGTACCTTGGTACCAAAGTACTTTTAAAATACTGACGCAGCTCGCTAATGTAACGGGCCTAAAACACTATTAAAATCGCGATTTAACACATCGATGAGCAACGAAATCGGTCGGTGTGTTGTTTAAACATGATCATCAGATATTCTGAAAGTTAAGTTGGTGAAAGCGTTTACGAAGAGAGCGAAATGACAACAAGCCTCCTGCCTCATGTTGACACGTGAGAGACCAACTTAGCGCCTAGCATCTCCCGCGCTAGCACATTCGCGCACTCCAAACAAACAGCTTTAACAGACACATCAGCATTTGAGCTTAAAACATAGAGACGTATACAACCTCGTGTATTCTGATCACCTTTTCAAAGTCGCGTTACATTTAAGCGCCGTTTAACGCGATCCCATTTGCGCGAGCCATTATCGCGGTGACGTAGTACGCGGACACGAACTGCCAGCGCGTGCTACAGAACGTTAAAAATATATGATCTTTGGCCTTTGATGGATTAACTTACCAACTCGTATTGTGTGTGACTGAAAGGCTATACGCCAACAAAAATCTTTCAAAAACACATTTTTAACGGAATTTATTAGCGGCTACAGCCATCCTGCTGCGCAAGGCCTGAGGCGCACCACCACCATCATCCGATCACTTTACCTCGTTCAGTTGTCTCTCTGCGGCCTCACGCAAATTTGCGTCCATGGTGCCCCGAAGGGCCTCGATCAAAGAGTTGAGATCCATCACAAGGTGGCGGTCTGGCTCGGATTCGGAAGGCTCGGTGATCTATGAAGTCCCGGGCGCTGCGCACATGGACGCTCGGTTCGTCGGCTACCGGCGCGAAAGGAAGAACAGTGGAGATGGGCCGGATAGATCAGCGCCAACTTCTCCACAGCGAGTTTCCGTTCCCCGGTAGGACGTGTAGGGAGTTGTAGTTTTTGTCGTCGACGCTGCGTTAGCGTCACTAGATACAAAAACAAATGTTACCATGGTGACTGAGGTTGTGTGTACACAATAGCAATTTATTATATGCATTGTGTTTCTTATCTCTATCATAAAGGTGTTAATGTATTGAACTTGGAGAGAAAAAGCGTGTACAAATATCCCACAAAACATATAGCACCTTTAGCATTAGCTTTGGTCAAAAGTGTTAAATTAGCAGTGTTGGGGAAAGTTACTTTTAAAAGTAATGCGTTACAATATTGCGTTACTCCATAAAAAAGTAACGATTTACGTTACTTAGTTACTTTTTATGGAAAGTAATGCGTTGCGTTACTTTTTAAATCTGGACAGGGCTTGCTTGTTTGTTTTTAAAATAAAAAAGTTCTATTTTTGGTCTAATATAAAAGCCTTTTCACACCAAAAGTGAAATGAATGCGCCTCAGGCTGAAGGGAAAGTACATTAACATCCGTACAGTAGAATGCAGAAGAAGACATTTTAACACTTCAGCAATAAAAAAGACACGAATGTTTGTCTAGAGAGTAATTTGTGCTTATTAGTACGGTTGAACTGGATCATCGAAGGTCAGAAGTAAAGACATTGGTTAACAGAATGGGATTAAATACATAAAGGATATTTGTGTTGTTTAACATTTAATTATTGCAGGTTTGCGTCATATTCTGAGTTGCATTATTTTTATTCATTTTGAGGAATACTGAATCGGTGTTGTTGTTTTTTGTGAGTGAGATGAATTAATGCATATTCATATTTATTTTAGATCTACAATAACATCTTCTGATTTCTCTCAACATGGGGACAGGAGAGCTGTCAATCAATCAATTTGAAAAAAAAAAAAAAAAAGTAATTGCGGTTACTTATTGAAAAAAGTAACGCAGTATCTCTAGTAAATATAAAAGTAATGCGTTACTTTACTAGTTACTTGAAAAAAGTAATCTGATTACGTAACTCGCGTTACTTGTAATGCGTTACCCCCAATACTGTAAATTAGTGGTGCATTATGACAGAAAAAGTTCTTAAATTTAATGAGCATGTTTGTTGGTGGGCATTACTTGTAGGTTATTTACATATTTTTGAAGTGACTTTTCACTCCAATAGAAAAAATACACTGTTTTTGGAATTTGTTTTAATAGCCTACATCTTACATTTGTATAATCATCTGATTTTTCAGTGGACTGCTATTATATTTATCAGTTAATGACTGCTTCTCGAACCCCTCTATGTTTGTAGAACTTACTATAAGAAAAATCCAGACAATAAAACTGGGTGGTTTTGCATTTTAGCCTGTGGCCCATTATTGACTTTTTGGAACCAGAAATTATTCTTGGAACTGTGAAATGCTAATTTATGAGGCATGCATTTTGTACACTTCAAAAGAGCCTTTGTGGCTAAAAGTGTGCTAAAATGTGCTATTCCTCCTCTAAAGTTACTTGCCCTTGTGCTATTGGCTGTGAGTTTATGTGACAGAGAATTTTGTAAAGTTGCTGCGTTTCTAGACAGCATGGTGTCCTCCAAAGCTTTCAGTGTCATGTTTATTTTCGGTTCTGTACCTGTATGGTTCAGAGGTAAGCTGTGAACTCATTTTTGGGGAATTTTTCTTTGCTTTGTGGATGCATTTCTTTGCTGTGTGTTGGGATATGGTTCTCATTGTGTACGATGGTCACACACTTGGATTTTTTAGTTTCATACTATAATTCGTTCAGGTGGAGGATTAAATGGTTTGATATTTTGAGCACATTTTAGAACACATACTGTTTTCATTTGTCGTGTGTAATGAGGCACAAGTATTTTGTGTGTGTGTTCAGAAAGACTTAAAAGTATTTTAGTGTATGACAGTCATTTATTGTATGGTGCCCAGTTTTTTCTCTGTAACCATTTTCAAAGTCCTAAAAAGCACCCTCATTTCCAAGATGTCCATGTGTAGGGTGCTGCGGGCACAGCTCCGGAGTCGCATAATTGGCATGCCAAAAAACAAAACAAAAAAACATTTCAAACTCCAAAAATTCCATGCTAGGTATAGGCTGTTGAAAAAACCAGCATAGCTGGTTAGGTATGTTTTGACGCTGGAATGCTGATTTAAGGTCCAGCTTAAACCAGCATCCCAGCGTCAAAACATACCTAACCAGCATATGCTGTTTTTTTCAACAGGGCACCTGTCATGCCCCCTATTCTACAGAAGCTAAATTGCTAAAGCTTTGAGCAGGTTGGTCCTGGAATGTTAAGTTTATCCAGCTTCCAAGAAGCCCAAGATTTCCCAAAAGATACAGCACTACATGCAAAAAAAATCACTTTGGCAGATGAACCCAATAAGTACAATCCAATGTTACATCCAATCAATGTTATGAAATGACTCATGTAAAAATGTTGTAAATTTGATACATTTTCCAAAAAAGTCAATTTATACTAATCCTTTCTGGTGAAACCTCTGACTTGAAGCCTGTTCACTGCAAGAGCGATGAGTACCAAGTGTAACAATAACTACTTTAGCTTCCACACCAACTGATGATAATGTAGGTTTCTGAATTGTGGATGTTGTTATCATTCATCATCTGGAGATCAAATAGGCAAGTGATTACAATGATATTGTTCATCTGAGTAGTTATTGTTATAGTTGTGGTGTGGACTTCCATATTCTCATATAAAGCTTCTTAAATCTTTAGTTATAGTTATCATCCTTGGTGTGATCGGCCCTTTAGTCAGTGTTCATGACAATAAGAACGAGGCAAATGGACTTCATGGAAGAGTAGCAATGCAAAACCCACAGCGCATATTGGTTTATGGGGGCATTTACTTTTGAGTCTGTCTATTTAAATAGGCAAATAAAGACTATTTTCACTAACTCCGCCCACCATTTATCAGATAATTTACCTAATGTAAAGTAGCTCAGATAATTATGGATGCTTCTTAACCCCCTCTACAATGTGTCATCAACTTAGATGATAAACTCAGACAAGGAAACCTCAAAAGGTTTCTCTCGAAGTTAGCTGTCAACTCGTGTTTGACACATTCCATATTTTAGTTGTGAACTTGTTTTTAGGGAATTTTTCTTTACTGTTAAAACTGATTTGTCAATCATCCTTTCACAGTTAACATTCTCATGTACATTCCACATTTTAATTAATTTAGAAACACTACTATTAGTGTAGCCCACTGCTGGTACACTGCATTCCAGTGTACCAGTCTGATTCATGTTATGAACGGAATCATGTAAAATTGTTGTAAATTTGATCAATTTTCCAAGAAGTCATTATACCAACCCTTTTTCTAAGTGGGACGTGGCATGACAAAGTTTAGAAACCCCTGGCTTAAGGCCTGTTCCTGCCGAGAACGATAAGTATTAAGATAACTACAATGATTACTGTGTTTGCATCCACATCAACAGCTTAAAAACATTCTGTTTATTCCAAGCATGCGCAGCAGTTCTGTCATCTGCTGCCTAAAATACTCAAGTGCTTTGAGGTTGGGTGGATTCTGATTGGCTGTCAGCATTTTTTATCGTTCATTAGCTAAAAACAACTTTGTAAAAGTTCCTCTGTGTTGTTATTGTAATAGCTGTGATGTGTATTTCCCTATATGCAAGACAAAAACCACTGCAAGCCTCAAAGAATAGTTTGTCTCATCATCTGATCGGGATGATTATTTGGGATAATATTTTATGGACAGATGAGTCAGCTCATCATTTGACGCTTAAATTAAGAATGTTCAAACATGTAACAAGTATGCCACGATTCCTCAACAGAGATAACCAAGGCCCATATCTGTTTTAGTTAATGCTAAGTGTTGTTCAATCAGATAACAGGTTTATGGGGGCATTTACTTTTGGCAGTGTCTATTTACTCAGGCTATTTGAAAATAAAGCTATTTTCACTAACTCCACCCACCATTGCTCAGATAATTTATTTAGTACCAAATTGCTCAGAAATATTTATTTTAGTACAAATAGCAAGTACAAATTAGATGATACACTTTATATCACTATTTTGAACATTAAGTGTAAACAAAATGCTATTTATTCCTACAATTTTTTACACTCGTAAAGAGTATAGCTACTTTTTGGGTGATACGATTATTGTAAGTTATCATCACTAAAATAAACATTAAAATAATACATTGGGTCAAAAGTTCATTTTGTATAATAGTTTGCGTTTGCAACCATATATTTGACCAAATTAATACTTTTCTATTTTTATTTTTATTTTTTTGAGAAAATTCATTGGCCTATATTATATTATATTATGCTTTGATATATGCCATGGTACTGAACGATTACCAAAACTTAGATAATGCATTACAATATTGAAAAAGTAACTAATTGCAATAGTTACTTTTTATGGAAAATAATGCGTTACTTTACTTTCACATTGCTTTTTCTCATCTGGGCTGGGCTTAGTTGTATGTTTTTATACTGAACAAAATTATAAACGCAACACTTTTGTTTTTGCCCCCATTTTTCATGAGCTGAACTCAAAGATCTAAGACTTTTTCTATGTACACAAAGGCCTATTTCTCTCAAATATTGTTCACAAATCTGTCTAAATCTGTGTTAGTGAGCACTTCTCCTTTGCCGAGATAATCCATCCACCTCACAGGTGTGGCATATCAAGATGCTGATTAGACGGCATGATTATTGCACAGGTGTGTCTTAGGCTGGCCACAATAAAAGGTTTTATGTTTTATGACACAGCACAATGCCACAGATGTCGCAAGTTTTGAGGGAGTGTGCAATTAGCATGCTGACTGCATGAATGTCCACAGAGCTGTTGCCCGTGAATTGAATGTT
Organism: Sinocyclocheilus anophthalmus; assembly: GCA_018155175.1. NCBI lineage: Eukaryota > Metazoa > Chordata > Actinopteri > Cypriniformes > Cyprinidae > Sinocyclocheilus > Sinocyclocheilus anophthalmus. The sequence goes on along the minus strand of JADLZN010000398.1, from coordinate 290,751 downwards.
CATTTCTCTACCATAAGCCGTCTCCAAAGGTGTTTTAGAGAATTTGGCAGTACATTCAACCGGCCTCACAACCGCAGACCACGTGTAACCACACCAGCCCAGGACCTCCACATTCAGCATCTTCATCTCCAAGATCGTCTGAGATCAGCCACCATGACAGCTGCTGCAACAATCGGTTTGCCTAACCAAAGTATTTCTGCACAAACTTTCAGAAACTGTCTCAGGGAAGCTCATATGCATGCTCGTCGTCCTCATCTGGGTCTTGACCTGACTGCAGTTTGTCATCGTAACCGACTTGAGTGGGCAAATGCTCACATTCGATGGTGTCTGGCACTTTGGAGAGGTGTTCTCTTCACGGAGGAATCCCGGTTTTCACTGTACAGGGCAGATGGCAGACATGTGGGTGAGCGGTTTGCTGATGTCACCGTTGTGGATCGAGTGGCCCATGGTGGCGGTGGGGTTATGGTGTGGGCAGGCGTATGTTATGGACAATGATCACAGGTGCATTTTGTTGATGGCATTTTTAATGCACAGAGATACCGTGACGAGATACTGAGGTCCATTGTTGTGCCATTCATGCACGACCATCACCTCATGTTGCAGCATGATAATGCACGGCCCCATGTTGCAAGGATCTGTACACAATTCCTGGAAGCTGAAAACATCCCAGTTCTTGCATGGCCAGCATACTCAACGAACATGTCACCCATTGAGCATGTTTGGGATGCTCTGGATCGGCGTATATGACAGCGTTTTCCAGTTCCTGCCAATATCCAGCAACTTCGCACAGCCATTGAAGAGGAGTGGACCAACATTCCACAGGCCACAATCAACAACCTGATCAACTCTGTGCGAAGGAGATGTGCAAATGGTGGTCACACCAGATACTGACTGGTTTTCGGACTCCACCGGACCCCCCAATACAGTAAAACTGCACGTTTTAGAGCGGCCTTTTATTATAGACACACCTGTGCAATAATCATGCTGTCTAATCAGCATCTTGATATGCCACACCTGTGAGGTGGATGGATTATCTCGGGCAAGGGAGAAGTGCTCACTAACACCGATTTTAGACAGATTTGTGAACAATATCTGAGAGAAATAGGCTTTTTGTGTACATAGAAAAAGTCTTAGATCTTTGCGTTCAGCTCATGAAAAATGGGGGCAAAAACAAAAGTGTTGCGTTTATAATTTTGTTCAGTGTAGTATAACAAATTACTTCATTAGTTACTTGGAAAAGCATCTGATTACGTAAATCAAGTTACTTGTAATGCGTTTCCCCAACACTGTTGACGCAGTAAAGCATTTTTTAAAGGTTATCTATGTACAGTGGTATTTACGTGGTCCTTCAAGGTGCTTCAGAAAAATCATTGTACTTTTTGTTGTCCATTTACAATCTAATGTCTCGCTAGCTTCACTAGATGGCAGTAGCGGCCTGACAAATGCGTTGTCATCTGAGCTGAACAGCACCGAGGAAGAAGAAAACCCAGTCACAGGTCACCGGTGCCCAGAGGAGAAGAAGTAGGAGGAGAAAGCCGGCTGAAGCCTTGCGTTTAGCTTTTACATTGACATATGATCTCGGTTAACATCTGAGATCTACCTTCATTCTTTTCTTTTATTGAAAGCGATGATCATGGCCAAGAAGAGAAGCGCAAACCGTGAGACCGAGAGCAGTCCGCTGGTAGAGCAGGAGCCGAGGCCGAGGCCCTCCACACAAACTCCAGTCCTCAAAGGTAATTCTGACAGTGTGTCCTGATATCGTGTGCCCCACGATTACTCGGAGTCGGAAGAATAGATATTTACCGAGAAATAGTTTTTGCGAAGGCCAGAAAGTCTGACAGATGGAGGTTGACTATCCAGGACTAATGCAATATTGATGAACTCTTCAGCTGAACGAGCACAGCTTTAGTCGAATATTAGCAGGTTCTGAATGTGTGGCTTACACAATCTACAGAAACTTCATCTGAAATGGCCCTTAATGTGACTTTATTTGGCTAATCAAATGGACTGAAGGATTGTGTAATGCAGTAGTGATATCTGTTTCCTTTGGTTCGCATTACTCATGCTTTCAGAGTTCAACCTTTAAACCGAACGTTTTATTCAATGACTCATGAACAAGAGCAATCACATTATTAATAACTTTAGATGCTAGAGGGAGAAGTTACAGAAATGTTAGTGCTTTTGAAATATACGTTTTTTTTTTAGTTTGTTCCAAAAAAGTGTATGTGTAATTTTAAGTCATTTTAAATATACAAAATTGTATTTATTTTATTTAGTCATTTAGCAGACGCTTTTATCCAAAGCGACTTACAAATGAGGACAACAGAAGCAATCACTTGTAGTATTAAAACTACTAAAGACAGATCCAAAACTAGAAGCTAAAACTTTATAAATACTACTTATACACATTTAAAAAGAAAATAAAGAAATTAAATAAAAATGACAATGCATACAACAACATTTCAAGACTAAAACATTTAAATGAAAACAAAGCTAAAAACTGTTAAAAATATAAAGAACAAAGGTAATGAGTCTAATAAGACAATTCTACATAACACTAACCAAAACACTCCAAAAACAACTACATACAGTGGGTACGGAAAGTATTTCCACCCCCTTAAATTTTTCACTCTTTGTTATATTGCAGCCATTGTCTAAATCATTTAAGTTAATTTTTTTTCCCTCATTAATTTACACACAGCACCCCTATTGACAGAAAAACACAGAATTGTTGACATTTTTGCAGATTTAAAAAGAAAAACTGAAATATCACATGGTCCTAAGTATTCAGACCCTTTGCTGTGACACTCATATATTTAACTCAGGTTCTGTCCATTTCTTCTGATCATCCTTGAGAGGGTTCTACACCTTCATTTGAGTCCACTGTTGTTTGATTATACTGATGACTTGATTGAAAGCCACACCCCTGTCTATATAAGACCTTACAGTTCACAGTGCATGTCAGAGCAAATGAGAATCATGAGGTCATGAGTCAAAGGAACTGCCTGAAGAGCTTAGAGACAGAATTGTGGCAAGGTACAGATCTGGCCAATGTTACAAAAATATTTCTGCTGCACTTTAGGTTCCTAAGAGCACAGTGGCCTCCCTAATCCTTAAATGGAAGACGTTTGGGATGACCACAACCCTTCCTAGAGCTGGCCGTCCGGCAAACTGAGCTATCGGGGGAGAAGAGCCTTGGTTTGAGAGGTAAAGAAGAACCCAAAGATCACTGTGGCTGAGCTCCAGAGATGCAGTCGGGAGATGGGAGAAAGTTGTAGAAAGTCCAACCATCACTGCAGCCCTCCACCAGTCGGGCTTTATGACAGAGTGGCCCGACGGAAGCCTCCCCTCAGTGCAAGACACATGAAAGCCCACATAGAGTTTGCTAAAAAACACCTGAAGGACTCCAGGATGGTGAGAAATAAGATTCTCTGGTGTGATGAGACCAAGATATAACTTTTTGTCCTTAATTCTAAGCGGTATGTGTGGATTAAACCAGGCACTGCTCATCACCTGTCAATACAGTCCCAACAGTGAAGCATGGTGGTGGTGGCAGCATCATGCTGTGGGGGGTTTTTCAGCTGCAGGGACAGGACGACTGGTTGCAATCTAGGGAAAGATGAATGCGGTCAAGTACGGGGATATCCTGGACGAAACCTTCTCCAGAGTGCTCAGGACCTTAGACTGGGCCGAAGGTTTACCTTCCAGTAAGACAATGACCCTAAGCACACAGCTCAAATAACGAAGGAGTGGCTTCACAACAACTCTGTGACTGTTCTTGAATGCCCAGCCAGAGCCCTGACTTAAACCCAATTGAGCATCTTTGGAGAGACCTAAAATGGCTGTCCACCAACGTTTACCATCTAACCTGACAGAACTGGAGAGGATCTGCAAGGAGGAATGGCAGAGGATCCCCAATCCAGGTGTGAAAAACTTGTTGCAGGGTCCTTTCCAAAAAGGACTCATGGCTGTTTAATCAAAGGGTGCGTCTACTAAATACTGAGGCAAAGTGTCTGAATACTTAGGACGCATGTGATCTTTCATTTTTCCTTTTTTAATAAATCTGCAAAAATGTCAACATTTCTGTGTTTTTCTGTCAATATGGTGTGTTGTGTGTACATTAATGAGGAAATTTTTTTAACTTAAATTATTTTAGCAAATGGTTGCAATATAACAAAAAGTGAAAAATTTAAGGGGGTCTGATTACTTTCCGTACCCACTGTATATACACCCATACACACACACACACACACACACATAGATAATATATATACGTATATATATATATGTTCATACACATTTATAATTTCAATTCTATATATTTCCATTCCATTTAGTTTGTTGAAGTATTAAAATAATTAAATAAGTATAAAAATTAACAAAATTTAAAATAAACATTGCTATAAAATGTAAAAACTACTTGTCTTATCTGCTCTCTCTCTCTTTCTATATATATTTCAAAATGACATTCTTAAAATAATAAATACACAATTTCCTATCCTATCATATTTTTCTGAATCCAAATACAATGATAAAACAATGCAAAAATGTTTCTTTTTCCAATACACAAAATTCGTAGGTGTATGTTCAACTTAAATCTTTCCAAAACATGCTAAAATGGAGCGTAGTATTTTGTAGCATACTTTATTAATTTTGCTATTGATACAAAATGTGTTTCGAATGTTTCATGCTTTGTCCCCGAAGATATTAAACTGGTCAAAACATTTCAACATTGTGACCTGTGACGCCATTCTAAATGTGATCTTTTTCATTTAGAAATTGGACTGAAATTGGTCTGAATGGTCTCTTTCTGATTCATCATGATTCTGAGTGAACCGAGTATCTTTTAATACTGAATAGCAGAAATATCCACAAATTAAACCTACTAGATTTGTATGACAGGTTTTGTAAAATCCCATATGAAAAAGATTTGGATTTAAAGGCAGGGTAAGTGATTTCTGGTAGCCAATGTTGATATTTGAAATCACCAAAACAAACACGCCCCTACCCCAAAAGGGTCTCGCCCCTATTTTGATAGCTCCGCCCCACATATACGTACGCAACCCAGGCAACAATTAGTTCTGTGAAATAAAGCAAAAACAATGTTACACTGTGTCTACACCGGAAGCGAGTGGCGCGGCGCGACAAACAATTCCCGACATAACAACTTCTGCCGGTGTTCTATTTATGACGTGCTGAGCAGAACAAATTTTCAAATGCCTTTTCAACGGTCGTTTTTGATCGGGTCCGTGGTAGCAAACTTTATCTGATTAGACTAGTGATGCAGCGATTAACCGGTTTCGCAATTAACCGCGCTTTAAAACGTCACGGTTAATTAATCGTAAAGGTTCCGCAAAACCGAGTGTTTCTGTTACACGGAACGGAACTGTTGCAGCTTGCGCAAAATGAAAAAAGTTACACTAGCGGTGCACCAGCTTAAAATGACGGTTCTGGGTTGCAGAGGACTTCGTGGAGGGCCTCCTACGAGGGTGTCTGTTATCTGTGACAGAAGGACCAAACAGCGAAGCTTTATTTCCACCAGAGAAATGCCTGTCGATAGTGTGGGACCATTTTGGTTACACCAAGAATGACCAGGGTGTCAATTAAATATTGCTGTAAAAAACTGCTGCTAAAGAGCGAATACATAAGGGATAATGCATGGCTTGCTGTACATTGAACGATTTTAATGCACGACATGAAGGCAAGAAAAACCTGAGGCGTTAGCTCCGCATTCTACCCGCTTCAGATCAGAAAAAGATGAAATAGTGTGGTAAGATCACAATTATTTGAATTAATTAATTATAACATTTAGCTACTTGAATGAATTGTTCGAGAGGGAGAGAGGGGTGACAGTTGCCTGTGTGAATTAGCCTACCTGCGTCTGTGCGTCTCTCCAGTAGGCTATTTAATCTATTTTATTAATAAAAGTCACTGGGCAGGGTTCACAACAAGTTTGTGTTCTCGTGAATGTTTGTACACGTGCGCAGCGCGATCTCCGATCTCACAAACCAAAATAACAGACATGATTTTCTCAGGCCACATGTAAAATCATATGAATTATTATAAAGATTATTAAAATGAATGCGTATGGATGACAGTTGATTGCAATATTTCAGTTTATTTCCATCATTAGTAACAGTTTCCCCTGTGGGACAAATAAAGTTAATATTAGTCGTATATTAATAATAGGCTACTTCATTAACTTTATTTACTATCCGTGTTGTAGTAGTATTCATACGAAAAAACACAACTATATATTTTTTTCACCATGTTTCCAAAGTCTCTACCCCAGGTCCAAAAGAAATGTAAAGAATTAAGCTACATCTTCAGCCTAATGATAATTTGTTAAATTAATTTTATTCATGTTTATCTAAATGCACTAAATAAAGACCACAATGCCAATGACTTGTGCTTAAGCCTGTAAACCACTTGGCACAGTAAAGAGCCACTCAGAGTACTTTTCCTGAGTTTGTTAACATCTAGTTATTTTTGTAAATCAGTTTGGTGTCAATAATGTGGTAGAATTTACACACTGCTCCTTTAAGATGACGTCACATTGTTATATGTGATTTTTGGCTTTGTAGTTCCCCAGCTCACCACAAACCAGAGCTCTCACGGGCCTGAATCCCCCTGAGGATTGTGAACAACTGATGCACATGCATGCAACACGTTGCACAGGTGATATTAGAAGTTATTCATGATGAGTTTTTGAATTTATTCTCTCAGGAGCCCAGTCACCAGGAGGAGCCTCTGCACGCATGTCAATCCTCCTCCTCATCACTATCTTTGCCTGTTCTGCTTGTGTCATGTATCTGCTGTTCAGAAATTTCCCAGAACTGAGCGAGTAAGTCTACCTCCCCCTCTGAGTGTAGTTTTGTGTACTGAACATAAAGGGTGTTTCACGGTGACTCAACAAATCTTCTTCATGTCTTGCAGAGACGAGAGAGAAAGAATCAAAATTCCTAAAGACATGGATGATGCCAAGGCATTGGGCACAGTACTGTCCAAATACAAGGACACATATTACACTCAAGTGCTTTTAGCGTACTTTGCTACATATATCTTGTATCCTTTATGCCATGATTAATCTTGATTTTCAAGGGACTGATTGTCAACGTTATTAGACACTACATTGAATTTAATGCAGATGAAAACATGTTTTTTTTTGTTTTTACATTTTAAAATAGACCCCCGCTGGCAGAAAAATTGCTTGGAGTTTCTGTTATTTATGTTTGTGTCAGATACATAACAACGTTTTTTCACTATTGAGGTAAAGCCTTAACTAAGGCCCTCCCAGCCTTCAGACGTTTGCCATCCCAGGCTCCATATTTCTCAGTATACTGTCTGGTTATCTCTACCCTTTTCCATTAGCTCTCTTCCTGGTCTGTCTGGTAAGTTCCTTGTTTGCAGGCAAATTCATTTCAGATTAGTCTGTCTGCCAAACTTTGTCTTCTATTATGACTTTTTGTTGTTGTGTTTTATGGTTTACAGTGTTCAGGCCTTGGAGCGTCTTTTTGCTATATGCTGTCTTATTTAGTCGGGAGGCCGATGGTGTACAAGTACCTCACAGAGAGAGCTCAGAAATGGTCACAACAGGTGAGATTTTCATACAAATAGCATTCATTTTTTATGTAAATTGACTGGCCATAATGTTGAGCTGATGTCGTTTAATGTCCTTGCAGGTGGACAAGCACAGAGAGCACCTCATTAATTACATAATTTTTTTGAGAATAACTCCTTTCCTTCCAAACTGGTTCATCAACATCACCTCACCCGTCATTAATGTGCCTCTGGGTGTCTTCTTCCTGGGCACCTTTCTTGGTAAGATTAATCGTCAAACAAGATCACTTTTGCAGAGAACAATTTACAGTAACACAAGTTTGTTGGTGATGCATGGAATAGGTTGTCAAAAGCAATTTTCTCATTTTTAAATGGCATTTTATGGGACAAAGCATAGTATAAGCCATCAGTTTTCGGCCAATTTTGTTGGAGGAGAAAGAATGCTGAGTTAAGTTGCAATCAAAATTGCCCCTGCGTATTTTCTAAAGTCAAGACCATTGAAATATGCCCTTGAGATTCAACTAATGAGATTTTAGGAAGGGTTTCTCCACAATCTGCTCCGTTCTTCTGCATTATTCTCCTAAATAAACTTGGAAATAAATCACTTTATAGAAGTAAAATTGCTTTTGAATGCCATGTTAGGTTAATTGTCAGTCTGCTAAAAGTACATTTTGTCGACTTTTAGGAGTACATTTGCATATAGATGCTCTCATAACTGAAAGATGTGGACAACAAATCCACGAAACTCTAATATGATTCCATAGAGTTTTTAATATCAGGTTTTCATCACTTAGAGATCACACCAGTGACCCTCTTCACTAAAATCAGACCAAAGCCAATAAATGCATGTACTACAGAAATTCATGTACTAAGTTTTGTTGCAATATATTTATTCTTTAGTATTTTGTGTTTTGAGGGGACTTTATGGTACTAGATAAAATTCACTTCTAAATTATGCTGCAGTCATATCTATATAAAATAATACCAAAGTAGAAACACATTTTTTTTCAGTTAACACAGTGTTTAAATAAAAAAATATAGCATAAAAATATGAACTAAAACCCAACATATGGGTTTCATAACACTAAGTGCAAATAGTCCGCCTTGTTTGCAGAAGCTATTTACACCAACTCCGCCCACTAACGTGTGATTGGGCTAGTCAACACTACAAAAGATGATCGTCCAACAACAACTCCAGTGCTACGCCATGGTAAAGCTCTTGCCATAGTCATTTTCGATGCGACCGACGGATCCGCCTTTTGCCAAACGGTTTTTTCTTCTCACTTTTCAAATCTCATATCACATCGGAAAGGCATTTATTTTCAATAAAAATGAAGGAAATAATCGAAAAGTTGAACATAAAGTATCGTGCAGGGTTAGGGTAGGTGTAGGGAGGGCTTAGTTGTCGCAATAAGGTGGCATCCATTTAATAATTGGAATTCAAATGATAATTTACACAATACGTTATTATTGTATACTGTTTGTAATGCACTACAATACTAAAGTGTAGATAATTGCCACTATTTGCAATAAGTAGTATAAATAGCAGAAAATCCTGCTATTTTAACAGTGTAAATATAATCTATAGCTATTTGCACTTAGTGTAAATAGCATATCGCTGAAAAAGTACTATTTTCACTTCGTGTTAATAGAATCCATTGCTCTTTATTAGTGCTATCAAACGATTAATCGTGATTAATCGAATCCAAAATAAAAGTTTGTGTTTATAATATATGAGTCTACTGTGTATATTTATTATGTATATAAAAAACCACATATACAGTATATATTTTGAAAATATTTAATATTGTATTCTTATATTTTATATTATATTTAATATATAAACATAACATATTATTCTTAAATATATGCATGCATGTTTGTATTTATATATACATAATAAATATACACAGTATACACACATATATTATGTAAACAAAAACTTTTATTTTGGATGTGATTAATCGCGATTAATCGTTTGACAGCACTATTATTTACACAAGGCTGCCTAAAGAAAATCATATGCACAGTAATGCTATGGGGTAACCACTAGATGTAGCTGTACCTGTGTAGCCTTATATTTAAATATAGACCATGCTCTCTTTTTTTAACCCATTAGCCTTTTCTAATCATGTCACCAAGTTTCATACCACTCTGATGAAGTATAAAAAAAATTTAAAAACTGAAAACATACTTTTTTTCGGGCTAAAATGATTAAAGGCCACTAGAGGGTTAATTGAGATTGTGCACACTTTGTTATTTGATCACTTGACAGCTCGTCTAATGGCTGTTATCTGATCTCTACTATAGGAGTGGCCCCTCCATCGTTTGTGGCGATAAACGCAGGGACGACGTTGTACAAGCTGGCCACAGCTGGCGAGGCCGTGTCCTGGAACTCTCTTCTCGTGTTGGGGGTTTTAGCCGTGGTCTCCATCCTGCCCGTCTGCTTTCAGAAGAAACTCCAGCAGAAACTTGAGTAGAGATCACCACCCCTGCTCGATTCAACTCAGGAATGATACTGGTCCTCTAAACTTCTCCTTGCTTTCTTCTCTTCTTTTGTGCATGTACGACAAACCCTCGTTTCATCATATGATGGGCCAGTCAGGACCGGCCTTCCATTGTTTCGACAGTACTTTCATGGGATGAAAAATTCTGTCATCACCGATTCCCTCTAGCGTTAAGCAATATTTTCCACATCAATGTCTTCAGTGGATTTTCAATGTTTTCCACAAAACGGCAATGATTTATGTGAGATACACTGGAAGAGGCATATTTTCACTCCCTCTGAAGTTGCTGAGCTAACATGGAAAGTGCCAACTGCAACCTTTGTCGTTCTTACGGCTAATTTAATATTCAAACGTGTTTGAGAATGAGGTATTACATGCATTAGAAACCTTTTGCGGGTGAGCTTTTCTGGGTTTTCTGCTTTTCTTTCGTATTTCTCATGCCAGCTGAGACTGCAGTAGGGATCTGAATGGACGCTCTCTTAACAGTGCCCTGTGTACTGCTGCTAACTGTAGATGATAGTGCTTAGCTCTTGTTATAGACCTAATTTTCCCCAGAAAAATATGGATGATGCCACATTAGTATTACAGATCAAGACTGTAGATTGCATATAATATAACAGCGTTATTATTACAGGTTCCTTGAAGTAAAAGAAATGGAACGAATATACTGACATCACACGTACTGAACTATTAACACGTGTTTTAGCATTTCAAAAAATTTTTCTTCCTCTACATTTGAATACAACTGATTGAAATAGTCAAAATGCCAAAAAAGCGTCTTTTTTTTTTCTTCTTCAAAAGAAGTAGTTCATAATTTAATTTAAGTTGTATAATATTCATTTTAGCCACGTGACAGAGGGAAGTATTACATTTTGGAAATATTGGAGATTAGTAACTGTAACAGTTGGTTTTTTATGGACCTAGTCAAGCCAAGCCACTGTAAACGATTGTAAATAAAATGTCTTCTTAAAGGAATAATGCACTCAAAAAATTGCTGAAAATGTACTCATCCTAGGGCCATCCAAGATGTAGATCAGTTTGTTTCTTCATCAGAACAGATTTGGAGAAATGTAGCATTACGCCTCTTGCTCAGCAATGGTTCCTCTGCAGTGAATGGGTGCTGTCAGAATGAGAGTCCAAACAGCTGATTAAAAACATCACAATAATCCATACCACTCCAGTCCATCAATTAATGTCTTATGAAGTGAAAAGCAGTGTGTTTGTAAGTCCACCATTGGACTGTAATCGTGTGGATTATTGTAATGTTTTTTTATCTCATTCTGACGGCACCCATTCACTGCAGAGATCCACTGGTGAACAAGTGATGCAATTATAAATTCCTCCAAATCTGTTCTGATGAAAAAACAAACTCATCTACATCTCTGATGTCCTGAGGTATAATCTTTAATTTTTGGGTGAATTTTAATTTAATTGGCGAACTTAAAGGGTTGGTTCACCCAAAAATGAAAATTAGCCGATAAATTACTTACCCTCAAGTCATCCTGTTTATATGACTTTCTTCTTTCAGACGAATCCAGTTCGTAGTTATATATAAAAATGTCTTTGATCTTTCAAGCTGCTTCATGGCACTCAGCGGGTGTTGCATACATCAGTCCAAAAAAAGTTAAATAAAAAACGCCCATCCATAAAAAAAAAAGTGTCTCACACAGCTCAAGGGAGTGAACAAAGGCCTCCTGTAGCAAATAGATGCGTTTTTGTAAGAAAAATAACCATATATAAAACGTAATAATCACGTTAATGTAGCTTGCGCTCACTGTTGTACACGGACGCAGCTCCGGGAGCATGACGTATGAGTTCAGCGCTGCGCCGCTCAGAAGTGGACAAACGCGACGCAAAGGGTAAGATCAACAAACAAGTCCTAATTAAACGCCAAAACGAGGATTTGTAAATAAGAATGTCGGAGGATTTCGATATAAACTAAGAGGAGACTTGTTTTTCCTTTGCTAAAGTAAGGAAACTTTGCGTCCTTTGCTCCTGTTAACAAACGTTGGTTTTCACGAGACACACTGGCGCATGCACAACGCTGACCTCATACTTCATCCTCCCGGAACTGCTCCTGTGTACAACTGTTGGCACAAGCTACAATAAAGTGATTATTACGTTTTGAATAAGGATATTTTTCTTACAAAAAACCATCGATTCGCTACAGAAGGCCTGTGTTCCCACCCCCCCCCCCACCCCCCATGGAGCCCGTGTAGATCTTTTTTTTTTGGATGGGCGCTTTTATTTTACTTCTTTTGGACTGATGCATGCAACACCTGCTGAGTGCCATGAAACAGCTTGAAAGATCAAAGACCATTTTTAATATAACTCAGACTGAATTCGTCTGAAAGAAGAAAGTCATATACACGTAGGATGACTTGAGGGTGAGTAATTTATGGACTAATTTTTGAGTGAATTAACCCTTTAAACTCTCTGCAGTTAAAATTGCCTTTCAGTAAAATAAATCAGTCTTAAAAAATGTCTTATATTTTGTATAATACCTACAATACCTGTTTCCTGTTTTTTCTGAATACCTGAAAAATAGTCTTTAAACCTTCAATATACTCGTTTCCTGACTGGAAAGGAAACGGAATCAACAATATGTGCAAAGGGGATTAATAAACAAACCATTTGCACTGAAATTTCTCTTAAGTGGAAGGGTGTGATGAGGGACGGTTCTTATTCCAGATATCATTACCCGGTTACCTCATTTGAGTTGTTCTCTCATGTTGCATTAATTTATATCTGCAGTTTTTATTTAACGTTTAGTTTTTGTCATCTGTAAATGTTCCCAGCAGCTCTTGATGTAACATGGATGGCACTAAACAGAGAGAGCGGATGTGACTGAGTTATGCGGTTGTTCTGCAACAGTTTCAAGCCTCTGCTTACTCTTTATGATGAGGAGTAGTGTGTTGATATACTGTACTCTCTCTGACCCATTTATCATTTATTAAGTTGTACTCGTCCTGATTTTTCTCTGGCATATTTTTACAGAACTCTATCAATAAATTAAGGTTACTGATTGCAGTATTACAAGATTTAATTGACAATGTATTGTCATGTCCTGTATTTTTAAAATCTATTCATTTACGTCTGTCCATCTTCTTGGAACATAGTATATTTATGATGACATGATTAAATACATGAGTAACGTCTGCCTCTTTTGAATTGCCTCTTATTCATTTGAACTGAATTACAGTGCGTGTACGCACTTCTTTTTATAACATTGAAATGAAGGCTGCTTTAAAAGAAACAACCAAGAAAAGTTTTGGTTAAATATGGCATTCATATTTGTTGATATTCTTACCACTTCGGTGGGCAATACATGTAAACTTTTTGTAAAGAGGAAAACGGTTGAAAAGTAAGAGCTCAAATGAGTGTTGGAGGAAATAATTGGCTGAATAAATATACGATATATCAGAAGCAAAGTATTTGGCATTCATATATACAATATGAGAAAAACAATTGCTGTCCCCAATACTGCTGCCATTACCATCATACCAAACATTTTTTCATTTTAGAGTTTTGAAAAAGATGATAGATGATCTGAAAGTGTCTTTATTGTTTTACCAAACTAGTCAGTATTGAAGTTTGGTAACACTTTACTTGAAGGGGTGTGCATAAGACTGACATGACACCTTCATAATCATGACATGACACATGCTTCATAATAAGGAGGTTTTATGCATGTTTATGACAACTGTCATTTAAGTGTCATTCGCTCAGTTATGTCATTTTTAATGCAAATATGACATTATTTGACCTAACCCTACCCCTACCCTTACCCCTAACCATAGCCCATAACAAAGACATCTCAAACGATGTCATCTTTGCATTAAAAATGACATAACTGAGCGAATGACACTTAATGACAGTTGTCATAAACATGCATAAAAACCCTTCATATTCATGACATGTGTCATGTCATGATTATGCACACCCCTTCAAAGTTTTTTTTATTCATAATTTATAATCTATTTAGAACTTAAGTTAATTGATTGCTTGTGTTGGCAAGTCCAAGGCTCATCCGATTTTTATCCAAAAGGAAAACATCATAACCATTACCTACAATATATCATTACACATTTAGATTCGCGTTTGTTATATTCATAAACGCACCAGCAGAGGGCAACATCAAATAACATATATTGTCTTGCTGCTACAATTTTTTTTACGATAAGTTCTTAACACTGCACACTAATGCACTTAAAGTTCCTTCTTGGTTGACGACTTAATATGCGACTTGACTTTCCTCGCTGTTAAAGAAGCGATGATGTATTCGCAGCGGAAGTGTGATGCGGCGGCTTTGGTTCGGTGTCCTCGCGCATAACGTCATCCCGAGCAGAGCAGTGCGCATGCGCAGGAGCGAGCGCCGAGGACCGAGAGCTGCTGTAACGTTAACGGAGGAGGCCACAATGCGACTGGCGCTCGGGGCTCCTGCCTTGGTCCGCATCCGCAATGGCCGCGCAGAGTGATCCGGAGAGCTCGTACTATGCGCTCCTCTAGACCCACACACAGAAGAGCACAAGCGGAGCCGTCTCAAAATGAGCACCGGATTCAGCTCGAGCTCCTGCCGCTTCGCGGATTATTTCGTGACCTGCGGTCTGGACACCGAGAGCGGCTTAGAACCAGACGAGCTGTCCGGTAAGACCCGAGCCAGAACGAGGCTGTTTAGGACTCTTGACTTCGACATATTCTTGTGCCTTTATTGTATATTTGCTTATACGCTTTATAGTTATGTGATTTATCAATCATTACGATACAATAAATAGTGAGGCAGTGTAATAATAACACCAAATGCGCTAAAATGGCTTTACAGTATGGTGGCCGTGCGTAATATTCAACACATGAGTGCTGAGATTTATGTTATTATATTATATTCATAGTGCAAACAAAAATTTGGAGTGTTAAAGTTGACCCTTTGATTTGCCTTTGTTGAGGAAATCTGTCAACAGTTTTTTCTTCTTTTATTGGGAAATGCTTATTCTAATTAATTAAACTTAGCAGAAGATAAAGCATGTGCCATTTCATAATAGCTTTTCCATTTATATTATTTATGCAGGCAAAAAAACATAACCCAAAGCAGGGAGAATGACGTTATTTACTTATGTAAGACAAAAGATTGAGGATCAGTCGCTGTGAAAGTCATATAATTAATCTATATTCTGCCAAATTTTGTTTTATTTTTGTGTTGACTTAGTACAGTTTTATTTTGTCATAAGCAGTTCATTTCCAGCATTCATCAAAACAAGGTTTTATTATTATGTAATCTGTTCAGACGATTCGAACCGACCAACTCATTATGATTCATTCCTTCATCTCTAGCTTCCAGTTAAGTCCGAATCAGAATCAGAATCAGAATCAGAAAGAGCTTTATTGCCAAGTATGTTTGCACATACACTGTAAAAAAAATTCCGTAAAATTTACGGTAAAAACACGGCAGCTGTGGTTGCCGGAATTTTACCGTAAAAAAATACGGTAGCAACATTTTAGGTTTTTACGGTTTTAACTTAAATTTACAGTTAAATACCGTAATTTCATTAACTGATATAATGTTAATATACCAAGCTATTGAAGTACTGAAATCTGTTTTGTATCTTTGTAATACACTGATAACCACCAAATGCAGGAGGTGATGAGAAAGTCACATGATGAACCAAAGACCATCACAAGCAGCTTTTAAATATTAATATATATAGAAGGTGCACAGTGTCATTCACACAAACACCAAACACCATCATGGTAACACACATGAAACTGAAATAATGCAATAAACATTAATTTAACAACATTAGGTGTAACATACAACCCTAATATACAAAACTGATAAGAAAAAACTAAGAAGAAACATAGTTATTTCAACAAAAAAACATCACATTTGAAATGTAACGCATGGAATTCTGGGAATGTCAATTTACGGTTATTCACTGTAAATTATACAGTCTTTTTCACTTCCAAAAACGGTATACTACCGTAAAAATTAATGTCCAATACATGTAATGACCAATACAGTTTTTCACCGTATATAGAAGGGGAATTTACCGTTAACCATTTAAAAGGTTTTTACTGTAGCATTTTTACATGTGTATTTTACTGTTAAAATTCACACCATTTAAGAGTGTACAAGGAATTTGTTATAGTGTCGCAAGCTTCCAGTACACGGAGACAACAAAAACACACAGATAATAAAAAATAAATGTGAAAGATACAATACACATGCATAAATATAACCACAAAAAATAATAAATTGTATGTACAGGTGTGTTATAGATTGAATAGGAATAGAATAAAATAAAATAAATTGTAGGGATGTACTAGGGTTTCGGTGATAAATAAGTAATAGGGTTATTGCACATACTGTACTTAATTGCAAAATGGGAGAACAAAACTGTAATGACGCCCCCGGTAACATGAAAGTACATAAATAACAAACACTGTACCATGTTTTAGCTGTATGACAGCGTGGAATCATTTAGACGGATCTTCTCATCTAAAATCTCTTTCAACAGACACGTGAGAGTTACTGTTGGCGACCGAGTGCAGTTTCCTAGTCGGTTTTCGGCCGGATTCTAAATGGCATTTTATGTTTGGTAGATTTCCACTGCTTGTCAATCAGAGCCTCAGTGTTTCTCTCAAATGGTATGGGATTGTTTGTGAAGAAAGGGTGGGTTCCTGTTTCATTTCACAAGGGTCTGTTGCAATAGCAGAAGTCAGTCGGGTTATAGGTGTGCTGCTCCATGAAAGCTGCACTGCCTTTTAATCATATGTAACCGGTGAAACAGGGGGCTCGTCATGAATTTTCGGTGGATTGAATTTAGTTTCAAGAGAATCTATTGATGGGGATACAGAAGTCAAAAGGGTATGTTTAGCCCGGAATGGCGCCAAGTGGTTGGATGATTTGTTCTTGGCCCTCACACCAAAACATTTTTAATTCTAATAAATTTTGATTTAAAAAAAAAAAAAAAATTGTTTTGTGCACATGCGCAAAAGAAATCTGTTTAAAGTAAATTGGTAATGTTAATAATAATAAACATTTATGTTACAAGGTTAAATATTAAAAAAGTCATATAATTGTAATTTTTATAATATGATCAAAATGGTTATATGTTATAACCTGTTTCCAGGACTGCGCAAATATCTTATGGGCAACTAATCATTTGTGACATTTACATCCGCAGAATTCACAAGAACAGTGTTCAGTGAACAAAACAGAAAACAAGAAGTTAAGTTTGCGCAAGGCCTAAACCTGTACATGATCAACATGTCGGACAAAGCGTAAGTCAAGAAGGACAATGGTCTCACATGGCAGCCTGGCCATAAAAGTATCAGTATCTTTGGTATTTGTTAGAGAGTAGATTGTGTGTCATGCGGACTTTGAGTCGGAGTATACATAGCTGTTGAGGGTCGAATGCATTGATGAGAGCAATAAATGATTCATTTAGTAGTAAAACTGACCCTGCAGTGAAAGTGATGGTAGTCCAACATGACGTGCCCTCTGGAGAGAGCCGATCAATGGAGCGTGTCCCACACGTACCAGTAAAGACAAAGAGAGGTCAGGTCAGAGATTCTCTGGGGAGAACAAAAAGCCATCAAATCCTAAAGCAGTATCTAGTCACAGTGTTGTAGCAAGATTTTACTGACTTGATGCTGTTTTAAAAAAAAGAGATTTAGAATGTAGTTGTTTTAAAAAGTATTAAAATGTTTTAACATGTCACTGTTTTAAGCACGTGATTGGGTAACATTCTGTGTTGGCCTAGTTAGCTGGGGGACTGAAAGTGCGAACATGCTGTTTTTGAGAGGAAACGAGTCAGTCAGGTTTTTTCTTTGTCATGCATTTGCAATGTTAATGTCTTTTTAATGAATTCACACTCAGTAGTTTTTGATCATTGTTGTCAGTTTGCTGGGGTTTTTTTTGTTTTGGTTAACCTTTTAAAAAAAGGTACTGTAGGAGTACCATGTTGCATTGATGCTATCAAACAGTAATACGATTATACTTTTGACATTTATTTTGTGACATAGTTTTTATGTGTTAGAAATATATTTATAAATATAATATTTATGGCTATGATATGGGAAATATATCCATATATCCAATATATTGCTTTTTTAAAAATAAATAAAACACTTTAAAATAATTATTTAAAGCAGAAGTGTACACACACACACACACACACACACACACAACTGCTGCTTAAAAATACACACACACACACACACACGCACACACACACACGTTTACTTAGCTATCTAAATGGGAACATTCCGTAGTCGTAATGGTTTTTCTACTTCGTTTACAAACTGTATTTTCTATTGCCAAGACACCAAACTAACACACAAGTCTACCCCCCTTACAGGAAACTTTCTGCATTTTTACAATTTAAAAAAAATATTTGTTTACTTTATTTTTATACTAGTTTTACAAATGAGGATGTCCCCAAAGGGAGGTTTTTGGAGATTTTGTCAGGTTTAGCTCAATTTTAGGTACAAATTTGTCACCAAGATATGGTTAAGTAGGTACACAAGACATTTTGGTCCACTTCAAATGTTTATACTGCATATAAAATTAATACGCACACACACTACTACTTACATGCATACAAATTCTGATATCCTGCTTGCACAAAAAATACAATAAAAAAAAAAGAAGTATTTTTGTCATGATACAGTAGGGCAGAAGGAGGGTCTGTTTTTCAACATGACTAGATCAGTGGTTCACCCAGTAGTAGACATATATTTCACCCAAAAATGGCAATCGTCATCATTTACTTGTTACAAACCTGTATGCCTTTCTCTCTACTGCAAAACACAAAAGAAGATATTTTGAAGAATGTTGGTAACAAGCAGTTTTGGTGACTAGTATTGACATTCATTGTATGGACAAAAAAAAACGAACAAACAAAACAGAGACGTTTCTCAAAATGTTCAAAAAAGAAAATAAATTAATACAGTTTTAGAAAGAAATGGGGGAAGGTAAATTAGACACGGTTACAAAGTTTTTGTCGGAAGCTATCCCTGAACTGTGCTGTGTGATTAAATATGAACTTGTTATTTAGCTGCATCGAGAAGCATCTATCATTCTTGACGTGCGTAGATTGAATGAGTATGGATGGGAAAGCTTTGAGGAAAGTTGCTCCACATGGCCATGTGAGCATCCCGTGATCCTTTACCGATACTTTCTTCCCACTGGCGATGAGAATGCTGTGCATTGCTGAAGTGTTAGCATATCTCTTGGCAAAGAGACTGAAAATAAGAGCCATTGTCATTCCTTGCATTTCTCTGTTGGGCCAGACGATTGGGCTGGATTTAGCTGTAATGAAAAACATCCATTAGACCGTTAAAAGTGGGTCGCTATTGCACTCGAGCACATTTAAGAGCACCTCAATGTTCCAGTGTTATGCTGCCCTCCTTAAATTTGAGGTTAAATGAAGACAAAACAGAATGAGTATTTGTCCTGGGAAGAAAAAACTTACTAATGTATATCTTTAACTAAAGTTATCATATAAACATTCAGTCAGTAAAGATGTGCAAGTACATAAAATTGGCTTCATTTTGAGTGGACATCAATGAAAATAGTGACGACTTGTAATTTAGAGAGTTCAGATGATGATTTGTCAGACTAATTTAAGACATTTAAACTGATCATTTGTGAGTTAATGAGTCATTTAACTGAGAAACAGGCTTATAAGAGTAATTAGTGTGTGAATAGTAACACTTTTTTTTACAGCCTTAGGACAACATGTATGTTATCGTGTCATTTTTTTTGCAGTACGCTTTTTCTTGTTCAATTCTCACAGCAAGCTCACAGATTGGGGGAACATCTTTATTTTGCCTTTGCAACTGAGATTTAGAAAAGTACTGTAGAGATTTGGATAAAAAATTTATTGTAGATTTTTGAAATATAACTGTTCATATCATCTAATTTCAATTATCTACTGGGACTGTTTTAAGGGACGCATATGATCCTGTTCTGTCAGCAGCCCTTTCTGTGAGGTTTTGTGTCTGTGGCCTTAAGTAACTCTTGATTGTATGTCCCTCCCACTTCCTGTCCCTCTTAGCAGGTTACAATCACCAGATATTCACAAACAGCAAGAACGACAAGGAGAATACAGTTTGCAAAGATTTGTTTGCTCTAGTCCTACACGTTAAATGGCAGTGTGAAGTGTGTTTAGACAAACACATATTTTTCATATTTTTGAGATATCATGATGCCGTTTATAGACCAATGAAGTTAGCAGGCAGTTAGTCTCTCTGTTAATTAAACATCACTAATGCAACTGATACTTGCAGTAGTACTGCTTTGAAGAGTCCTCATACTTTTTCTTAACTGGTTTTTCTTTGTTTGTTCTCTTATTCCCTTGTTCCCAAAGTACACATTAGCATACTTTTAAAAAAATAGTGCAAATACAGAAATAATGTACTTTACATTCAGAAAGCACTTAAGTATATTAGTTTAATGTTTTCCAGAAACTTCATTGCAATTAAAAGGGAATGTATTATTTTAAATGTATATTAAATGCAATTAGTTGAACTTAAGAGTGCTTTTATGACCCAGTTAAAGGGATAATGCACCCAAAAAGATGACATAGTTTTCATTTTTTGAAGAACTGAACAGTTTTTTTAATATAGATTTTTGACTACAAGTGTATTTTAATTTCTTTTTTCACAGGGGTTTGTGGGTCAGTTTTTGGAACTGAAAGTTTAAATGATTCTGGTTAAATGAGGTTCACTTGTGGTTCTTCCTTTCCTTGGAACTCCCATAGTTACTCAGCAGTAAATCAGTCAGTGTTTTTTACTTTGTTAGCTGATAGTTTTAAATAGATGTGCACATTCTTCAGGGGTAAACTTTTGTTATGTCTAATGAGGTGTCCCTCTTGTATTTGTGTTGGGACCCTTGTAATCAAAGCAACCCTGGGTTTATTAGTAAGTAAGAGGGTGGTTTTTATTGTACATCTTTAGTTTTGATTTAATGGATGAACAGTGTCTGTTCACAATCACAAAGCAGATAAGATCATTGCATCTCATGTTCCCTTTCATGCTTAATTACTTTTTGTATCTTTATAGCTTGACATGGATGATTGTCAATGTAGAATGCCTTGTGGGAACTTATGCTGGAGCTGATATGTTTTTCATTCATTTTTTTGTGCTCATCAAAGGAGCTTCAGTAGTGTTTAAGATAGTGGGAATATTTCCTGCATTTAATTTCTAACCTAAATCCTAAATACTTTTAAATTTTCCTACCGGTTAATCGACGAGTGACAACACCGGTAATAACGGTATCGCTGTTGGGGTGGGGGGGTGTTAGTTCGAGTTTCCCTCTTTTCTTCTCTTTCAAATGGCTTGTAAAAGTGCCGTGCAAATTTTACTTTCACTTTCAAATTAGCTGCAATTACCGCAATTCGGCATCAAGCAATTGTTCGTTTGAGTTTTCCCTCTTTTCCTCGGATTACTTGGCTTTCAAATAGCTTGAAAAAGCGCCGTGGGTGTTTTACTTTCACTTTCAAATTAAGGGCAATTCAGCGTTGATTCAATTCAAGCAACAACAACGTCAAACTCAGAACTTTTATTAACAAAATTAATAAAAATACACCATATAGGCCTATGCCTAATAAAATAACTAATTACTTAGGCTACACAAAGTTTAAATAGGTATATAAAACTGAAAATCAGCAAACACCGTGGAACCAAATAAATAAGAAACATAGAACTTTATTAGCAAAAGACTAATAAACTGGAGGCACGGCATATAACACCTTGCTGGTAAAATAAAATAAATCCCATACACAAAGTTTAAATAACAGTTAATCAGCAAACATGTGAAACCAAAGTAATACGAACCGATGTTTAAAAACGTCCAGCAAAGGCTTTTCGAAATCTAAATATTGCCAAACAGTGCCTTTGCATTTCCTCCTTTCTAAACAACTTCTGCCAATCGTCATGTCTTTCTCACCCTCACTCTTGTCCTTCAGCTTCGCTCACTGTCCTCACATGATAATACAATCGGACTAGGGCTGGACGATATGGCCCAAATTGATATCACGATATATTTCTTAATTTCAGTCGATACGATATAATTCCGATATCGATATGAACACTTTTAAGTCTGAATAGAATCTTTTGTAACATTATAAATGCCTTTATTATCACTTTTGATCAATTTAAAGCGTCTTTGCTAAATAAAAGTATTAATTTCTATTTCTTTCCCAAAAAATTTATAAAAATGATACTGAATGGAATAGTGTATAATGTTATAAAGCTTTTTATTTCAGATAAATGCTGCTCTTTGGATCTTTCTATTCATCAAAGAAACCTGAAAAAAAATTTCGTCCCCCCCACTGGGTTTTAATATTATATCAGCAATTCAGCATATTATATGATTTCTGAAGGATCATGTGACTCTGAAGACTGGATTAATGATGCTGAAAATACAGCTATGTATGATCACAGGAATAAATAAAATTTTAAAATATATTAAAATAGAAGCAATGTTAAATGGTAAAAATATTTCAGAATTGTACTGTTTTTGCTGTACTTTGGATCAAATAATGCAGCCTTGGTGAGCAGAAAGAGAATTACTAAATAAATAAAAAAAACATATACAACAACAAAACCGGAATGTTTTGCGGAAGACCAGGTTTAGTAAGTTTTCATTTTTAAAATTTCGTTTTATTTTAATATCGTTTTCAGATTTGCAATACAATTTAGTTTCGTTTTTATTGGTTTCATTAATAATTTTGTTAGTTTTAGTTTAGTTTTTATTTTTTGAACACATTTCTATTTAGTTTTTATAAAGTTTAGTTTCAGTTTTAGTTTTATAATTAAAATTTAGCATAATTAAAAGATCACTTCCAGAGCGCTGACCAAAGAAAGACTTAGGCTACTTTAATCTTAGTGATGGCACACGTATAGCGACACCAATACAGTTTTTGAGATTGATTAGATGTAAAGTATACAATACACCCCAACATGCAGCAGTCATGCCTTTAAATCTACACAAGTTGCCTTACATTATATGTAAAACTCACTAGACTGAAGATAAATGTGTTTGTGATTTGAATTTGAAATAGAAATGACTTAATTTCTTTTATATTTTATCCTATGTCCTTTCACTTATTTACATAAGCATCCTGTCGTGTCTTGCTCACTTTCCCGAGAACAAACGCTCATAAATAAGTGGGACTAATGAAATTTAATAATAATAGTGGAGCCTCAACATTGGATTTGCAGCGGTGCGCATTCTAGCCATTGGCGTTGTAGCTGAAGTGAATGACAGCTTGGGAGCTCTCGTTGCTTGCTTTCTGTAGCCTATATCATTTTATTTTTAAGATTTATTTTTAATGCTTCTGTAAAGGACTAACGGCCGCATAGCCTATACACTGCAGAGTTTATGGGAGACAATGGCACTTAACAGTAAAGTCGTATCTAAATATGTTCTTTTCATTTATGAGGATTTAAGTATGTTTATGCACATTTGTTCAAAACAGCCTGTCAGATTGTTCACAAGATGTAGGCAAATGTTTGTATTGTATACAGGAAGGATGCGCGTTCTTATCATTCCTCTGTTGCGCTGCTTGTCTATTTCTCTTCAAAGCACCAACTTAAAAAGCCTATTTTGGTGTGATTGCTTGTGTCACATGAGAAAATAAAAAATGTTGCCTTACTGATGCAGTAGCCTATTCAATGCGGGTGCGGTTCAGGTCGCGGGTCAGGTACAGAATTAAACTGGTGCTGGCTGCTGTCAGATAACGGGTCGTGTGTTCTGTTGTGTACTGCTGATGCAGGTTTACCTAACAGCACCCGTGCACGACTCTGCTTTAAACTGCTTTGGCGTCTCTTCTCCGTCCGATAACCTCACTGTTCATGATGCGCCATTTACAGGGCTTATTAAAATGAAAACTCATTCTCTGCCAGCAGGAGGTGCTTTTAGAGTGATACAACTGGTAATGTATATTGAAATATCGGAAATGCGTTTAAAAATCATATCACCCGTTATTGAAAAAAATTGTACCGCGATACATATTGATATTGAATTATCGTCCAGCCCTAAACTGACTCCTGCTCCGTGGTGCACTGTCGTCCGTGCACGGTTCGGCTGCATTGAGCGTTTAGTTTTTAAAAGCATCTGTCCTCTAATTGAACTAGGCTAAATTATTTTTGTTACTATAAAAAAATCAAAACAACGTTGGGCGAGGGGGGGGGGTACCCGGTAGGCAAATTCTGTACCCAGTGTTGCGGCTTAACACCGGTATAACCAAAGACACCGTCTATCGCAGCAAGCCTAGATGTGACATACTTATACGCTTAGTGTATGCATACAGCTGCACAGCAAAGCATCCTCAATTCGAGAGCTTATGCGAATACAGGTGCTTGACACATGGGTTCACATGTTGTTGTTCGATCTCTTCCTTTTCTTTTTCAACATTGCTTGTTGCAATAACTAGCTTGTTTGCTGGTAAATCGACAGGCATGGATTGTAAACTACAACAATGGGTTATAAAACTAAACATTTTCAAAATACTGTGGCAACATTTATGCAAAATGATACTATGTTGTTGTGCTTATCACAGTAGTTTGGAAATGAAATGTCCAGTGAGTGGCACAAAAAGGCTCTTAATCACGTTTTACAACTTAATGGTCTCACATAACGCTATAACTCGACCATAGGCCTAGCCAATAGTGTTAATAAAAGGAAACATAACATAACACGTTAGCTGAATTAACCATGCCGCTGAAGCTTGCTTCTACAAGTCTTTGAGCACTTTTATCATGGGTCTTGTTTGACTGATTTGGTACCCATTTGCTCTTCTTTGCAAGCGCAATGCTGTACCAGGTGCACTATCGAGCAAGTTTACATCAGAAAATCCATATATATAGCTGGTTACGTGATGCAAATATAAAAATGTATTAGTTTACAAATGCACAATGGTAAAAGTGTTTGGAGAGCTTAACATAATATGCAAGGAACCTCACATTATCATTAATCTGTAGTCTGCCCTTGCATTTTTAATGTGTGTAAAAATTATTAAAAGTTGTTGGTTTTATAGTAACCAACCAGTGTTAATTTCAACTGGAAATTCATTGGAATTTTTTTTTTTAACCAATGAGCATATGTTGGTTTATTTTGTAGTATTGCTATTTGTAATTCACTACTCTTCGACACGGCATCTTGTACATAGATGTCAGGCCAGCACAAAAACATAATCAAGTTTCTTGCAGACACTTTCACCACTTTGAAATGTCAAAAGAAATCCCTATAGCAGCTACTCAAACAAGAAAGTTATTAAAACGTACTTTCATTTTAACCAAGAAGAAACCAAGGGGGCATCAAAACACATAACACATATATTCATAGAGTGCTAAAACTGTGTGTGAAGAAGGCATTGAATGTTTGCACATTCTCAGAGTCAGACTGTGCATAAATATTGTAAAAAAAAAAAAAAAACATCTTCTGTAATGCAACTGATCAAATGAATGCTGGTAATTGGGGCTGCAGACTTACATACTTCTCTTCCCAACATAACCTGCCAGTAATAGATTACCTGCGATACTCATATTATTTATTTTGTTTAATTGGCTTTCTCATCCTCTGTCCAGCAGGAGTTCCAGAATGCTGCAAAGTTGGTGACAAAACCCTCTTTTATTCCCAATAACAGGGCACAGGGTGAGGGCTTCATTAGCATATGCATGAGAGGCCCTGCTGACAGAGCGTTTTGATTGGCTGGCTCACAGCCTGGGTGTACCGTCAGGCCTTCAGTACACTGAGGACAGGCAGCTGGGCTCGACACACACTCGCACACATACAGAGTTAAACACTGTCCCCCAGGAGTTCCCATGCACCCCCATCTCTTGAGCTCTTTCTCAATGACATCACTGTGAAAGAGCACTCCTTTGAGCTCCTTGGACTCTGATTAGTCATTAATCTAGTGTGCATGATAAAGACTTTTTTAAGAGTGGCTTTACTGGATAATTTTTAAGCTTCCCTCTTCATTGAGAACACAATAACAAAGCATCCATGTAAAGTCCAATTCCTGATTGAAAATCCACTTTCTGTAATGTCTTGTAAATGGTCTTAACTCTATCTAGCACACACAATTTAAAGATGTGTGACCGCTTAATTAAAGCCATTTTAAAACAGTCCAGCCATGTAATTACAGAGATTAGCTACAATTGTCTTTAACCATGTATGTAGTTTGTTTGTTCCTGTGTAAAAATGAGCTCATGTCTTTCTTCCTGTTGGAGCAGAGGAACACAGCATTCTTAGCCTGCTGGTTTTAACCACGCTGTGTTGCTGAAGGGTTGCACTGCAGTAAAGGAAGCACTGTTCACCAGTGATTCTCCACTGTGCCAATGGTCTTGATTTATTTTCCGACAATAAAATACCCCTACTACATGTGTACACCGCATCATAGGGTGCTTTTAGGAACAGTTAAAGTAGGCCTGGGCGATAAAACGATATCGATATTTATCGACGGTACACCGTCATCGATAACGATATAAAAAATGTTCGATATAGCGCACGATATAGGCACGTGCTATGAGTAACGCAGACAGCTCACACAAACACGAACACATGCTGAATTGAGTGCTGTGCCTGCCTGTGATGAGGAGATTGTGAATAAAAAAAATAAGTATTAGTCGAATTTAAAATAAACATTTGCAATTGAATGCAAAAATGGTACAATCGAATGTTAGGAGTGCGGCAGGGAGCGTCATCAGTGGTGCGCGAGATGCAGTTATGATGATGATAAGTGACGTTGCATTTTAATGTTTTGTTAGTCTAGCTTGTGTTTGATCTTCAAAATATTAGAGAAATATAGTAGCGTCATGCGTAGAGATCTTGATTAGGTTAAAACCGGAACCAAGCCATTCACACAGAACGCATATTCAGCACATTTTTAGACGGACAAATATGACTGCTGCACTCGCGTCTCATGCAAGAGATGCAAAGAAAGTCATGCAAAGTTAAAACAGTTTTAACGTTTAGAAAACGCGACGCAAATTTGTGAAGGTTTATTTCATTTCACTGCGTCTCGTATGTTTTTAAATGCAATCTGTGTGATCGGCGATTTGGCTCTTTGTATTTGGCTAAGCAATGCATAAACACATGATGCTGTTTAGTTCATAATTGTTTATGCAATTTACAAACTTATATTAGATTTTTATGAGTTAATTTATACGTAATGCACGTTTTTATAGAGTTACTTGCGTTGACAAGGATGCGCTGCATTATTTTGCTCATTATTTTGCTTTGGATGCTTTTCTGGGCAGTGTTGCCAAGTCTGCGGTTTTCACGCAAAATTGGGCTACTTTTACACTGTTGCTGCAGGTTGTTTTTTAGTTTGCGGGTTAAAGTGATCTCCCCTGGAATGGGATTCTGACAGAGGGGAAAACCATGGAAAAGATGCGATTGGTCTAGTTTTGATTAGCAGTTGGACTGTTTCATTGACCTGGGAAGTGGCAACCCTGTTATTTGGTCAGAACCTTAGGTTGCTTTACCAAGTGTACAGTGTAACTGCAGATATCAGGCATGGGACACTTTTAAATGAAGATGTAATCTGATCATCAAAAAAATAAGATATAGTCAACAAATCGGAATTGGGCATCAAGACATACAGTGTAAATGTGTCCAAAGTGACACTAATTGTTCTATATTTTCTAATATAAGATGATGCAACTTTAGGTAACTGAATGTTTCCATTTGTTGAAATAAAAAATAAGCCAATATTTCAGTGAGTAAAATAGGAGAATTGGTTAAGAAAAACTTCTGCAAGACATTGCAAGTTACCCTGAACTTACATACAGTAATGGTAAGTAGAGTAGATGGTACTCAATGGTAAATTAGTAGATTTTGAGCACAGTGAGCAGAAAGCAATGAACCATCACGGGAAATAGACAAGAGGCAGCTTGGGTTTGGTTTGGACTTAGTGAACTTTTAAAATATGCGGAGGCTAATTTTCACAGGAAAACGTCATCTGCCATCTGTTACTCCTCTTCTCTGAAATTCATTTGCTCTCTTTGTGCCCCTGTCTTTGCTCACACATAGATGTAGGCTACCCACTATCTCTCTCTGTCTGGGCTCCACATTCATTTGACGGCATCGCGCTGCAAGGATCAACATTGTGTCATCACATCAACTCCAGTCCAATTATTCAATAGCAGAGGCGTTCATGCCTCACTTCACAAATGATCATCTAATCAAATGCATAACCAATCTGTCATTTCTCATTCTTAAATACCCAGGTTTGGGTAATTCTTTTCAATATTTTCCTGCAGCTGTGTGGATTAATATTCAAAGCGCTCTATGCTGTTAAAATCATTGCTATTGGGCTCGTTTAGAAATATTAACTCTGTAAACCCTGACAAATAATAGCCTGAAAAAAATATGTTTTCATTTATTTATTAATGGAACAGTTTTTTGATTCTTTACACAAAATTTTTAAGTTTGCATATGTGTTTTTTTCAATACCATATTTGATACATCTTTTATGGCTCGTATAGTATTATATGAGAATATGGAGCTCATACTTGAGGATGAAAGAACACCTACATTTTATTCATAGGCCCAAAACGAGCAAAAATATACAATTTGGTGCAGTTGCTGATATGATGCAATTCTTACCAGATTGTAAATCAATCAGATCTTTATAGCAGTGTATAACAAGAAAGATTTTATTTAAGTTTTATGATCAAAGCTCTGTAGTTTTTATTGTGGGCCAAAACATATAATGCAATACAGTACAATGATAATTGAGAGATAAACATTCCTCAAAAGTCTGAGATATGTACATTTTAACATGATTATGCTAAAAAAATGATGTATGGATAATCAAGTAAACCGAAATTGCTTCAGTCCAGTAAGTATTCATCTTGAAATATTACTAACAAAATAAAATGTATTCTTACATTTACTTTATAAAAATCATTAGAGATTTTACAGTATAACAAATGTTACTAAAAGGCCTTTTACTTGCTAAAAAAGCATAACGTATCAATCAGATGACAAAAGGTGTGTACAACAGGTTTTTCAGCAAAGTTTTGATCAAGCTGATAATTCAGAGGCCTTAGAAATTTGCCTGTCAAATGTGGTACAGTAGGCTTTATATGGTTAATGTAGTTCTTTCCTGTCTGAAGTGGGCGTCACTAAAGAGCTCTCCTCCTCACAGAGCTCATGCATTCACGTCAGACCTGTAGCCTCTGGCTGTTCTCTGGCCAACAGACGCAAAGCTTTCAGCCACCATACACAAGTACTTTATAAGATAAGCTTAGTCTCTTCCCTCATAGCCTAGAAACATAGAAACAGTTTGAGTACTAAAAATAATCAATTTTTCCTTTTTTTACAGTCCAACTTTTTCCTATATCAAATTAAAAGCATTTAAAGTCACCGTAAATATCACTATGCATAAATGAAATCACTATTGCATCAAATTGCAGCAGTCGGCAAATGCAGTGATCCACTGATCAAGTCCTGGTGGAAACCAATCAAGTCCTCTCCTACATGTTTTTTTTTTTTTAATACAAGAAACTGTTTCACTCAGATATACGGCACAAAAAGAAAAAGACAACTTCCATTTCATGCACTTCAACATGTATTTATCAAATATTGGTAAGGTAGGTTAAATTACAATGGGGCAGAAAGAAAAATGCAAACAAATGTAGTTTGTAATAGCCAAAACATGGGTGTTTCCATTGTATAGGACGGTGTGACACTTATTTTAATGTGGTTGTTTTGTTATCTATCTGCTCTTTCCCAAATGCAGTCAGAAAAAAGGTCTGATTTGTTTTCTAAAGCGCTGACCTTTCCGAAAACCACAGCGTCTTGTCACCTTATTAGACAGTGTGTTTTCCCCCTCCGCATCATATCATGGTTTCTTACGGCTCTGATGCTGTTTGTGAAAGTACCAAAGCATTTTACAGGGGTCATTTCATGAGGAATCAACTTTTGAAAAAAATTCCAAACAGAATAATATCTCACTTTTTTGTGAATCCAAATTTTAGAGCTGTTTTATAACAAATAAAATCATGGTGTATGGGCTCCATCCAGAAAAAAATAATAAAAAAAAATAAAAATAAATAAACTTATAGAAATGTTGAAACATTGAGGATATATTTGGGGCCCTGTTGTTTGTTGTGGTTTGAATCTGGCCCCCTTTGCCTCTTGTAGGCAGTGCTTTTGCTGTTTGGGTTGTTTGTTTGTTTACAGCAGCGGTGCTTCTCACCTTGGCCTTATTGATCTGTTTGCAGTTCATAATATCTAATGCTTGTTTGCTGTCGACAAAATGATGAGCGTTTCGTTTTTCATTGGCTTCATTGCCGTTGGCTCATCCTCACTTGAACTTGGGCCTTTTGTGCTGACAGTCCCATGACTGAAACAAATCATGTGTGAGGGGCTGGCAGAGAATTAACAAGGCAGATGAACCATGACGAAGTCTTTTCATTCATCAGAGCTGATTGATTTTCTCCACTCTACCCGCCTCTGCGTGTGGCACTGCCTCTGAATTCATGCTTAGGTTATCAGAGAGAACATGGAAGGCCTTCCCATGAATCATTATGAGATGATCACTAATTTTGTGAGTTTCATGTGGAGATGGATACTGGTGACCACAATTTGCTTGCAGTACCTTTTATATAAGGATTTGTCTAAGTGAAATAATACTGGGCTTAATATGGTTATCATTCTGAGTTAGATTTAGCTTCCATAATGCATATAAACAAAATATTTTGTGGTTGACATCAGGTGTCTTTGAGAAATAATAATAAATTGGTTTCGGGTAATGCCAAAGTTTTTCAATGTAGAATTTCGAGTGATCCCGAATTTCCACAATTCCAAAATTTTCAGTATGTTTTTACTTTGAAAAATGAGCAAAATGGTAATGTCTGCCATAATCCCTCCCCCCCCCCCCATGGTACTGAACCAATGTTCCTTCCATTCAAAAAAAATTATACTACAAATTTTAAGTCCATACATGCTTTAGGAGTGGTTCCATAAAATGTAGCTGCTTTGTTTTTCATTAACATTTTGTATTTTTTTCCATTGGTAAATTAAAAGCATTGTTGCATAACTTTTATTTATTGATATGGTTGGGATTGTAACTAATTGCACCGCAAGTAGGGATGAAAACCTACCAAATTTCTTAATGGCTCCATAACCACTTCAAATATGCATACAATTTTGAATAATTTAGTGATCTGTCATCAATTGTTATTGCATACATGTCACGCTGTATGAGATGTTAGTCTCACCATATTATAATAATGTATTATAGTATTAAAGATAAATAAATGTATTACAAATGTCATAAATCTCAGTATCATTAAGCATAAAAACATCTTGTTTGGGTCTTTTGGATTTAATTATATTGAAGGGAGAGCAGAAGCTTAAAAGCATCCTCATAATATTATATATTACACAACATATGCCAGTCAATCTCAACTAATGCCAGTGTTTTTCTTAAAGGTCATGAAGAATAAAAAGAATGTATTATTTCATCCCGGATAAGGATGAGTAGTTTTATTCCTATTCTCAATTTACACTCTTAAAAAATAAAGGTGCTTCACGATGCCATAGAAGAACCTTTTTGTCTAAATGGTTCCATAAAGAACCTTTAACATCTGAAGAACCTTTCTGTTTCACAAAAGGTTCTTTGTGGCGAAATAAGGTTCTTCAGATTACAAAAAGGTAAGAAAGAGATGGTTCTTTAAAGAACCTTTGACTGAATGGTTCTTTGTGGAACCAAAAATGGTTCTTCTATGGCATCGCTTGAAGAACCTTTTGAAGCACCTTTATTTTTAAGAGTGTAGTCTTATATTTCAATATTTTACACATATTATAAAGAAGTTGAGTGGAAAGAGAACAAGATTGTTCCCCTACATGGGAACAAGATTGTCATGGAAAAAGACAGATCAGAAACATTAATAAAGACAATCCATAATTTAGCAACATGCTATATATTGCAGCATGTTGTCATATTATGATTGTGATGTTGTCTCTGGTGGTTCCTTGTAGCTCGACACTGTCAGTGTTTAAACCAGCCTAGCAGCCTCTAGTGTTTGTGTTGGTTAATTCCACACATTCCTGGTCTTATCCCTGTAGTGATCCCAGACTGGTGAAACCACCGGGTTTGATTTGTTACTTGTCCTTTAAATGCCACACAAAGAATCCATTAACTCTTCAAACACATGGCATCCCTAAAGATTGGTGACAAATAAACACGTTCTTACCCTCCACTTAAACCTGAACACATTCCTCAGGGAAATATCCCTCAGAGACAAGTCTGTTCTTGTTGCATCAAGACTGTATTGTTCATTGTCTGAGGCAGATCAGTTAAATATCTTACACTTTCTCTGATATGGAAGCTGAAAAGCTTTAAATTAGTCAGTTTTTACTGTGTGGGCAGCAGAGGAGAGGAAAACACCTGTGACATTCATGTGCACACACACCGCCTTCAGCCTCAGTTGTTTCAACATGCTGTGTCTAATGTGTGTGACAGCAAGCAGAACTTCTCAAAACAGAAATTACACAGTCAATCTGTAGAATCTGTGACCAGAAAGGAGTTCCATTCTCTGCACAAGGGACGAAGGCAACGGAATTTAATGGAGGGGTTTCGAGACATTTTTAAAGGAATTGTCCACCAAAATGAAAGTTTGGTGAAAATGTACTCACCCTCAGGCCATCTAGGATGTAGATGAGTTTGTTTCTTCATCTGAACTGATTTGGAGAAATGTAGCATTTCATCACTTGCTCACCAATGGATCCTCTGCAGTGAATGGGTGCCGTCAGAATGAGAGTCCAAACAGCTGATAAAAATATGACACCACTCCAGTCCAACAATTAACTTTTGCTTCCGGCTAACTTACGAGTCAATAATATTGCTTTCTTCAGTGTTAAATTTGACTCGTCTGAATCAGGAGAGAATTATGCACAGCTCAAGCACCGTTTATAAGCGAAAACGGTCCAAAACAGTTCGATTCAAATATGTTGGTGGATTTTTAGTGGACTGTTTCTTTGGGTTGACATGGTGTTGGAAAGCATTTAAAAAGCAACATGCAAATGGCTAAAGAAATCCATGTCAAATACTTTTTTTTTTCTTTTTATTGATTTATTGTTTGTACATTTTACAAAAGATTTAAACATGAAGTCAGATACTTTTATATGTATATTTATGTATTATTTTAAAAGTGATTTATTGATTTATTATTATTGTTTTGTGACAATTAACTACGATATAAATATTACTTTGTTTTATAATTAATAAATTGATAATTTATTCCTTAATTAAATTTTTAAGCAACACTCCTTGTCCTCCATAATGGACTTCAAGAAGTGCCCTTAATGGTGTTTTCTATGAGTAATAAGTGAAGATTTCTCATCCTCCTTATGTAAGTGATTAATTGCACTGTTGTATCTTTTGTGTAGCTTTATGCCAGTATATACAGGCTACTAAATTCAGAGAAGTTGGCAGAGGAAATTTGGCGAGTGCAAACGCAGGTAACCACCCCCCATCCCCCACTATGCTCTCCACTCCTACAGTCAATGCTCCTGTTTGTATCACAATCAACCACAGCTTGGCCTGTGCCCGCTAACCTTTAACATATCCATGCACCTCTTTCACAGCACCGCTGTTTGCTCATGTGAGAAGGCTGCGTGGTCGGGTAGCGTGGGATCACCTGTCTTCCCGCCCTTTCCCCCCTCAACACCTTTTCCTCTTCCTCTCTCAGCAGCAGCAACTTATTAGCACTCCAAACTGTTTGTCAGTCACTGCTTGGTGAACTTTCGCCAAGGTTCGCTTGGTGAGCTGTAACTCCTTCACTTGGAATGATTTTCGAGGCACGTCTTTTCCACGCGTTGCAACACTTTTCTGCTTCAACTGTTCTAGCACTTTTGGCTTTTGACTGGGTTTGATTTCTGTTTTCTTATGTTTTTCGCAACTATCTAAACAAATGTCTTCTTCCAGAAATTGTTATATATATTTAATGTTAAGATATACACCAATATCACTTTTTTTTGTGATGTGATTTTCTTGAATTGCCATGAAGGTTTGAGGATGATTGCCAGATAAGCCAGATTTTTCTTTCCTCTTTCTTTTTCTCTTTCTGTCCGAATCTCAGGTGAGAATTTTGAGCAGAGTCCACTTCGGAGAACTTTTAAATCTAAAGTTCTAGCGCACTATCCCGAAAATGTGGAGTGGAACTCTTTTGACCAGGATGCTGTGGGCATGGTGAGTAACACACATAGAGGCCTACCAATATAGGCTTTTCAAAAATTAGTTCTAATTTTTAGAATGCAGGGTGGCCACCAGCAAATAAAGTGAAAATTTGCGATAGTTTTGCAATATAATAACAGCTTTGATGCAAAACACCTTTTAAACTACCTATTGTACATGTCAGGGACTATATGGGACTGAAAATATTTGAAATTGAACAACTGTCAACCAATCTTTTGATTGAATGATTCAAAGACTCACTCTATAATATTCAGAAAGACACTTACTGGTTGGCACATACTGGAAAAATAAGGTAACTTGCAGAAAGAGTCATTAAATTAATCAGTGAATGAACAAGTTGTCGATTCCACTCCAACCTTTAAAGCAACAGTTCACCCAAAAATTAAATGAACCCGGAGTTACACTCACCTTCAAGTCATCTTAGGTGTATATGACTTTCTTCTTTCAGATGAATACAATCGTAGTTATATTTAAAAATGTCCTGGCTCTTCCAATCTTCATAATCGAAGTGAATGGGTGTTGAGATTTTGAAGTCCAAAAAGTGCATCCATCCATCATAAAAAGTTCTCCATACGGCTCCGGGGGTGCGTTTGTATAAGAAAAATATCCATAAATATCCATAAAAAGGGGATTTATTTTTTTTGTGGCCTAATGGTTAGAGAGTCGGACTCGTAACCCAAAGTTTGCGGGTTCAAGTCTCGTACCGGCAGATTGTAGGTGGGGCAGTGCCTGTACATGTCTCCTCCACTTCAATACCATGACTGAGGTCCCTTGAGCCAGGCCCGACCCCCAACTGCGCCCTGTCGGTGGCGGCCGCGCATAAAGGGCGGCCCACTGCGTCCGGGTGTGTGTTTCCAAACAGTGTGGGGTTTTCACTTGCTGTGTGGTGTGTGTGTTGTGCCTTTGGAATGTGGATAAATGCAGAGCACTAATTCCAAGTATGGGTCACCCTACTTGGCCACAAGTCACGTCACGATAATACCCCGATAATAAAGATGGTAGTAAATCATGGGGTCATTTTCAAATTTGGGGAAACTGTCCCTTTAATGCCAGGTATCTTCTATTCCTGTGTTCACTTTGTCTCACGCTCCCCGCAAGCCTTTCAAATAAGCATTTTGCCATGACATGGAAGATTGTGGCTACTGGAGCGTATTTTTTTAAGCAACTCATACGAATGCTCTGTTTTTTTGTTGCAAGGCCAGCAGCAGACTGTGCTACTGATGAAAATTACATCACGCAGACATACGCAAACTGGCTCTTA
This sequence comes from Sinocyclocheilus anophthalmus, assembly GCA_018155175.1. Lineage (NCBI taxonomy): Eukaryota > Metazoa > Chordata > Actinopteri > Cypriniformes > Cyprinidae > Sinocyclocheilus > Sinocyclocheilus anophthalmus. The sequence continues at coordinate 255,202 of JADLZN010000398.1, read as the reverse complement.
GAGCAGACTGACACAAATGTGATTATTTTTGGGATCCACACCAATCCCTCCAGTATCTTTACCCTGTCATAAAGCAGGAAGGCACTTGAGGTGGTGTTGTGGGTCATGCCTAACAACGCCCTTTTGCCAGTCTGTATTTAGAATATAGCACAGCGTCCTGCAATGTATCGCTTAAATTTTATATCTATATATATTTTAACTGTTATTATCCCTGTCAGCATTTCTAAAAAAAAGTTGCCAGCCACCACCTGCATTTTTGATCATTTTCACAAAATGTTCACAGTCCCTAGAATATTTCATTGTGTGAATATCTGAACATGCAATATGTCAAAAGAAAGAACAGAGCATGTGCTTTTAAACAAAACAAACCATTTTCTTCTAGCTTCATGCATTTTTATCAATACTTGAATGTAAGCAAGTTTCATAAAAAGAGCAACATTTTGAGCAAAAAGCTGAGAAAATGACTTTGTTGTAAAACACTACATCTGGATTGGATTCAGAATGATGATCAAAATGATGGAGTAGATACTTCCATCAACACCCCCAAGCTTGCACGGTCTGATACCACTTCCTGACTCAACATTTCATTCAGTAACGTTGGGCAGTTTTGATTTATATGCTGTTTAATGTTTGATGATTGTGTTATTTTGCATATGCATCTTCTGCTTACTTATGCGATCTCTCTTTTTGCTGCTGCTTCACTGTGTTTTGATCCGGCTATTCAATACTATTTAAGAAGATGTGTAATAGCGCCTCCTACCATGTATCAGTGAAAATGCGAAAAGTCAGAAAATTCTGTCAATGCAGGGAAAGAGTTAATGATAGCATTTGAAATTTAATTGTTCAATGTCTGTTAATTGTCCAAACAAGTCACTTAATATGCATGGGCGCTATATAGCAGTGGTTCCCAAACATGTTCCTAAACACCTCCCAGCAACGCACATTTTGCATGTTTCCTTTGTCTGACGCACCCATTTCAGGTCTTTGAGTCTCTACTAAATGTGCAGTCCAGGAACATGGTTGGGAACCACTGCTATATTGGTCTATCAGGTCTATCGGAGTGGCTCAAATTAAGGGAACTTGTTGAAGTTCTTTTTAATGAGCCTCAGACTTTTTTGTTGTTTCCCCCACAGCTCTGTATGCCAAAGGGCTTGTCCTTCCGCACCCAGACAGACATCCGCGAGCCCCAGTTCCACTCTTTCATTATCACGAGAGAGGACGGCTCCCGAACCTACGGCTTTGCCCTCACCTTCTTCGAGGAGGTGACCAGCAAACAGATCTGCAGTGCCATGCAGACGCTCTACCACATGCACAATGCAGAACAGTACGACATCTTGCACACTCCACCCACACCTCGCAGTCCAGAAGACACCCGTCCCACCCCTCAACAACTGCACGCTGCTCCCTCCTTGTCTCGGCTGCAGCGTTTCAACTCCTACGACATCAGCCGAGACACACTGTATGTGTCCAAGTGCATCTGTCTGATCACACCCATGGCCTTCGCCCAGGCCTGCAGAAAGGTTCTGGAACAGCTGCACCAGGCTGTCACCTCGCCTCAGCCCCCGCCGCTGCCGCTGGAGAGCTACGTCTACAATGTCCTCTACGAGGTCCCACTGCCGCCAGTCGGGCGTTCCTTGAAGTTCTCGGGCGTATACGGGCCTGTGGTGTGTCAGAGACCCAGCACGGCTGAGCTACCCCTCTTTGACTTCCCCCTGCAGGAGGTGTTTGAGCTGCTAGGTGTGGAGAACGTGCTACAGCTCTTCACCTGCGCACTATTGGAGATCCAGATCCTTTTGTACTCGCAACGTGAGTAACTATCGCTCATACTTCTGTAGATCTAGTGCCTGTTTAGTATTAATCTCAGCGTCAGGCAAATTCCACACAAAAATGGCAAGGGGTTTCTCAAAACGGCAAGGTCTAATCTGATTGTATGGTTTTATGCAATTTCTAGGAGGGAAAGTGTCTGCAGGAAATCTGTGTTGCCAGACTGCTCCTATGAGTTCTTGTAAGGAGAAATTGGATTTGACAAAGCTACCAAGATTTGTGGTGCCTTTTAAAGATGCCCAACAGTGTTTTGGGTTTAGACACTTGGGGCCCTTTCATATACTTGGCGCAATGCGGCGCCAGGCGCGTGACGCAAGTGTTTTTTGCTAGTTTCAACCCGACGCAGTTGTCAATTTCATGTCCCGCGCCACATTGTTTAAATACCAAATGAATTTGCACCCATTTGTGCGCCCATGGGCGTGCTGGTCTGAAAACGAGGTGTGTTCAGGCGCATTCCTGGCGCGTTGCTATTTTGAGGCAACTAAAATAGACTGCACCTTTGACCAACAAAAACCTGGTCTAAAGTCTGGCGCAATATTTATTTATTTATTTTTGTTATTTAAAGAGTGCGTTAGTAATATGTGCCTATAGGCGGGTGCACAACGCGCGTACACTTTGCTTATTACACACACAGGGATGCGCAGCAGCACACAACCATTTTAAAATTAAACATGAAAGGAATTAAACTAAATTATTATGTGTCATAAAATATAAAAATGCCTACATGTCATAATGGATAGTCTTTGCATGCATCAGAATTACGCGCACGAGCAGATCCGAGAAGCGTTCAGTTTTTCCGCTTGTAAATTCCGCCATGTAAATAGCGAATCCGCCATGGTGCTTTTAGAGGGAGTGGGAGATGAGACTCTTAATTGGTTTATGGCACGTTACGCCCAAAACACACCCATTACTCATTAAAAGAATAGGGACAACCCTTTTAAACAATGCGCCCGGCGCGCCAACCATTTTTCCCATCCTTAAACTAGCAAAAGTGGCTTCAGACATGCCCTAAACGCTATTGCGCCGTGCACTTTAGACCATGCGCTTAGATCGTTAAAATAGGGCCTTTAGTAGCTGACATGTAAACGCCAGTTACCAAATGTTGGGGGCCTATCATGTCAGCCAGATGGGCCCTTCCTGTTTAAACGGGTCGTTCTTGGCCAGAAGAGTAAAGTGTACCAGACTACTGATGAAATTCAAAATTCTGACTGATTGATGAGATTAGCTTATTAATTAAAACTTCAGTTTTGTTGGTGCCGACATATTGTGCCATTACGTCCCGAGTTCGAGTCTGTCTACCGTTTGTCCTATCAAAATAAAGGTAATAAACATAAAAGAATCCCCAAAACTTCTGTTTTGACTCACAGATACTATTGTTGTGGGTATTTGTTTACAAAACCTAGTAAGCTGCCTACATAGACAGCATTTGATGTGAAGTCTGTTCTAAAGAGTTAAATTATACCTATACTCAATTTTTTTGATTTTTTTAACATGCTAACTTCAAATGTCGATGGAATACATATACATAGAGTTAGGGTTGCAGAGGATCGGAACATTTTTGGTAAATTTAGAAAACGTTCAAGAATTTTTGGAAAGTTTCAGGAAATTTACCATCCCTTTGCAACCCTACATAGAATACATGACTACTTTTGAATGATTGTCATTGGAGAAAAAATCAGTTTGTAATGGTGTAGTTACAGTATCTGCCAGCAGTGGCTGACTGTTGATGCTAACTAACCAAACCTTGGCTCTCTCCATACCACTGACTAACAAGAACAACTAATTCTGGTTTATGGCTGCAATGTAAGTTAAAGGCTATGGCTGTTTTATTCAATATGTATTCAATATGTCCCATACAGCTTGCTGTTTAAATAGGACATATAATAGGAAAACCTCATCAAGGTTCTATAAATTGTTAACGACTTGGCTGTAATTTGCTCAAAGTCATAAATCATTGTTCTTAATCATCCAAAGTGAGTAAACGCAGAGACTTTAATTTAGTAAACGCTTTTTGACATAAATTAGTATTGCTCTTTGCTGCCAACTTACACCAGCTTTTTCAAATTAAAGCTGATTTAAATCTGATGGCCTTAACCTAACCTAACCTAACAGAGTTCTGAATGAATGCCATGCAAACATTGATTTGAGCTCATTTTCTTGATTTTTGGCTTGTTCAGTTTAGTACAGGCTGGTTTTAGACGAGAGGATAAACAGGCGGTTATATTGCAGTGTACTGCGACATGCTCTTTCTCTCTTTTCACACTCTCTCTCCATCGCAGTGTCCGTGTGAGCTCATCGTAGCGCTTTGTTCTCTCTCGTTCTTGTCAAACTCACAGCCCACCCTTTTCTCAGAAACACCTGGTCGTTTGCAAATTAAACTCAAAGCTTTCTGTGGCGTATTTAAGCGAATACGTTTAGAAGTTGATTAAAATTGTAGCAATTTTACAGTATCTCTCACAATATGTGAAAATGTCACTTACATGTACTCTCTTTGATTCACATGCTAAACGCAATATAATTGGCAGTGTTTCCTGCTGGAAATCCTCAGCAGGCAATTTTAGATTGAATTTAAAGCAGCATGGGGAGATTGTTTTGCGATTCCGTGGCAGATGTGCTGATTGGATCAATTACACCAACAAGGAAGAGCAAATTACAGAAGGCAACTACAAAGCGACAGGGAGCTGGGTGCATGCATTGCTGTGGTGTTGCTTAGCAACCGTCCTCCAGATAAGGAGGATGGTGGTGATGCAGCATAAATATGATTGGCTGGAAATGACATCATCCCTTTCTGTATCCAGAAGGCTTGTGCTTGTAGCTAAATGTTTGTGGACAGTGAGAAAAGGACTTGATGTCATTAGATTGAGCGTCCGCACACACACAGCAGGGTGTTAGTGCTAAACAACAAGATAGCCTAGGTTGCTCTATAAATAACAGGCACATTTGTAGAATATATAAATACCCTGGCCCTTTCCCAGGTACGTGAATCCTTGAGACGGGCATCTGCTGCTAGATCAATGGATGTTTGCCAGTTACTGCTCATTTCCCTATATAGACTTCTGCCTCAGTGCAGGACAGTCAGTTAGCTTTACATGTTATCTGATGTGAAGTTATATTATTATAACTTAATGAAACATGATATTAATTCATATGAAATAATATTCAATTGTTTAAAATATTTACATTTATGAAAGCACATTTTCTTTAGGTAAATTAAGTAAACCTTAAATATTAAATTAATTTTAAATAAAATTTATTATATATATTATTAATATACAAATGAGTAATGCAGGTTTTTTGGGGTACCTCTAGTTTCGCGTAGCCAGACCTTCAGACTGACGCCTGAAGGTCTGGAATCCATGGCAGCTTTCATTGGCCAAGGCCCGTCCATGAGGCCGTTTGACCGACATGTCAAAAAACCAATCACAGTTAGTTTCGTTCATCGTCACGTTTCGGGGTGTGGAAATGTTGCCACAATAACAGACTGTTAAAGTGTAAAACTCTCGGATGTATTTTAAAGATTCTATGCGCAAACTTAAATTTTTTCACATACTTTTGAAAATCCTGCGTTTAGTTGATCCTGATAAGCACTCATCGTTACAGTTGTAAACATGACGGCTTTCTTCTTTCGTGAGGGGGTTTGGCGGCACGGCATCTTTGTTTCCAGATGGAACGTTAAAGAACGCGACACACACTTCTCCTGGAAATCCTGTATAATTCAGCCAATCCGATGATGACTTCGAAACTCCTTAAGTGTTTCCACTTTTGTGTGCCATATGCATCAGACGTTTAGCCAACGGTCCATGGGTGTGACGTCTGAGGCTGAGACTAGAGTACCTCTGACTCTTGCTGATTTTCATTATGATGAATCTGTGACAATAAAATGGGGTAGGATTTACTTGATGTAAAACAGTTTTCACTCTGAAATTGCTGATCAGTGTCACAAATAATTACAAAGAAATGAAATTGTGACATTTACTAGCAATTTCTGAGTTTCCTTGAAGCTTTTTTCCAAGTAAATTCTACACCAATGTTTTATCAGTGTGTGGGGATGTTAGGACATGTGAGTGTGTGAATAGGCCTTTTGTTGTTATTCAGGGTGCTTAGAGGATGGTTTAGTATTCTTGTCTCTCTGACAGTTGTGACACTCTATGGGACTACAGGGTGGAGACCATAACAAAAAAATTGCCCATTTTGTCTGGATTTTGTGTGTATGAGAATAATATGTAATACATCCTCTGTGATATTTTTATTTGTAAATGCCCACTTGAGAATGCATTGTGTGCCAGTCACTTAAGAAGCAAACAATTTAAGCATTTCTACAATACCCAAATGTGTGAATGCCAAGAACATTATCACACACACTCACACACACACACACACACCACACACAACTTACAGGATGAAATCGAAAATGGAGTAAAGAAAGACTGTTGATCTTCATTAAGAGCAGTCGTGCAGTTAAATATATAGTTCGGTCATGAAACTCTAGATAGGCGCACTTCTGATGGTTGTTTAACGTAACTGTTGATATTCAGAGAGTTTAAAAACCCCTTGGCACAAGCTGATTTGTTCATTGCGGCAGATTCAGCCATTAGCCTCCTTCCTGCCTTGCATTTATATGGCTGGCTAGCATTCACTTGAGATTCCTGCGCTTTCAGAGTTTCTCTGAAACCCTCCACCTTCCCTAGCTCCATCTGTATAGATCTGCTATGTGTTATTTTTAGGGGTGCTCCGATTGATCGGCCACTGATCACTATCGGCCGATAATCACGTTGGAATGATTGATTGGCGGTCTCTAAAAGGCAGATCCAAACACGATCCATCTGATGATGCTACCGTAAGAGGTTTGGCACGACATGCCGCGGCACTGTCTCAGTCTCTGTCCTGTGCGGGTGAAGTAATATTATAATGATAGAGATATAAGGGGTACCAGTCTTCATATTTCTTCATTAAATAACTTATAAAGTAATTTGAAAACCTTGTGTGAGACGTAATTTCACAAACAGCCTGAGTGAATCACCGCGCTCTCAAAATACACAAATGGCTTCAAATCACCACATCGCGTCTGTTTATTGTCGAACTGCACGCTGCACAGTTGACACAGGAATTGTCACTTGCACAGTCAAAGCAGTGTCACATTGTCACTAAAGTTAATAAATTGCATTTCTTTTTAATTCTTGCCAGTGTTTATCCATTCAGCGCTCGCGCGCTCTCTTGCACACTCGCAGCGCAAACACATAATGCCAGGTTCACATTACTATTTTTTCCGCGCTCATGTTAACGGATTAATAAAGCATGCACACTGAGTGACGTGTCTGAATTTGTCTCTGTCCAGATTACCAGCGGCTGATGACGGTAGCGGAGAGCATCACAGCCTTAATGTTCCCCTTCCAATGGCAGCATGTGTACGTGCCTATCCTGCCCGCTTCACTGCTCCACTTCCTGGACGCTCCTGTGCCCTACCTCATGGGTCTGCACTCCAACGGCCAGGATGACCGCACCAAGCTGGAACTTCCCCAAGAGGTGCGTGACACACACTCACTCCCAGAGAACCGACTCATCCTGCGATTCGGTACAGGATGATGTCATGTGGTTTTATTAAAGAATTAGTGCTGCAACCTTATAGGTGGTGATCATCATAGTCTGTCTGGCCTCACATGCATCCCTGTTAAAGAAAAGACTCATGCTTAAATCTCATTAGGTCATGCGTCAATATCACCCGGCCGTTAGATATTTCTGGTAATTAGGCTGAAATCCTAATTCTACCCAATTAAAAGATATATATATATATATAAATGATTTTTTTAGTTTTTTGATAGTCTCTTATGCTCACCAAACTGCATTTATTTGATCAAAAATAACAGTAATATTGTGAAATACTATTAAAATTTAAAACAACTCTTTTCTATTTTAATATATTCTAAAATATAATTTATTCATGGATGACAGCTGAATTTTCAGCTGCTTTACTAAGTTTCTTTAGAGACAGTTTTTTAGAGACACAGATGCTTCAGAAAATTCTAATAGGCTGAAGTGTGAATTAATTATTCATATTAAGTGTTAATTCAACCCAAAAGTCATTAATACTCACCCTCGTGTTGTTCCAACCCTTAGCCCTTCGTTCATCTTTGAACACAATTTAAGATATTTTTGATGAAATCTGAGTGCTTTCTGACCCTCCCATAGACAGCAAGGTAGCTACCACGTTCAAGGTCCAGAAAAGTTCCAGGATGATCGACAAAGTAGTCCGTGTGTCGTCAGTGGTTCAACTGTAAAGTTACAAGAATACTTTTTTGCGCAAAGAACAAAAATAACGACTTTATCCACATTTTTGTCGCTACTTTGCGTTACTTTTTTGTGGACGCGGCGCTCACACAGTACATGACGAAAATTGGAATAAAGTAATTTCTTTGCGCACAAAAGTATTCTCGTAGCTTCATAAAATTACAGTTGGACACGGACTACTTTGTCGATCATCTTGGTACTTTTCTGAACCTTGAATGTGGTAGTTACCTTGCTGTCTATGGAGGGTCAGAAAGCTCTCAGATTTCATAAAACATATCTTAATTTGTGAATGGAGGTCTTACGGGTTTGGAACACCACGAAGGTGAGTAATTAATGACAGAATCTTAATTTTTGGGTGAAATATCCCTTTAATAATGAGAATGGGGTAAGTTAGTTTTTTTTTTTTCAGGATTTTTTAATGAATGGAAAGTTCAAAAGACAGCATTTATTTGAAATAGAAAATGTCCTAAACACTCACAAGTCAATTCATAATATCTTTTAGATATTATTTACTAATAATGTTAGTTTAATAATCATCTACCATATACAGTGGGGGGGAAAAGTATTTAGTTAGCCACCAATTGTGGAAGTTCTCCCACTTAAAAGATGAGAGAGGCCTGTATTTTCATCATAGGTATACCTCAACTATGACAAAATGAGAAAAAAAATCCAGAATATCACATTGTAGGATTTTTTTAAGAATTAATTGGTAAATTCCTCGGTAAAATAAGTATTTGGTCACCTACAAACAAGCAAGATTTTCTGGCTCTCACAGACCTGTAACTTTTTCTTTAAGAGGCTCCTCTGTCCTCCACGGGTTACCTGTATTAATGGCATCTGTTTGAACTCGTTATCAGTATAAAAGACACCTGTCCACAACCTCAAACAGTTACATTCCAAACTCCACCATGGCCAAGACCAAAGAGCTGTCAAAGCAACAAAACAAAATTGTAGACCTGCACCAGGCTGGAAGACTGAATCTGCAATAGGTAAGCAGCTTGGTGTGAAGAAATCAACTGTGGGAGCAATTATTAGAAAATGGAGTACATACAAGACCACTGATAATCTCCCTTGATCTGGGGCTCTACGCAAGATCTCACCCTGTGTGTTCAAAATGATCACAAGAACTGTGAGCAAAAATCCCAGAACTACACGAGGGGACCTAGTGAATGACCTGCAGAGATCTGGGACCAAAGTAACAAAGGCTACCTTCTGTAACACACTGCGCCGCCAGGGACTCTAATCCTGCAGTGCCAGACGTGTCCCCTTTGCTTAAGCCAGTACATGTCCAGGCCCTTCTGAAGTTTGCCAAAGACCATCTGGACGATCCAGAGGAGGCATGGGAGAAGGTAATGTGGTCAGATGAGACCAAAATAGAACTATTTGGTATAAACTCCACTCGCCGTGTTTGGAGGAAGAAGGATGAGTACAATCCAAAGACACCATACCTACTGTGAAGCATGGGGGTGTAAACATCATGCTTTGGGGCTGTTTTTTTTGCAAAGGGACCAGGACGACTGATCCTTGTAAACTAAAGAATGAATGGGGCCATGTATCTTGAGATTTTGAGTGAAAACCTCCTTCCCTTTCAGCAAGGGCATTGAAGATGAAACGTGGCTGGGTCTTCAGCATGACAATGATCCCAACACACCGCTGCGGTCAACTAAAAAAAAAAAAAAAAAAAAAAAAAAACAAAAAAGAAGGAGTGGCTTCGTAAGAAGCATTTCAAGTCTGGAGTGGCCTAGCAGTCTCCAGATCTCAACCCCATAGAAAATCTTGGAGGGAGTTGAAAATCCGTGTTGCCCCGCGACAGCCCCAAAACATTACTGCACTAGAGGAGATCTATATGGAGGAATGGGCCAAAATACCAGCAAAAGTGTGTGAAGACTTACAGAAAACGTTTGACCTCTGTCATTGCCAACAAAGGGTATATAACAAAGTATTGAGATGAAATTTTGTTATTGACCAAATACTTATTTTCCACCATAATTTGCAATAAATTCTTTAAAAATCCTACAATGTTTTTTTTTTGGATTTTTTTTTCTCATTTTGTCTCTCATAGTTGAGGTATACCTTACAGGCCTCTCTCATCTTTTTAAGTGGGAGAACTTGCACAATTGGTGGCTGACTAAATACTTTTTTTCCCCACTGTATAGCTATACTACCATGGAAGTATGAATGTAACTGTAAAATGCATACTGGAGTGTATTTTTCAGTGTCTAGAATAATAATATCTCCCTTTAATATACCCTTCTGGTCTTCTTCATCTCCTTACTGAGATGTGACTGAAACAATATTGGTAAATCCTTTTGTGGGAAAACAATCTCTATGACCTTGCTCACTGATGAGATATGCACTCTTTCCTTGATCTTACCTGAAAAGCAGCAGTAAAAAGTCTGCTCTTCATGTGGAGTTCCTTTTAGAGTAAATCTTCTATCAAACATTTGTCGGCAACACTGCCACTTTTCTTCTTTCAGTGCTTATGAAAGAAATCGGTGGCACCAACCTGCAGGGAGAGCAAGCTCTCTGATGTATCACTGCAATGTGCCATTTTTAAAAAATGTGCTGTGGCTGCATCCTGGTACAATGATGAGAACCATATAAAAACATATTTTGACAATGCAATAATCGTGGGGTACTGTTATATATCAAAGGTACGTCAAAGAATACCATGGTGCATAGTAGTGCAAATTTGGTACCTTTTTGTTAGTGTGCATTCCTATTTGTACCTGTTTGTAAATGTATAAAATGGTCAAACCTTGTCATTTTTTATGATTATATGAGTATATAATTCTCAACTGAGCATCATTGGTTTGTTAGTTTGTCCTCTAGTGGACAGAGATGAAAGCCAGTGTTACCACATTGTTCATAATCTCTTAAAGAAATGTCTGTTACATAATCTCTTAGATCAATATTTGTAATGAAATAACTCTTGTACCCTTCAGGCCAACCTTTGTTTTGTCGATATTGACAACCACTTTATCGAGCTACCTGAGGACCTGCCTCAGTTCCCCAACAAGCTGGAGTTCATCCAGGAGATCTCGGAGGTTCTGTTGGCGTTTGGCATATCTTCAGAGGCAAACCCACAGTGCAGCAAGGGCCAGGGCAAGCGCAGGTGCTTCCGCTCGGGTGACATGGCCTCTGACAAGCGCAACGGCAACCTGGCCGGCTCGCCGCTCAACTCGTACTTGCTGAGAGAAAACCAAACCATAGCTCGTCTGCAAGCGCTGGTCAAGAGGACTGGAGTCAGTCTGGAGAAGGTGAGCATGGGAATGAGGACACAAAGTACGTGTCTGTTTTAAGTACTAAAACAGTGTTAATTAGGGTTCTTTAAAAGTTTGTTATGGTTTTTAAAAGGAATTCTGTGTTTATAGCTAGCAGGGAAGCGAATAAACATTTGCAGTGTTTGATTATCATACTGATTGGTATCCACATTAGGATAACATTACAGGGACTTGGAAGGGACGTGGCATAAAAATTTGTAAAGCACTGTTTATTGCACTGTTGCTTGTGGGAATAGCATGATTAAAGCATAACCAGAATTTTATCTGCCTCAAAAAACCCCCCAAAAAATCAGATCTCAAAATGATAATTTAAACTATTTCAGATCTCAAGCACTAAGTGCTTTAAAAAAAAGCTCTCCAAGATGTAAAAAAACATCCTTAAAAAATCCACCAAGTTCTGGTTGTATGTTGTATCTCAATTCACATACTTATTCTACACGTTAAAAGTATGTAATTTTCTTGTGATGGGAAATATGTAATAAGACAGTATAGCAGTACCATCATAAAATTAAGGATTATTATTGTATTACACTAATGCATTCATGTAATAATTGTTTTACATTGATGTATTAAAGGCACAATATGTAATTTTCGCCGCTGGAGGGCGCGTATTCAAAATAAACAAAGAGACAAAGGCGTAGTTTGATGACGCCGTGACGGAGTGTGGAATCATGGGAGTTGTGGTCTTCATCCCCACAGCCGATGCAATCCGACGGGACTCGGGCAGAAATCATGTTCATGGATGAGCTAATGATTTATTAACGTAGTAGAATGAAGCAGGGTGAGGCTGAAAGCCGTCGAAGCGAAACGAGGCCGCTGAACGAGCGTGACACACGGCTCGAAAGCAGCGGAGCTTTTATTATGCCACAGTCGACCGCTTCCGCTCCTTCCGGTCGTGCGTATGTGGGGGAAAAAAAGCAGCGCTGTTTTGTTTTATCATACTAGATACATTTGAATGTTATGTTATAATGCTACTCTGTGCGGTTGTCTATTAAAACGCACAACATATTAAAGCGTCTTTGGTGTTTCCATGTTTTCTACAAAACGGAAATCGAGGGGTTATGACGTCATTGGCAGGCGACACAATGACACTATAGACACGGTCCGTGTCACTAGTTAAAATTGCTTATTTCTCTGGATTTAAACATTCTTCGAAACATTTGGGATAATGTAAGTACACAAGTCAGCAAAATATATAACACTGTTCTAGTGGTTTTTGGATATTTTAATAAAAAAATCTTACATATTGTTTCTTTAAATATAAGTTATGCCAACACCCCCGTGTCCCCCTGTAGTGTCTGCATCTGAATTCAATAACTCATTATTACCTACTAATGCAAGTTTGTTGACAATATTTTTTTCCAAGGTAAGCCTTTTATTTGATCGATGTTTACTATTTCGTATTCTTTTGGGACCATAATTTTCTCTTACTTGGATGATATTTATGGAATATAGTATCCAAATAATTGTAGTGATTTGTTTCTTGAAAATGCTTTGCCTATGCATTACGAATGCCTTATTCTTTCTTCTTTGTCTTCTTTTTCTTTTTTGCTTTATTCTTTCTTTCTTGTCTTTCTTTCTTCTTTCTTCCCTTCCTTCCTTTAACAAACTAAGCAAAAGTACATAAGAAATAAATAAAAACAATTATACTATTATAATCTAGATGTGTGTGTGTGCAGTCACATTATAATATATATATATATATGATATATATAATATAATCTATATAATAAATCATATGTATATCTTTAAAAAAATATGTTCTGTGTAATATTCAATAAGATTTATATATAATATAAATATAAGAATATAATTATCTTACTTGAATTAATATGCCTATAAATAGACCCAGTACACACATAGATTATGGTAAACAAAAACTTTATTTTTGGATGTGATTAATCAGCATTAATCATTTGACAGCGCTTATATATATACACACCAACACCACACACACACCGGACACACACTATCGTTCAAAAGTTTGGGATCAGTAAGGTTTTTAATGTATTTAAAGAAGTTTCTCATGCTCATCAAGGCTGCATTTATTTAATGAAAAACACAATTAAAAAATGTGATATTGTGAAATATTATTACGATTTAAATAATGGTTTCTATTTTATATACATTAAAATCTAATTTATTCCTGTGATGCAAAGCTGAATTTCAGCATCTTTACTCCAGTCTTCAGTGTCGCGTGATCCTTCAGACATCATTCTAATATGCTGATTTATTATCAGTGTTGAAACTGTTGTGCTGTTTAATATTTTTTTGGAACCTGTGATACGTTTTTCAGGATTCATTGATGAACAAAAAGTTTAAAGAACGGCATTTATATAAAATAGAAATCTTTTCTAACAGAAATTAAAACTTTTTAGTTCACAAGGGGTTAAATTGATAAAAAGTGATGTAGGCAAAGACTTATATTGTTAGAAAAGATTTATATTTTGAATAAATTATGTTCTTTTAAACTTTTTATTTATCAAAAAATCCCCAAAAATGTTGCCAACATTGATATTCTTAGAATAAATCAGCATATTAAAATAATTCTGAAGGATCATGTGACACTTTACACTGGAGTAATGGCTGATGAAAATTCAGCGTTGAAATCACAGGAATAAATTACATTTACAAGTCTTTTCAAATAGAACACAGTTATTTTAAATTGTAATATTTTGCAATATTACTGTTTTTTTCTGTAATTTTGATCAAATAATGCAGCCTTGATGAGTATAAGAACTTCTTTAAAAAACATTACAAGTCCTACTGATCCTAAACTTTTGAATGGTAGTGTGTATATATATATATATATATATATATATCGTTTTAAAAGAAAGTTTATATTATGGTGTAAATTCTCTCAGACAAATACATTTAGTTTATCTGGTTTCTCTTGGGATTTTCTGTGAATTCAGTAATTTTCCTTTTTGAACTGAACAATGACTTGAGCAGTGATGATGGCTGCTTTGTGGAAAACAGATCTTTTCAGTGTGGGCAATAATTTTAATTATTGTGTGGGCAATGAAAAGATGAACAAATGACTGTTAAGACTGAGCGCGCTCTGTTCTGATTCTCAGAAAGCTTGAGGTCTCTCTCGATGACATTAAGCAGCTTAAGGACACACTCTGTCTAAAGACCAGGGATTGACCTCTTACTCTTAATATAGCTCCTAGAGAGAGTTTGCCACAGCCTTAAAGCTGTGCTGGTTAAATTCCATCATACTGACTTGATATTCAGTGATTCCCTTATTTTGAATGAGCTGTCAGGCACTTGTTTGCTTTTCTTGCTCTCTTGTGTATTGCCGCTTGCTCTGTATGGTTATATTCTCTTGGGAACGAGCCTCATTTGCTTCGTAAATCAAGGCAGATTTGTAGACTTCCGTTCCCAGCACTCCCTGCTCTCCATTCAGGGTGTTACCATGGAGAATAGATAACTCAGATCAGCTCCGAAAGCTGTGCGCTGATATTTGCTGCCACATTTTCCCACTCTCTTGTTCCTCCTCTCTTTTAACTCCTACCTTTACTCTTAAAGTTGACATGAAATGGAAAATCACCCTATTTTTTTTTTAATTGCTTGATTTTGATCTTATTGTGAACAATTCATTCATGCATGTTTCATTCTATTAGAAAACAATAACAACAAAAAGCTCTTTTTTTATCTAAAAATATCATAACTCTGAAAGACGTCTCTCTGGGGATGTATACCGGGCTTCTCCAATCATTTAGTCTGCTTAAGTCCCGCCCCTTTCTTACAATGACGTTTGTATTCAGATCTGCCTCCATCCAATCAGCAATTGATGGACAATTCCAAGTACTGTCCTATTACTCCTTTTTTTTATAATCCGTTTCACTCAAGAAAAGATCTGTTGCTACTTCAGTTACATTGTAACTTCAGCATTTTTCCTGGAAAATGTCTAGAGTGTAACTTGGCATTTGTAAAATGTAGAGTGGGGATTGTGATCTTTTGTTAATTTTTTATGCTGAGATTATATTAAGATGACATTCCAAAACAAAGTTTCAAGGATGAAATACATCATCTACCATCACTGAAATCTAAGGGCCAGTTTTACTAACAGTTAGCGCCAGCGCAAACAGTCTTTTGGCGTTAAAATAGTACGGTAAGGTTTTACTAAAGACGCGCAGTGACGAATTAGCGCTGAAAAGGCGTGGACACAGATACATTTGTGCCTGACCTTATTGAATATGCATTTCTAGGAGTTTCCCTTTCAGACGCCAAATTTATGGGAGGAGAGTATTCAAATGAATCAAGCAACGCGTTTTACTAACGTCTGTGCTCGTCAAATTACTGGCTTTTGCGCCATTTTTTAACGGCCAAATAAAGCATGTCTTAAACTATTTTGCACTAGAAATGGATGCAATGTGTTGCTAGAAGAGCGCATGGTAGAAGGGAGAGAATGCCAGAAGAACACATTATCCGAACATATCGTTTTCCAAGCCATGTTATTTTTAATTTGCTTCAGGAAATAAAAGATGACTTCAACCCTCAACTAGGAGTCATGCAATACAAGGTCTATCAAAACTTCTAGCAAACCTTCATTTTTTGGCCTGCGGTTCTTTTCAACGTACTGTGGCTTATTTATTTTTTTATTCTTTATTTGCGACAAATTGCGTGGTCGATATGTATCGATGTTGCGTCTGTGTTCTTATTTGGCCTATTTTAGTAAATCACCCGGAGAATTTCGGGCTCTCGCGCTAATTGGCCCTGTCCTGTTTAGTACAACTAGCCCTAAATGTGGCATGAATGAACAATATAACAGTTTGGACCAATTCTTGCCATTTGAAGAGGCGGGTCTTAATGTTAACTAATCTTAAATCCATAAGAAAATGTGTTTTTTTTTTTTTTTTTTAGTTGAAAAAAAAAAAACACCAACATGTATATCCTATATACTGTATATAAATATTTCATATAGATAATAAAAAAATGATACACTTCAGCTAGTTGTCAAGTCAACATTTCTCATTTTCATTTAAGTTGAAGTACTAAAATAACTAAAAACTAAATAAACAAAAACTAAAAACTATTAGCACATACAAAAAAAAAAAACTTAAAAATAAATAAACAAATAATATATAGACATATTTAAAAATAAAAACTAATAAATTGACAAAAACACAGGAAAAGTACTAAAACATTTACATTTAATTGAAAATATGAAAAATCAAATTCAAATTATTAACAAAAATACTAAGCAAACACTGGACTAACTAAAATCATTATTTTTTTTTTGAAAAGTCAGATTAACATGGGGGAGATTCATTGTTTGCCACTTTATTTTATTGTGCTCTGCGTTAACAGAATTACAGAGAGGTGTCGTTTGCTGTGGGGACGTAATTCCACTATTTAGTATTTTTAATCAGAATAAATTTGTTACATTTCAGTTCTGCCTCAAATGAATAAATACTCTAATACAGACTTGATTTCTGGTTTGATATATCACATAGACTGTTTATCAAAACAGTTAAATATCACGTTAAAATATTTGAGTTTAACTTGATTCATATTATTGAGCTACACTTTTGCCTTGTCACGCCATCACAACAAGCAGTCCCTCTGGTTCTTGTGCCACTGACCCCACCATCACTTTTTAATACAATGTGACACTTTTTTGTCCTTCACCTGTGTTTGACAGTTGGATGTGAAGGAGGATACGAGCACTAATAAGGATTCAAAAGTGCAGTGTGATGAAGAGGAGATGAAGATGCATCAGTTGAACATTCGAGTGCGAGAGGTCTTCGCCAACCGCTTCACGCAGATGTTCTCTGACTATGAGGTGTTCGTCATTCAGCCCAGCCAAGACAAAGAGTCCTGGTTTAGCAACCGAGACCAGATGCAGAACTTTGACAAGGTGATGTTTCGCGATCAATTTATAAACTTCTCTGCTAGAAAAAAAGTCATGTTGGTTCATATTGGTCAACCAGTTCTGACCAGCTTGAAGACCTACTATGTTACAACCAGCTCTGACCAAGAAGTTTTAAGAATTAAATTGATTAGCCATTCTTTTTGATGATTAAAATGTACACAGAAAAAAAAAAACTTAGCGTTTAGCATAACTAAGACGTTTTGGGATGCTGATACACTTTGTAGCCCACAGCAGCTTCATGGTGTTTGCCATTTCTGAATTCTGCCCACTGCAGGCCTCCTTCCTGTCGGATCAGCCGGAGCCTTACCTGCCGTTCCTCTCCCATTTCCTGGAGACGCAGATGTTTGCCTCTTTCATCGACAGTAAGATCCTGTGCCACGATGACGAGGACAAAGAGCACATACTGAGAGTATTTGATTCCCGTGTTGACAAGATCCGCATGCTAAATGTCAGGACACCCACCCTGCGGACCTCCATGTACCAGAAATGCACCAATATTGATGAAGCAGGTGAGACGGCATAAACCTGGTGACTAATCTGTTTTAAAAATTGAGCTATTTGGAATACTTACACTTATGGCATAAAAATACCTTTTTTTGCCATACCCATTTAGAGCCATAAATATATTTTACTGGTCATTGATAATTTACTCACCCTCAAGTTGTTCCAAACTTACATGAATTTCTGTCTTCTGTTGAATACAAAAGAAGAAGATATTTTGAAGAATGTTGATAACAAAAACAAGTTGACATTAGGGTTGGGCGATGTCTACAAAATTGGCATCGGACGATGTCTAAAGTGAAACATCGTGATGGATGATGACATTGGCGGGGCTGCGTGGGGGGGAAGAGTTAGGGGTGTGCCCGAAGCGTGAATCCTTATAAGGGAAAACACGATTTCTAACACCGTGTCTACACCGGACGCGAGTGGCGCGGCGTGACAAAAGCAAATAGAACCCAGTGATCTATAATAACGAAGATTTGTTATATATAGATCAGTCTATAGAACTACACTGGATGCGTTTGCGGCGGCGACACGACAAGTCCTCGACAGTAAACTGCTGCCGCGTTTTATTCATGAGGTATTGACACAAATTTCAAATGATTTTCAAAGGTCGCTTTGTCACGTCCAGTGTAGACAGACTTTAGCTGATGCGGCGCGTCGCGACACGACAACTGTCGCGTCCGGTGGAAACACGGTGTAACGGTTGCCTGTTACGTTACAGTACATAAAATTTCACTTACCACATAAACAGAGTAAGGAGAGATGACTGAGGACGATGGCGAATGATTTGCAGATCTTCAGTACCATTGAAACATATAATCTTGTAAAATGTGTGCCAAGTACTGCCGCTCCATAGTATAAACAGAATATGTGCGATCTCGAAAGTGAAAGTGAAACTAAAAGCGATCGTGCATTCAAAATCACGATGTCAGTTTCAATGCCAGGTATAATAGCGGCTCCCTGATGCCGAACTATATATGTAGTATAATTACCCAATTACCCAAAATACACCGTATTGGGATGTGGGGGGGGGTTCACGATGCCGGCTCAACATCGGGATGTCTATCAGCCATTGGCGATGGATGATGGCATCGTCTATCGGCCCAACCCTAGTTGACATGTTCCATAGTAGGGGGAAAAAGTACTATGGAAGTCAATGGCTACCAGCAATTGTTTGGTTACCTACATTCTTCAAAATATCTTCTTAGATCTGTCAGCTTTAAGTAAAATAATACACTAATTAAAAACCAAGCTTTTTACCATTGCATATTTAGAGCAGCCAATACCTCAACTCTGTTTACCAAGCCAATTTTTAATTGCATTTTGCACTTGGCTGCTGATAAATATGGACGCTTTGTGCATTTATTTGTCTCTTTGTGTAATTTTCAAATGTCATAGTTCAGATGTTTCATGTACATCAAATGTGATACGCACAAATCTGAATGCAAGAAGAACTTATTGATTGCGGTTGTGACCTTTATTTTCAGACGTCTTGCTTTTAAAGTGTTACTGGAAAGTTGAACTGTTTTCCTCATGGCGCCTCATTAATAAGAAAATCTATACGTTTTAGCTTAGTAATACACAGACAGCACACTCCATGCAACGGTCATGCTAAATTCCTCTTCCTGCAATGCATTATGGATAGGATTCTTAAATCGCGTGTTACATTTAGATGTCTTCCATTAGCTCTGCTGATGAAATGGGACAGTTCAAGCATAGAGAGCCAAATGAAAATGCTATTTATTTTTAATGTGAATAATGATTGATTAAAAGATGTCTGTGCAGGGAAACCATTTTAAAGGCTCTCATTTATCATCATAGAACTCATTGGAAAGTTAGTTTATTGCATTTCATTTATTTTGAAGAATTATTTTTTCATTGGTGGTGTTTGCTAAGATGTAAGACCCTGAATCTAAGGGACAGTCTTACTAAACAGGGCAAATTAGCGCGAGAGAGCAATTCCAAAACAGCGCCGATGGACGTGGAAATTTCTGCGGGTGATTTACTAACAATGCGCAAATTAAAGAACACAGGCGCAACATCTCATTTACATATCGACCAACGCAATATACCAAGTGCAGTGCAAATTAGCGTAGTCGCAAATAAAGGATAAAGAAGCCACAGTACATTTGCTAGAAGTTTTGATAGATCTGGTATTGTGTGACTCCTAGTTGAGGGTTCCAAGTTGTCTTTTTTTTCCTGAAGCATATTAAAAATAACATAGCTTGGCAAACTATATGTTCGGATAATGTGTTCTTCTGGCATTCAAAATAAATTAAAATATGTCGAAAAAATCCTCTCCCTTCTACCATGCGCTCTCTGTTCTCTGCGGTGCCTCTTCTAGCAACAATAATTGCAGCCATTTCAAGTGCAAAATAGTTTAAGACATGCTTTTTTGGGGGGCGTTAAATAATGGCCAAAATGCCAGTAATTGGACTAGCGCAAACGTTAGTAAAATGCGTTGAGTGATTCATTTGAATACTCTCCTCCCATAAATTTAGCGTCTGAAAGGGAAACTCCTACAAATGCATATTCAATAAGGTCAGGCGCAAATTTATCTGTGTCCACACCTATTCAGCGCTAATTCGTCACTGCGCGTAAATCCTGACAGTACTATTTTAACACCAAAAAAACGGTTTGCGCTGGCACAAGCTGTTAGTAAAACTGGCCGTCAGTATTATATTTTGGGGTGGGCATAATACCTTGCCATAAATCTGTAGTTTGCTTTACTACTAAAATTTATTTTAATAGAATTTTTTTTTGTTATTTAGTAGTCCAATTTAATTTAACATTTTAAATTTCTTAAATTATTTTTATTTTATTTTTTATAAATATTTGTATAAATGTTGACTAAATTCCTTTTTTTTTTTTAATGTTCACAGCTCTCACTGTATCATCTCTAATTGCTTATAGATTTTGTTGTTGTTTAAGATGTATTTTTGAGCGTGGTGTGTGGTTCAACATCAGTGGCTTAACTGTCTCTTTCATTCTACCACATCACTAACTCACACTCCTCCCACCATGTGGGTTTTGTGTCTCTTTGATGGGTTCATCATTTCTTTGATGACACCATACGGGGGTTTTTGTGATTCATCGATAATATGTGTGTGACTGTTCCTCTCTTGCCACTTTAGAAAAGGCCATTGAGATGAGGCTGTGTAAGATCGACCACACGGCTCTGCATCCCCACCTGCTGGACATGAAGATCGGTCAGGGCCGCTATGAGCCGGCTTTTTCCCCCGGTTACAGTCCGATGTTCTCTCCACTGGACCCACCAGCAACAAGTAAGAATAAATAGCTTGGCTTTTCCTAGACGTGTTGCGACCAGATCATATTAATTACTGGTGGCAAGTGACAAAAGGCTCTCTGGCTGTTGATAGCTGGTCATTAAGCGTGATTAAATTGGAATGTTTCGCGATTGGACATGTTCCCAGGATCAACATCATTTGTATTCCTGAAAACTTTCCTAATATGGATATATATTTTCATTATTAAATATCTTTAATTTATAAAGATAATTAATTTCAATTATTGTCATAAGGCTGGGTGGATTCAATCCTGTGAGTCAGTGCTTCTAGATTTTAGAGCAAGATTTTTATTATTGCTTAAATATTTTGAATCCGCAACGGTGACTGATTTGTTGAAATTATGGTAGCAACTCAAAAGGGTTCATCAACAGCTATTTCAGAGCAGAAATATGGAGATTGTTATATCGATATTTTCAGAAGGCTTAAAATGATTGGTTTAGCTATATTACTCCAGCTGTAGATCATTTTAAGATTGCTTGGGTAAATCAAGCATTGAGACCGGTTTTTCATAATCCATATGCACACTCTGGTGGCCAGTTGTTTGTGATTTGTCTTTTAATCTAATGGTGTTGTTGTGGTGTGTTAGATGGGCGAAGCGCAGTGCACCAGCACAATGGCGGAGGAAGGACAGACAGAAACAACACGCTGAACATCTCTATTTGGACAATGACCAGAGAGAGGTACGGACAGAATGCAAAATGAAGTATAAATTGTGGCTACATATGAATTTTAATTTTATTTATAGAATTGATTTATGGTTTATATTTATATTGCTGGCCAAAAGATTCCCCCCCCATTTTTTAAAAGAAGTATCTTATGCTCACCAAGCCTGAATTTACTTGAAGAAAAGTAAAAAGACTCCGAGTAATATTGCACAGTATTATTACAATAATTTTCTATTTAAATATATTCTATATGCAGTTCATTTCAATGTAGTTTTTTACTGTAGACATTTGTTACTGTATTTATTAATCTTCGTTAACGTTAGCTGTTGATTGTTAGTTAATGTTAGCTCCGGTCCGTTAAATAATATTAACAGATAAGCACTTTTCATTGTTAATAATGCGTCAGTAAATGGTGAAAAAAATTCATATCTATATAAAGTAAGCCTTAGTACTATATTTTTTGGTCTACAATATTATACAGTACAATATTTTGGTCACAACAATTCTATATAGGTTATTTCACAGTAATATTATTACCATTATCAATACTCTTAATGTTATCTATATTTTATAATAATAATAGTAAAGAATGACTATCTGTTTCCCAATTTTTGACTGGTAGTGTACATGTTTGTTAGTTTTGCATGTTTTGCTAGTTAGTTTCTGAATGTTTTTCTCCTGTTCTTTATTTTCCTTTTGTACACTCTGTTGTTTTATTGTCTATTGTCATTATTGTATAGTTTCTTTCATAGCATGATTAATGTGTTTCTTTTGTTTTTGTTCGTTAACTTTCTCTTCCCGGATCTCTTTTCTTCACCCCTCTTTTTTCACACTTGTTCGTCTCTCTTCTCTATTCACCCACTCACACACACACACACACACAAACACAAACAAACAAACACACACACACTCTCAGCATGTGGAGTGTCTGTTTTCTGAGCTTCAGCTTCTGCTGGCTCTGGACTACTACTGGTTGTCGCAGTCCTTCAGGCCCTGTCTAAAGTCCGTCAAGGTGGATGTGGTATGTGCTAGATGAGAGATCAGGCCGCGCTCAGGCTGTGAATCTCAATCTGCCAACGTTGACATTCCCCACTGCCTTTCCCATCTTAAAAGCTTGAGCCCTCATCCCCATCAGTGTCTGTAGCTTCCTGCTTTTGACACTTTTGTCAAATTCAAAATGAAATCTATTCCCTTATGTTTTATGTGGCAGGTGAATACAATTCAGGCAAGATTTGAGAGTCATTTATATTTACTGCAGAAAAAAAAACTAGGTCTTATGTTGCTCCAAAATTAAACAAAAGAAATTAGAAATGATAATTTACACAGAAAATGAAAACAATTAAGTCCATTAAGATTTTTGTATTGCTGTATTATTATCTACTAGATTCTACTCATTTAAACCCCTCTCCTTCATTTGTCAGTTTGCTTTTATCTTGTCATAAATGTCTACTTGAGATGTAGTGCTTGAGTCTAGTGAAACATTTTTATATTATTTTAAGATCCTTTTATTGTGCCTTTGTGTGGTTTTAGTCAGTGCCGGTCCTTTTTAATTGTAATTTTATGGTAAAACATCAGAACATTCTTCAGAATGTCTATTTTTGTGCCCCATGAAAGAAAGGTCACATGGGTTTGGAAAAATAATTGCCTTAATTGTCAAAAAAAAAAGAGATACATTTCATAAAATCTTAATGGTCCTAAAAATAAGTGTATATATATATATATATTTTTTTTCTCAATTGATTGTTTTTCTTTTTGCGTGGGGGGGGGGGCTTTTCTTCATAAGATGCGTCTTTATTTTGTGGTTCATTTAACACAATACCAAGATTTAAATGCCTAGGTGTGTAGGTATTGTAGGTGTTCTATATATTGTAAACCACCTGTGCTTACCATGGTGTTTAACCCAATGGACTTGGACCTTGGGGGTGTTTAGCCACTCTAAATTTGAAGTAACTCAAAAGCCACAAGCTACATCAGCCTTTTGTTGGACGTCATGTGACTTTGTGATATTGTCAATGCAGAAGTACATCCAGGAGGCCAGGAACCTGGGCACCACTCTCCGCCAGCCCAAACTCTCCAACCTGTCACCTTCAGTCATCGCACAGACCAACTGGAAGTTTGTAGAGGGACTGTTAAAAGAATGCAGAAATAAGGTGTGTGTTTTGATCCTCCTCTAGATTTTAATAAATAAAACTGGTATTGATATCCATCTTGGGTGATCCAGATAGACCAGCGTTTAAACTATAACTAACCCTATGTGATCTGTGGCTTAGACCAAACGCATGCTGGTGGAGAAGATGGGACGGGAAGCGGTGGAGCTGGGCCATGGGGAGGTTAGCATCACTGGAGTGGAGGAGAACACACTCATCGCCAGCTTGTGTGATCTGCTGGAAAGAATCTGGAGCCACGGTCTGCAGGTCAAACAGGTACATAGACTGGGCATACAGTCATCACTTATGAATGTGTTAATGTGTAATGTAGTGGGCTTGTTTGACTGGGTTCTTCTCTTTGTGTTTGCCAGGGAAAATCCGCCTTGTGGTCGCACCTCTTACATTATCAAGAGAGTAAAGAGAAGAGAGACGCTACTCCAGCAGGCCTCGGCCCTCCAGGTAAAATACTAAGATGATACAGTAATGTTTGCACATTGTAATTCCATACATCTAGCTGCCTACATAGGATTCTTCTTCTAAAGCAGCATGTTAACCTAAATAGATCCTCATAAGTGACTGATTTGAAAACGCTCTACATAGGCAACTCCTCACATTAACCATACAAAAGACTCAAATAACATGAGCAATTCCAACTTTTAATACTATATTTGCATGTGTTGCTATGCTAACATCTTGAAATTTTGTCAGTGTTGTTATTTTTAACTAAAGGTTTGTTCACGCCAAGGATAAATCTATTACTATAAAGTTTTAACAATTGTTCTAATTCCACTCCACAACTATAACAATAACAACACAGAAGGACATTATTGTTGGAATCACTTTCAAAACTTTTTTTTTTCCAGCTGATGAATCATAAGTACGGAGCCCCGCACATGACATGCAAGAAAAAAATTAATAAATCGTGCGCACGATTTACTAATCTGTTCCCTCAATGTACTAAAATGTGCACACGACTTATTTCGTTCCCTCGATTGGCTAAATCGTGTGCACAGTTTACTAATTCGTTCTCTCGATTTATAAATCGTGTGCATGAATTAGCAAATCGAGGGATCGAATTAGTAAATTGTGTGCACAATTTATAAATCAAGGGAATTAAATAGTAAATCGTGCGCACGATGCATGCCATGTGCGGGGCTCCGTACGTAAGAACATTGACGGCCAATCCTGACTTTAAACAACTTGAGCATTTAAAACAAAAAAATCTCTTTCTTGGTGTAAAGGGCTTTAAAACGGAAACTTACAACTATTTTCATTCATTGAAATAAAGATTATATAAAATAAATTGTAAGTATTAAATGAAAAACTTAAAAAGCTTAAACAAAGATGCCAAGAAACAAAATTTGTGTGCTCTGGAAACAAAACTTCTAGATAGTTTAAGTACTAAAATTACTAAAAACAAGTAATATAAATTAAAGGTAATGAAATATCAATAGAACGATATACAAAAATAAAATTAAAGTAAAATATTAATATATACAATAATAGTTATTAAAGAAAACTAAATAATTCTGGAGCTATAATGCCAAGTGCACACATATAGGTGAAAATTTTATTTGTTTGAATTTTTTGAACGTTTTTTTTTACGTTTTACATTTTCATTTTAAATATAGACAACAATATAAGTGTTTTTATTTTACTTCCATTGAATTTGTTGCAGTGCATGCTGCGATGTATGCATTGCTTTAGAATTTTGTAAAAAATGTAGCTGTTTGGAACAGCCTCCACATCAGATGCCAAAAATCTTTTCTAGGTAGGCAGCTCTCTAGGGTTTGGATCAGAGCCTGTATAGTGCTTATGAAGCTGGCTTTCATTGAAAACATGCTGAATAGGTTTGATTTTTCAGCATATTTTCCCTGTTTTGTTTCTCAGGTATCATTCATGACACAGAGAGACGGAAGTCAGATGCTGGCTGTGCAATGCCACCTCTCAAAGTCTCTTTGATCCAGGACATGAGGTGAGAATTAAACCATTATAGTGTAGAGCAAAACAATCACACTACACAGAGAAGTGCTGATGCCTTCATTTGTACTCTCAGTTTTTGGTTCTGGCTGTATGGTATAAGTGGTTTTAGTCTTAAATATTATGTTTGCTTATCATATGTGACCCTGGACCACAAAAAAAGTCATAAGGGTCAATTTTTTTCAAAATAAATCAGCTTTCCATTGATGTGTGGTTTGTTAGGATAGGACAATATTTGGTTGAGTGAAAAAAAAAATCAAAATATTGAGAAAATTGCCTTTAAAGGGGTCATATGATGCTTTTTTAAAGATCATTATTTTGTGTATTTGGTGTAACAGAATATGTTGACATGCTTTAATGTTTGAAAAAACACATTATTTTTCAAATACTGTACATCATCCTATATCCTATATGCCCCGCCGCTCTCAAACGCTTCGTTTTCTACAAAGTCCCTCCTTCCGACAAGCGCAGTCTGCTCTGATTGGCCAGCTAAACCAGTGCATTGTGATTGGCCGAACACAACAAGCACAATGTAATGCCCCTTACCATAATCGCAAGCTTCATCTTTCAAAATAAATGTATAGAATAATATCTTTAGTTTTACCATCAGTTCAAGCCCGAAAGGGGATCAGAGTCGCGTGACAGACACAGTGATAATGTTGTACACAAGCCGCGGTTAAGACAGCTTACTCTACTGTGATGTGACGCTGTCTCTCTCTCTCTCTTCTACTCTTCTCACACACACACACACGAGGCGCAAAACTCCTGCATTTGAACAGTCAATAGCAAATACATAAACTAATCACAAAACAGTAGCTGATTCAGAAGCGCAAGATTGTCATAGCAAAGTCAGAAATACCTCCTCTCCTAGGTTCACGAAACGGTCAGCTATAAAATGCATTCTGGTTTGTGTACGTGTAATCTTAAAGATTCTAAATGCATCTACTTTCGGAAGGCCAAATAAGGTGCTTTTGCTTTCGTCTAGAAACACCCAGCGTCTCCCTGACATGCTGCTTCAAAACTAACTGCAGTTACTGAAACCACGCCTTCTTTCATTGGCGTGAACATTTTGGTGGCATTATGCTAATATTTCCACATTGTGACTTAGATATGTGGGGGCGTGTTAAAACGAGCCTTTTTTAGGGGGGGCGTGGCAGAGACTTAACTTTGATAAAGAATATCTCTTTTTGGTTTTGAGACTTTAGTCTTTGCACCTTTATGTATCTTCTTTATGCACCAAGAGCTTGTTATACTCCAAAGAGAAAGGAAAACTTGAATCGCATCATATGACCCCTTTAAAGTCTGTCCAAGAAGTCCTTAGCAATGCTATTACTAATCAAAAATTAAGTTTTAATATATTTACAGTTGGACATTTACAAAATATCTTCATGGACATGATCTTTACTACTTATCCTAATGATTTTTGGCATAGAAGAAAAATCTATCATTTTGACCCATCCAATGTATTTTTTGGCTATTGCTACAAACACACCCATGCTACTTAAGACTGGTTTTGTGGTCCAGGGTCACATAGAGGCGTCATGCCCATTCAAAGTGATTGATTTTTGAGCCAAGTGGATTTTGAATGCAGTTTCCAAAAGACAAAAAATAGCCAATTAATATTTTCTATATTTAATACAATCACACCGTCGTGATTAGAACGTTCAGCGCGTCATATCATCAGCTGCTAAATTCTGTGCTGGCTGACGCTGAGTCAGAGACAGACGTGTTTTTACAGCACTCTAAATGATTGCGCTTATAACCAATCACACACTATGCTGTTGAGCTTATGAATGCAATGACCAATCGGAGGTGCTCAGATGAGTCATCGCTAAAATGCCAGTGTTTTCTTCACTCGCTCGCTCACTGAATGCATAGTTAATAGACTACATTATTAGGTTATGACCATCGCCCACTGTAGATCAACATAATCTATAAAGGTGAGAATCAAGATATTTCATGATATAGTTAATGCGTTTGGAAATGTTTCGTATAAACGGGAAAAAATTAATAAAACATGCTGTTGTGGCTGCTGTGTGTCACTGTGTCACATGACGACTTTTTTTTTTGTCTTGTGGACTAAATGTAAACATCTTTTATGTAAAATATCTTACTCAGGACAGTACTAAATAAAACATAACATGCATTTTGTATGATCTCTCTTATTTTGTTAAAATTATTCACATTTTCACCGATTCTGCAAGGGGTTCCCAAACTTTCGCATGCCACTGTAATGCTGTCTACAGCTGTCAATACAGGCTCAGAAGTTACATTTCCAAACACATTCTTTAAGCAGTTGACCAGTCACAACAGACTGGGTCAGCTGACCAATCAGAGCAGAGTGAGCTTTTCGAAAAGAGATAGGAATGAAAACATTTAAAACTAAAACAGCAGAGGATGAAAAGACGTGCTGCAGCAGTGTACAGTATGAGAAAAATACAGTGTTTTTTTTACTTTAAATCATGTAAATATATTCTTGCAGACCCCCAAAAATAAATTATGAGCTTGTAAATAAGCATAATATGGGTACTTAAAAAAAAAACAAAAAAACAAAGAAAGTGAAAAATAGTGCCTGCAACAGTTACTGCAACAATGCAAAAAAACAGGAACAGGATGTCTGTCAAATGAAATTACATCACTACATTAGTCATTTAAAGTGTTATCTGTTAATATGTCAAAATGAACTTGTTTTGTGTCTAAACAATTATTAGAAAACTATTGAAAATATCTAAAACAAACTGGAGTATTCCTAACATGATAAAAAAAAAAAGAAAATATACCCTGAAATCCAAGGTCAAATATGGGATCATGTTTTTTTTTAGTAGTTCTACAGTTTATGAAATCTGAAAGGAAAATACATTTTTACTTTTTTATTGTTATTAAAATAATAGGTAGAATGCTACACTGCAGTGCAGTGAGTGTATGCAAAGGGGGGTCGACTCCTCACATTGCGTGAAGAAAGCACCGAGACGTTTCATGTCGCCACATTATTTCCAGCCTAGTTAGCACCAGACCCCTGCTGAGCTGTGCCGTGACATAGCAGTGCAAGAAAGCCTTAGCATGACATCCCTCTCTTTAGCCATGTCAGCATCTCCTCCTGAAAATGCTAACTGATAAACATAGTATTTCAGTAATAATATTTGTGGAAGAAGCTTTTTTCCTGATGTCAGCATTATATAGCATGACAATGGCATTGTTTAGTACATTAATATTATGGCTGCAGGTCTACACATTCAAATGTGGCTTCAGCAGTCTGTAAATCTGAGGTTTGTAGAGTCTGGAGGGCAGCACTAAACGCTATAATACATTTATGTAATGGAAGGTCAGACTTTGTTGAGTACCAGAGATGGAGTGGAAGAGAATGCGTCTGGACGTGGCATGCATGATAGTGGCTGCGAGCGATGACAGCAGGCTGGCTGATGCTCCAGGGAGTCTGTGAACCATTTCTCCTGCCCCCATTTTCTCTTCTGAACGGCTCCTGAGAGCGCTGGCAAATTCCCACTGCACTGAAAGCACGCAGTGGGTTCATTGAACCTGTGCACGACAGGATACGGCCGTATCTCAGCAAGAGCTCTTTTGATTCTTATAGAGTGCAATCACATTTACTGTCATTAGGCAAACTTCTTGGAAGAAATACAGTATTTTCAATTGGAAAATATGCAATAGGGAATTCCATGAGAAAGAAAAAGATTTCCCCAGGCAGCTTTCGCAACTGGTTTAAGTTGGTCATGCATATTTGCCACACTGACCAACAGAATGGTGCTTGGATTGAAAGTGACTTCTGTGTGAGTTGTGCTTCATATATCAATTTACTATTGACAATAGATAACTTTCTCTGAAATTTTGCTAATGTGAATGCACCTGAATACTAATTTTATTTAGGGTTAGGATTTTGAGTTTATTTCATATATAACAATATACTAAAAATTGACTATATTCAGTGAATTTCATAGTTAAAATGAATCTCAAATCATGCAGCTTTTTGAAAAGATTTGTACTATGGCTTAAGATCTGCTTGGCAGGTGATAAAGTTAGCATCACCCAACAAACGTTTATGATTCTAACAAGTTTTGTTCATCATGATAATCTTCAAATATTTACACAACTTTTATGAATTTTGAAGCCTAAATACAGTCAACGCTAAAAGTAGACTATATATGAACTACACCACAGTCACATGACTTCATCGTCACCACCATTAAGCTTCTGACAACTCTTTTAGTCTTTACTTTAGTCTGAAACTCGTTGACTTAATTCTAGTGGAACTTGAAGTCCTGTTATCAATATCTTGTGACCGTAATTCGCTGTATGTCATTCTTCAGGCACATCCAGAACATCAGTGAGATCAAGACAGACGTTGGGAAGGCCAGGGCATGGGTGCGTCTCTCCATGGAGAAGAAACTGTTGTCCAGGCACCTGAAGCAGCTGCTGTCTGACCATGAGCTCACCAAGTAAGACCTATTGAGTAGTTCTTTTTAGTGACATAGAGGGCAGTGTTATAAATCAGATGTACTGTAGACGGATCACTCGGATATCAGACAGTTAAAATGCAAGAGATGTAGCAGAGCAAAGAATAAGTCATCATTAAAAATGAAGATTTTTTAAAATTATTAATGGGCCTTGAACCGTAAAGTGGCTCATCCTCAGTAAAGAAAGCTTTGTGGTGTCCTCTTCTGACCTGAAATGCATTTGAACTAATTTTTTTCAGGTTCTTTGCTTATGCACTTAACTTTCAACTGTTTCCTTTAAAGCTTTTGTGTTTAGATTTGTACTGTATGGCTTAATGTGTTTGTATTTGTTTGAAGGAAACTCTATAAGCGCTACGCTTTCTTGCGCTGTGATGATGAGAAGGAGCAATTCCTCTACCATCTCCTTTCTTTCAACGCTGTGGACTACTTCTGCTTTACCAACGTCTTCACCACAATTAGTAAGAGTCACCAAAATCTCTCTGCAAACACAGTATACCATTAAAGGGATACTCCACCTAAAAATGAAAAAATTTTCACCGTTTACTCACTACTGATGTCGCCAAGTAGATATAGGAGAATGTTTAAGAATGTTGGTAACCATTTTTTAGAATGTTGGTAACCAAGCAGTTTCGGTTCCTATTGTATTCCATTATATGTTTTGACCATAAAGTCAGTGGGAACTGAAACTGTTTTGTTACCAACAAAATATCTTTGCATTTCACAGAAAAATGATCTATATTCTGTATTTTGCATCCATGGTTATACTCAAAATATATCTTGAAACTGAAATATTTTTCTTTCAAAATTTAGGCGAAACAAAAAACCCAGTTGCCAGTTAGAAATAGTTATGGATAAAAAAAATCGCACTTTTTTCACAAAATAACTGCAAGACACAAAGAGGAATTATATTTAATAATTTCCTATATGTACAAATGATATGGAATAAAAAATATATCATTTTCGTATTAATATTAAAGACCTCTGTGAGAATTTTGGAGGCATGCTCAAGGTCTGACTGCCAAACTAGTGTGAATGTAATCTAGTTTAAGGAAACTTAATGGCCTAATAAAATGTGCATTAAATAATAATTTTCATGAGGTTTCTATGGAACACAGAGATTTTTAGGAAAAATAATCCTAGATTATAGAGAGAAATTATTTTTCTAAACATCTTTGTGTTTATCTGAAGAAAGAAAGTCTTATACATCTAGGACAGCATGAGGCTGAGTAAATGATGAGAGAATTTTCATTTTATCCCTTTCATTCTAGTATCAAAAACCTCTGTCTGCACTCTGCTTTTCTTCTCTTGACCTTGTCCTTGTTGTTGTTCACAGTGATACCATACCATTTGGTCATCATTCCCAGCAAGAAACTAGGTGGCTCCATGTTTACAGCCAACCCCTGGGTGTGCGTCTCAGGGGAGCTAGCTGAGACTGGGGTTCTGCAGGTCCCCAAAAACACCCTGGAGATTACGTTTGAGGTGAGCCAATATATATCAACACACACATAAGTATGTCTATTACTCTGGTTTCACTATATATTACCTAAAAAAGAAAATATCGCACTGGACGACTTCAATAACTTCCATCCTATTTCAAATCTCCCGTTTTTGGCAAAATTGCTTGAGCGTATTGTTGCCTCTCATTTGTGTAATCATCTCACAGTTAATAATAATCGTTTTGAACCTCTTCAGTCGGGTTTTCATAATTTCACAGAACTGAGATGGCCTTGGTCAAAGTCACCAATGATTTGTTGATAGCTTCTGACTCTGGTGCAACATCTATTCTCATTCTTCTTGATCTAGGAGAAGTTTGATACTGTGGATCACAGTCTATTTACTCATCTTGAAAGAGTGTTTGGTGTGTCTGGGACTGCCTTATGGTGGTTGAGGTCTTATTTTACTGACCGCTCCCAGTTAGTTTCTATGGGTCGTTATAGGTCTGAGATTAGCTCTGTCTCAACTGGCGTCCCTCAGGGGTCGGTTTTAGGTCCTTTACTTTGTAACATTTATTTGTCACTTTTAGGCCACCTTTTGAGATCGCTTGGCCTTCATTATCATTTGTATGCCGACGATACGCAGATTTATATACATTCAAAACCTCATGAGTGCCTTGATGTTGCTTATTTGTCTTACTGCATTACTGCGATTTAAAATGTGGATGGATAAAAATGTATTTTGTTTGAACGGTGGTAAAACTGAAGTTATGCTCATTGGTTCCCGTTATCAAATTTCTGAAGCTGGTTGTCTGTCCCTGACTCTTGACGGCTCTGTTTTGGAAATCCAGAGTCGAGTGAGGAACCTTGGAGTTATTTTTGATGCAAATCTGTCTTTTGATTCTTTTGTCCAGAGCACTGTGAAAACCTCTTTTTTTTCCACCTCAGAAATATCGCAACATTGCGCCCTATGTTAAATTTTACAGTCGCGGTAATACTGATAAATTCCTTTGTCGTCTCACGGTTAGACTATTGTAATGCTCTTTTAGCCGGAGCTTCTAAATCTACACTTAATAAGTTGCAATATGTACAAAATTCAGGATTTTAACTCGGACTAGGATTGGCATTGTCATATTACTCCAGTGTTAGAGTCTTTGCACTGGCTCCCAGTCAGGTTTAGAGTGGATTTCAAAATTATGATGCTTACTTTTAAAGCATTACAGACTGGCACCACATTACCTTACAGAATTGTTACATCCATACACTCCTAGTCATAGATTGCGTTCCTCTCAGTCAAACTTGTTGATTGTTCCTCAAACACGTCTAAGATCTATGGGTGATAAGGCTTTCTCTTTTTATGCTCCTGTCCTTTGGAATTTTCTGCCTCTTGAACTTAGGGAAGTTCAGAATTATGATGTTTTTAAAGTTCAACTTAAGACATGTTTTTTTTAACTTGCATTTGCTTTTGATTTTGTATAGTTTTTTTATTGTATTGATTATATTGTGTTCAGCGCTTTGAGAAGCTGCTTTTAAAGGCGCTTTATAAAATAAACTTTATTATTATTATTATTATTACAGCTGGGTTGAAAATATTGATTATCTGATGTTTGTTGTAAAATACATAGAATCTATGCTGTTTTCAGTTGATGCATGAACAAAACTTACTGAAACTTTATTTGTAATGCGTCTCCCATACAATAATTCTAAATGAATAATTACACATTCTGTAAATTTTATTACGGAATTCAAACAATAAATCCTGTTTTGGCTCTCTATAATGTAGTGTGACATTGTTGTAGCCCCTCAGTACAAGCGGCAGAACAGAGCGCAAGTGAACTGATCATCTCTTGCTCTTTACTACTAGTTACTGCACGAAATAAACATCAGAAAGTATGTTGAATGAAACCGTACAACTTACCGAAATGTATCATTATCATGTCTTATGTAATCGCTCAATCAGTGTTTCAACAAAGAAAGATGTCAAATAAAACCGTTTGTAAACAATGTCACATTTACCTCAGAAAAGCCATTCAGTGACCATAAACTTGATAGTTAGCTAGAAAAGTGAACTCTAGAAAGGAGCATTTTGCTAAATATATGTACTATATTACATATACATTATATTTTCACTTAATCTGTTTTTCAGTGTCTGTTTGAATAAATCATGGAAATGTCATGGAAATAAGTTATGACATTCACTGTTTAAAAGTTTATATTTCAACAACAAAGATTCAAGATTTTTATTTGTCACGTACACAGTTATATAGAGAATTTATAACCAGCAGTGAAATGTAGATTATAATATTTTTTTATAATAGTTACTATAATCATTTTTAGTATTAATAATCATTTTATATTAAAAAACTCTTTAAAAACTGCCTTATGTGCAATTTAAATGTTTGTTTACAAATCACTTTAATATAGTAATGTACTAAATTACATGTTTTATTGTATATTTTACACCATTAGTTGACAGAGATTTTTTTCTTGGAAAAAAACAACATATCCTGAACCTAACACGCCTACCAAATGAACGATATCAACCGAATGAGAATTGTGAAATCTCTAAATAGCCAGACTCTCTATATGTATACTGTGTGTTGTGTAGGCGTGTGTGTGTGTGTGTGGGGTGTAGTGTGATGTGTGTGTGTGTGTGTTATATATATATATTATTATATAATATATAGAGAGAGAGTCAGAGAGATGTATTGTTGAGCACCATGCTAGATATTGACTCCAAAGTGAGTTCCTTTTGTGTTAATCTGTTTGGTCGAGGTTTGTTGTATAATTCTGTATGTACTTTGCACAGTGCCAGAATCTGGGGAAGCTGACCACAGTACAGATGGGCCATGATAACTCAGGACTGTATGCTAAGTGGCTAGTGGAGTGTGTAATGGTCCGCAACGGGATCACAGGGCACACCTACAAGTGAGTACTAAGATTTTAGTAGCTCCATAATC
Organism: Sinocyclocheilus anophthalmus; assembly: GCA_018155175.1. Lineage (NCBI taxonomy): Eukaryota > Metazoa > Chordata > Actinopteri > Cypriniformes > Cyprinidae > Sinocyclocheilus > Sinocyclocheilus anophthalmus. The sequence goes on along the minus strand of JADLZN010000398.1, from coordinate 220,462 downwards.
ACATTATTCATTATTATAACCCTTAACTGACTGCCGGACTGTTGTTGTGTAGGTTTCCATGCGGCCGTTGGCTCGGGAAAGGAGTAGATGATGGCAGCTTGGAGAGGATACTGGTGGGCGAATTGGTGACTAACATGGAGAATGAGGACAGAATGTGCCGGACTCCTCCAATGCAGCAATCCCCTGGGATGATGCGAAGATTTGTCACCATTTCGCCAAACAGCAAGCCAAGTACGTACTTGGAAATCTCATAAAAGTCAAAAGTCATATCTCATAGATTGTATAACTGCACTTATTGCTGGAGGATATTGCTGTTGTCTCAAGCACGTTTACCGTTGTGTGCCCACTAGAGTTAAACACGGGCCAGATCCAGGAAGGGGTGGGAGAGGCCATTAACGGTATCGTCAAACACTTCCATAAGCCAGAAAAAGAGGTAAAGTCATTTTTTCTGAGAAAACTTGCAGTGGAAAGGACACATGTGAATGAAAATGGCACATATGGATAATCTTTCTTCATTCATCTGTTGTAGAGAGGAAGCCTCACATTGCTTCTGTGTGGAGAGTATGGTTTAGTATGGGCTCTTGAGCAGGTGTTTCAGCATGGCTTCAAGTCACCACGCCTTTTCAAGAATGTCTTCATTTGGGACTTTTTAGGTAACAAATACTGTTACATTTCATTCAAGTGTTTGTTAATTGCTCATACTTACAATTTTGTGCATACAGGAGCATATTTTGGTCTAGAACCGCCCACTTAGACAGGAAGAGCAGCTTGTATTAGAATGATTTCTGAAGGATCATGTGCCCCCAGAACATTCAGCTTTGCCATCACAAGAATAAATGTTATTTTAAAATACATTTAAATAGTGAACATTTATTTCAAATTGTAATATTTCACAATAGTACTGTTTTTTTTTTATGGAAGGTTTTTTCCGCCACAGGACAAAAAATTAAAAAGATAATTCTTACCTTTTTTTTTCTTTTTTTACAGTTCTGAATTTATATCATAATTTATATCATTAACATAATTATAACATAAAGTCATAATTAAAAGATGTTAACTCAAAATTGCAAGATGTAAACTTGCAATTCTGAGAGAAACACTCCGAATTGTGACATATAAACTCGCAATTGCATGGAAAAAATTTCAGAATTGTGAGATAAAAAGTCGCAAATACCTTTATTAATTTTTTAATTAATGGTAGAAAAAAAAACAGAATTGTGAGATAAAAAGTTGCATTACTTTATACATTTTTTTGTAATTCCATGATGGAAACGGGCTTCCATAGTTTTTACTTTATTTTTGAATTTCAGATAAATCCAGCCTTGGCTAGCATAAAATACTTTTTCCAAAACACTAAAAAAATATTAACGATTCCAAACTTTTGAACAGCTGTGTATATACCACACTAGCATGGAAGACGCTAATTTAAAAAAAATAAATAAATAAAAGAAGAAGGTTTTTTCGAAGTGTATGAAGTCACTTTGAGATTTCATCCTCAAAAGTGCTCACCGAAACAATGTGTTTCTAGACTGATAAAAAACATCTGTGCCCTTACTCTCTGAGGTTTTGTAAAATCAGCCAATCAGATTTAATCTTAGTATACTGAGAAAATGCATCAGATGGTAAGAGCAAGACCTATGGGTGGTTCATAGTTTGAAGCAGAGACTTTGAGTTTTTTTCAAACCTATATCTTTCTAGTTGCATAAATTATACCTCAAAATGTTGCAAATTTTCCTAAATCCTTCCATTTCTATTCCACAGAAAAGGCGCAGGTCTACTTTGAGAGTACGGAACAGAGTCAGATAACCCAGGATGAGAACTGGCACATGAGGGTGCGTCATTTCTGCCATTTCATGCGTGCCATCAACAGCACAACCAGAAACATCGGCAAAGACGGGAAGTTCCAGATGCTTGTGTGTCTCGGAGCCAGGTTGGTCATTATTTACATTGAATTGTTGACTATTTGAATTGAGCTTTTTGTTGGATGGGAACTTTTAGACAGCTCACAACCTGATTCTGACTCTAGAAATCACAATCCGATTAAAAAATGATTCTTAATCTTCACTTTTCTCATTAATTAGTGAGATTACTGACTTTAGGTATTACATTTATTTGTGCATTTTTATTAAATTACTTATACAAGTACTTTTTAGAATAATTACAAATTAAAAATAAATCAAAACAACTGTATGTTAAGAATGATTAACTAACTAAATATAGCTTCAAACCTTTCAAGCAAATATAAAATAATGAAGGAGATTAAAACACAGTATCTGAGAATGCTTTAAGTGAATCTGAAAGTTTTCTAAGCAAGGGCAGTGAGGCGTTTCTTTTTTATTATTATGACATCATAGACAGCAGCAGGTCTAATAAGCTACATTCACACTAATGCACAGGTCTGTTTGACCATAACAGATGTTTTGTCCTGTCCTTAAGACATAACCGACTGTGTTTACATTTGCATTATAAAAGCATTTGGTGATTCAAATGCATTTACCACTTACATGGAGTCACGCATAGCACCATTGCCGCAAGCGCCCTTCAGAACAAACACACACAGCAAATGTGAGCATTTGAAATAAATTTGGCATAAGGTAGAACACTGCAATACCGGTGGATGAAACCGCAATTATCAATCAAAACACATTTCTCACAGCGCATATCCCGTGCAGTGAAATCCACGATTGCCCTTGTATTTCGCTTCAAACATGAAACCTTATGCAATTTTATGTGTTGTATTTTGTATTGTATATTGTATGTATTTTTTAGTTGTTTGATGGTTTTGTGTGTGTTTGTGAAAACATGATTGTCTCTAGTGCACAATTCCGTCGCACATATATGGAAAAAACTAACGTCAGAACTGATTCAGAATTTTTAAAAATCATTTAAAAGAGAATCGCCATGCATTGGAGAATCTGTTTTTGTACTTTTTTTTTTGTCATATCTATTGTTCACATTAGAGCCCGACCGATATATCGTTTAGCCGATATTATCGGCCGATATGAGCCTGTCGCCGATATATCGGTATCGGCGAATATGCCGCCGATATGAACTTTTTTTTACAGAACATATAACGCAGATTAAATGCTTCTGAATGGTGTAATTACTTAGTTTGTCCAGCAGAGTGCGCTCCATTGTTTGCTACTGGTGACCCAGTTCCAGTTCGCTGCTTCAAATTATCAGCGCGCCCGCCACCCAGCCGCACCTATATTTGATCGTCACATTACAATGATTCTAATTCTTAGTTTTGCATAATGATATGACGAATGGATGGTTCATTTTTAACAGCAGATTCAGTGATGTTAGAGACTAGAGCTGATCTGCGCATCACAGCACATGACTGCGGCGCATTAAAGCCTGTGTTACGGCCCCCGGAGTGAGCGGGCCCACTCAGTCAATGCTGGTGTTTATACCGGCCGCCCGCGGCCCAGAACTCATGCTTATCACACTGGTCACATCACGCGGTGCGAAAAAATACAATAGAATTCTATTGTATTTTGTCACGCAGCTCGAGTCGGTTTGTAGAATAGAAACCATTATAATCAGTGATGTGGTCTACCTGGATGCAGTAAAATGATGCCCGTTCTATTTATGACGCTGACACAAAGCTCAAACTGATTTTAAGCGGTCGCTTTGGCGCTGATTTCCGTTTGTGGCGCAGACCGGTTTGTCAGCATAGTTTGTCAGTACAGTCAATAACGTAGCAGATTGAAAAGTTAGTATCTTCCTGCAGTCCAATAGACAGCAGTGAGGTGGTTGCTTGAGTCTGTTGAATGGTGATTTAAAGCTATGTTGACACCTAGTTGGAGAGACTCAATGCTAAGTAAATAAACAACAATGTCCCCAAACAATGTATTTTACTCTCACAATGAGCTTATCATATTCGTTTGCTACATTACTAGGGCACTATAATTTCCGCAATGCAGAAGAAGAAAACATGGACGGAATCGCGGAATCCAGTCTTAAAAACGGAATTTACTGTATAACGCTGAATTTCATGGAATTTGTCTTATTTTTCATGAATAAATAAAAAAAACCATCAGTATAAGATATATCTATATATATATATATATATATTGTGTCTGTGAATATTAAACTGCAAAAAAACGATTTAATACGAATGTCTGCATGTTCAGGTTGATTACCAGAAATACACAACACCAGAGTTCCGTGAAAAAATATTATTCATTATGAATTATTTATTAATTTTAGTGTTTACATTTGGAAAAAGCGTGCTTCCTGCATAAACCTGCCCGTGTTGGTAGTAGCTTGCTAATTAAGTGTAATTCTTAATTCAGGTTATATATTATTTTGTTCTATTTGTATGTTATTTAAGTTATGATATAAGTGAGGGAAGTTTAAGGTAAGGCACTGAGTCAGACTCAATTTTGAATTAATTTAAGTTTATTGTAATTTGTTAAAAAAATACCCTGCCTAAACTACATAGGCGATGTTTGTCACATCAGTATAAGTGCTGATCATCACATTTGATTATCATTGCAAAAAATGTGTTATGTGTTTATATTCGTTTAGTAGGCTATATACGTATTCTATATACAAGTACCAGTCAAAAGTGGGAATGTTTGGGAAGTGTGTCCAAACTTTTGACTACTGTACCATAATATAGCCTACACATAAAGAATATCGGCTGATATATCGGTATCAGTCTTTTTTACTCCCTAATATCGGTATCAATATCGGCCCCAAAAAACCCATATCGGTCGGGCTCAAGTTTTTACAATGTTGACACCCATCTTGTCTTTCTGCTTGCAGAGATCACCTGCTGCACCACTGGATTGCGCTTCTTGCCGAGTGTCCAATCACAGCACAGATGTACGAGGACATGGCGCTCTTAAAGGACCATTCTCTGGTGAACTCTCTGATTCGAGTGCTACAGACTCTGCAGGAATTCAATATCACTCTGGAGGCCTCTCTCGTCAAAGGGATCGGGATATAACGCCGTCTGAATATAGAACTAACACAGATCAGCGGGACCATGGACTAACTTTTTTTTACATGGAGAGACTTGAACAAAAGGACTAAACCTGGCTTACGTTAAAGATTCTGTCATGTTTGCCATATATTAAGTGCAATGAGCCTTTTCAAACGCGTCATAAGTTTTATCAACGTTACTGACATTCAAATATGTCTTCTGTTTTGATCCATACTTTTCACGAAAGGTGAAAACCCTCACCTGTGCTATACCGTTTTATTGAAAGCTCAATATTTTTCGTTGTTGTTGTGGACTGCTGACAATGGCTATATTTAAAAGGAAAACGTAAGAAAAACCGTTATTATATTTTCAAAGAAGAACAGTGTTATTTTGATATGTGTCAGGTTGCTTGCTCTGTGCTCTAATCTAATCCATACTGTCACAATGCAGAGTTCAAGGCAAATGATGTAGAAGTATGCTTTATAAGTACAACTTGTGGGGAATTCATATTTTTACTTAAAGAAAGCAAAGATGAGAAAAATGGAAAAAAGACTCTCTTTTGTAACAATGCCAGGGACTTGTGTCATTTCCCTCTAAATGCAAATCAGTTTAAAGGGACAGCTCACCCAAAAATTACAATTCTGTCATAATTTTAAATACAGTATTGACCCGAATATAAGACGATGTTATTTTCTTGGAAATACATCTGAAAAAACGCGGTCGTCTTATATTCAGGGTCTAGACTTTGACATGTCAATAATACACCCACAACAATAGGTGGCGCCAAATACGCATAAAACGAGTGTGCCATGAAATACGTAATGTAATGCGTGTTGTAAAGATCGCGAGTAAAAACAAAAGAAAAAGAAAACCTTACAGCTGCATGAGTCGTGACTGTCACGTTAGCCTGATGGGACCAAACTCCCTTTGTGATTTTAAAACGTAAGACAGTACCCAGATTTGAAGATTACAGTAATATTTAACTTCTACTGTTAATAAGATTGTGGTAAGCTACTATTAGATGGATAGCCTAAATATCCTAATTCAGATATTTTTTAATGGTATATTTGTTAAGTGATTGTTGGTACATGTATACAGTTTTTACCATACTTTCAAAACAAAAATTAAAATAGGAAAATATGCAATATGAAAATAATTGAAGACTAAATGTGTTTTACTGAGAAAAAAATAAGATTTTGTTTTTAAAAAGCCTTTTCCCAAAAGCTACATCTGGAAAAAGGGGTGTCGTCTTATAATCAGGGTCGTCTTATATTGGGCCAATATGATAATTAGGTGTTAATGTTTTTAAAAGAGTCTATATGATCATTGAGGCTATTTGAATCATTTTAAAATGGAATTCTCATGTGATGGCAAAGCTGAAATTTCAGCAGTCATTACTTCAGTTTTTAGTGTCACATAATCCTTCAGAAAACATTCTAATATGCCGATTTGTTTGCTTTGTTATTTAATGAAATGCTGTTCTTACAAACGTTCTATTCATCAAAGAATCCTGAAAAAAATGTTTTCACAAAAATATTAAGCAGCATAATTGTTTTCAACATTGATAATAAGAACCATTTTTATAATTGAGAACCAAAAATAATTGAGCACCAAATCAGCATATTAAAAATGATTTCTGAAGGATATGTGACACTGAAGACTGGGCAGGTAAAACAAAATGATGCTGAAAATTCAGCTTTGCCATCACAGGAATAAATTACTTTTTAAACTTAAAACTATTAAACAATTACTAAGAAAACCGTTTTTATATTGTAATAATATTTCACAACATTACTCTTTTTACTGTATTTTTGATCAAAAAAACAGTGAGCGTAAGAGATTTATTTCAAAAACATAAAATATTGAATTATTCCAAACTTTTGACTGGTAGTGTACAAGTTGGTCATCATTTACTCATCGTCCTGTCATTCCAAACCCACTTTTTTCTTTCTTTTTTTCTGCCCATACAATGAAAGTGAATGGCAGCCACAAATGTCTGGGAAAAGAGCAGCTTGAACTTTCATCTAAATATCTCCTTTTGCTTTCCACACAAGAAAAAGGGTGAACTGTCTTCTTGAGCTTATTGTGATCCCCTAAAATCAAAGATATGACTCATGAAAGTGATGCTCAAGCATATTTTACAAGATGGGACTGTAAAAACTAAAAACAATCAATGCAGAAAGGATAATGTTTCATAACATTCCTCATCTCTTCAGCCCTCAGGTCTCGACTGTGGCCAACTACCAATGCCATACCTGGAGTAGAATTAATTTGCGGCACAGTTACTGTGATCGTGTCCCTGTCCTTAGTTAACCCCAGCATCCCCTCTGTTTCTGCTATGCAATATTTACAGCTCCAAAATGTTGTTATTGAATATTAATGAAATATCATTCACCTGTTTTAGAGTGTAGCATAATTTGTAGGACATAACTGGGAGAAGCACATTAAAGGCTGATATTCATGTGCCAATTTCATCATGACTGTTCTGGTACCTGTTCAAACACAGCTGGCATGAGCATTCTGAGAGTTATTTTTTCTTGTGTTTTATCTCTTGATACATTTATAGACAAAAGCAGTGTAATGTAGTGTTAAATATTGAACAACTGTGTACAGTGTATAAAATGTATTAAAGGTGGCAATTCAATATGACTATGCTTCAGTCTTGACTTTCTAGAGCACAATCTGTCTGAAAATGGAGTTGCAGTACAATCAGTTACATTTAAGCATTTAAATTAAATACGTTTAATGTCTAGTTTCAACAGCATTTTCCTCCCTACGGATCAAGCTTTATTGTTTAATAACCATATTAAGAGACTATATGGGTTTTATTAAAGGGTTTAGATAGATAGCAAGGAATCATTAAATTGATCAAAAGTGACTGTCGAGACATTTTTACACACAATATATAGGCCTATATATTTCAATTAAATGCTGCTCTTATGAATTTTATTCATCAAAGAATCCTGTAAAAAAAAAAAAAGGTTTCGAAAATTGATAAGAAACATTTTTAATAATTGAGCACAAAAACAGCATATCACAATGATTTCTAAAGTAGCATGTGACACTGAAGACTGGAGTAGTGACTACTTTTGATATATTTCATATTAAAATTAATGTAATAATATAATTAAAAATGAACCAGTGAAGGCAGAAAGGTGATTAAAAATAAGGAAAACTTAAAAAAAATGTGTGAAACCCCAAATAGGCTCTTAATTATTCATATCCATTTCCAATCTTAAACGTATTACTTTAAGTGTAAAAACAATGGTCATAAACTTGAACTTAAGCAATATGGGATACTTTGTTTTTAATAAGATGGTGTTCAAAATTAATGGACATCTTATGTGTCAAGTACCCATTTTAAGGCTAATATCGCGTACAAAAAAAAGTGTATTACATTTAACTAAGAGTATATTAATATCGCGTACAAAAAGGCGACTGCGTTTCTCTAGCTCAGTCATAACATGTGCAGAAACATTATAGCACATTTGGGAGCGTTCGACAATTTAATGTCATGCAGCATAATGCTAATATAATACAAAAGGTCGCGTATTTCAAGAATTCGAGCGACAATATTTTGGGGAAATGGGTCCATTCACTCACATTCAAGTGAGAACAAGACGAACAATACGTGCGGGACGGGACTGTCCTCGTGTTCTGTACTTCCCCGGATGCAACGTTCTTAAATGGCAAAAGAGCGGAGTGCAGTGATTGGTTGAAATAATGTTTAAACGTGGCGTCTACGCTCCTTATATGGTCTTCCTCCGACAAACCTCTTTACTCAATGTTTGTACGCAGGCTCCGCCCCCGCCATTCATCCGTAGTAAGGCATGCGCAGTACAGACGAGTAAAACGGACGGAATTCAAAGTTTCTGACGGTAAGTCCTTTGTTATTGTTACGAACTAGCAGTACGAATGTAGCACTTCATTTGAATTGTACGTACTGTGAGTCCTGGAGTGTGTAGCGTGTTGTAAGTGGTTTTACAGCTCGGTTATTTACATCAACAACGGGGCTTAGCGCGCTTGGCTGTGGAGCGTGGCATGGTCGCGTGCTAACGGGCTAGCTGTTATTGTTAATGGGACGCGCGTTTTGGCGCTCTCGCACTGTGTGGAAGTTTAGGCGGACGAGACGGTAGCGTTCAACCCGTGTTTTAACCGAGATACCCTTCATGTGTTGTACTCCGCCAACGTTTGATTTAAGAACGCGTGTAAATGTTAATTTGCGACCGCTCTCCCTCCGCGTAACGTTACCCTTTTTCTTTTGGTCTCCGTAGATGCAAAAATGGTGCGAATGAGCTAATACAGAACACACCGTGGGTCGTATAAGGCATGATTTCTCTGAACTTATTTTGTAATGTACGGAGTCTTCGTGAATGAGTGGCTCGTGTCGTGTTTGATGTGGTTTTTCAGACGTTCACGCGTTTGTATTGATGTATCAAGCGCGAGGCGTGCTTGTGTTATGCATACAGATCGTCTGAGAGGCGTTTTGAAAGTATTATTACCTCAATATCTTTATTCCAAATATGCGCTTCGGCTATTCCGTGTCTTAAACTCTGAGAAGAGGCGCCCATTTAATTGTACTTTCGATTTTACAACCGCTTCTGCTGTTCAGTTTTTCCCTCACAAGCCCATGCTGGTGTGTTAAAGGTGGCTGCAGCGAAAAGCTTTTGTCAAACATCAAAAGTAGGTCATTGCAGCAGACGCGCACGGTTCCAGACGCACGCTTGAGATTCGGCAGTTTTGCATAACTTCTACGACATTAATGAACGGTGTGAGATTGTCAAGTGCAGAAGAGATGAATTCCTGTGACCGCCCCCTTCAATCCCCCGCGCAAAACGTGCAGATCTTTGTTTTAATGACGCTCTCCATTCATGTCTAGAGCCCGTCAAGATGTTCGGCTTCCATAAATCCAAGATTTACCGCAGCAACGAAGGCTGTTGTATTTGCAAAACCAAGTCGTCCAGTTCTCGGTTCACGGACAGCAGCAGATACGAGGAGCACTTCAGACTCTGCTTCGGGTGAGTGTTTTCCGCTCAGTGTTCCAAAAAGAATGCTGGTGGAATTTCTATCACAATTTGGATCCAGTCCTGATGAGATCAGCCGAGAGTCCTTTTAGAATCAAATAATATCATGCTGGGTAATCGCATTGAGATTCCAAAAAATGAGAAATTCCTGTTTTTTTGTGATGGGTAATACAATTTCAGTAAAATATTAGTTTTTTTTATTTCTTAATCTGTGTAATCAGTTCTGTCCTAGCTAATTCATTTTTTGTTTTTCACATTGGGATCTGTTTGGTAGTCTGTCAGAGGATCGGGTTGGGGACATCTGCAATGCTTGTGTGCTGCTGGTAAAACGCTGGAAGAAATTACCACAGGGATCAAAGAAAAACTGGAACCATGTAAGAGACTTATGTTGTTTTCAATGGACATATTCCATTTCCTTACAGCCATTGAGAAAATAATCTTTTATTTGTTTTTTCACCCCTCAAGGTGGTGGATGCAAGGGCAGGACCTGGCTTCAAGCTGACCAAACCCAAGAAAGTCAAAAATATTGATGGAAAGAAGAAAAGTAAACTGAAAAAGCTTCATAAATTCAAAAAAGACAAAGTGAGGTTTTTAATTTTTATATATATATATAACTGGGGGTGCACTTTTAAGTTTAAAGGATTGAATAATTTTGAGGTTTTTTTGTAATTATATATTAATTTCTTTAAATGTCTATTTTTTTTTAAAAGTAATTTATGTATACACACACATTTTGTAATATAAACCAATACAAATGTGTTGCATTTCCATTTACTTTAGTATAAAGTACTAAAAAGAAAAAAATTATAGACATTTAAGAAATTACAAACATGCAAAACAATTATATTATATATATATGTATATGGTTGGAGGTTATATTAGTGTTTTTAGATAAATATATATATATAATATTATACTAATATATTATTTCATATTATCTATATATATTATATATATATTATATATAATTATACACATACATGTATAGGTGAGTGTGTATTTTGTTTATATATAGCTATATGGTGTGTGTACTATGAGTTTCTCTAGATTATAAAAATACACACACTCACACATACATGTATGTGATGTATATATATATATATTATATAATACTATATATATTATCCGGTGTGTGTATGTTAATATGGTGTATATTATATGTATTGCGTGAACACATATATTTAATATATATATCTAAATATATATATATATATATATATATATATATATATATCATAGATATTATACATACACAACCGTGTGTGTGTTTATGTTTAAAAAAATATACAAGTGTGTATGTATGTGTGTGTGTGTATATATATATAATATATATATATAATATATTATATATATATATATCTATAATAGATAATATATTATATACCACAACAAACCCGTGTGTGTTGTATATGAGTGTTTTTTTTTTTGTATATGTCGTTATTTATATATGATTGTAACTTTAATTGGTACAGACTGTAACAATGCTATGGTTCATGATAAGTTCTCTTACTATACTCCGTGAAAAACTGATATCTAATCAGACATTTCATGTAATTTTACAGTAAAATAGGTTTTGGAAGTGGAAAAATACATCATCTAGCTTTTGTAGATCGCATATTAATGTTTGCTGTCATGTCTTTTACAGATTCAGATGCCCACAGCACCACATCCAGTATGTCTCCCTCTCAGTCTCCCAGCCACAGTAATCAGTCTGACGACGGGTCGGACATCGAGACCAAGCAGAGGCGCCCAAACCCATCGAGGTTCTCCTTTCTCGACCTGTCCTACTGGAAGAGGTATTCCTTTCCTTCTTTTCACGAATGCGTGGTAAGAGATGTGCTAGTTGTTGAGCTGAAAAATAACACTTCTATTCAATGGTTCAGGCAAAAGGTGTGCTGTGGGATCGTCTACAAGGGGCGTTTCGGTGAGGTGATCATCGATCCTCGTCTCTTCAAGCCCTGCTGTAACAAGAAGCGCCCAGCTCTGGCATCCTCCCCGGACTCTCAGATCTCACAAGCGCATCCTTCCCCTCTTCCAGAGGACATGAAGGAGGCATGGTGATCCAACTAAAACACCCTCCAAACTGTCTCGTTGAGGCCCTCATAGCTTTGTCTCCAGTGGTAGACTCTGTTATCTTCCCTTTGTTAGATTACTGTGTATGAGTTGAGTTGTCCCCTTGCTTTTGTATTTTTATGACTTATTTTGTAACATGTAATTTTTGTATCTTTTTTTTATATATAACAGAAAAGGAGGAACAAATTGGGCATTAGGACATATTTATAGATCTGAGTTAGGAAATTTTATGTAATCCATTTTTTATTATTACTGTAATTTTTTTTGGAGTTACCAGTGTTTTGTAAATATAATCTTATTTTCAGTGCACCAAAAGACTTCTATTTGGCATTTAGTTTGACGGGTTACAGATGAATAATGTAAAGTGCTGTATCTAACATTTTATAGCCAAGGCATTAATGAGATGGGTGTACTTTTAAACCAATATAATATTTTACTCAGCCTTGCAGTCTTCTGCTCTGATTCAAGTTCAACTGTGGTCTGTTATATCACACACACACACACACACACATTTTTCTGACTAGCACAATATTCACAATGTGAATTCACCTCAGCTTTTGCTCTGTAATATGGACACGCGCTTGTAAAATCTCTTTTTCCTTCTAGTTTGGCATAAAGATGTTGCTCGATATTTAAAAACGGTTACGGGTTTGTAAATCTTTTTAAAAGCACGATGCAAAAAATTCATTATCTCGGAGTATTTAAACGGTTATCATTTACACAATGGCATAAGAAAGCATGCATAATGTATTTGTAGGCATGATCAGTTTTATGACTGTTGGTGGTGTTTGCGTTTTATTTTATTGTTATTGTTGTGTGAGCGTTATAATACAGAAAGTAAGAGATATTACTGCTTGATGAATTTTTGACCAGGCTTTACACTGTTTTTATACCACGTTTTTCCATGTTTCAGTATTGTACACTAAAGGTAATCGAATATGAAACTGTACATTCTTTCAGCCTTGATGTATTGACTGCAGCCTTTTGTATGTTTTTTCCCCCCTTGCTATTTGGATTAATTGAAATATGACAGAATTGCCTTTAAAAAAAAAGTTTTAATCTGTTTTGTCTCTGAAGTTCAGCAATATTATGGAGTTTGCAATTGGATCTGAAGGTTCAAGATTTCGGTTGTATTTCAGTGTATTATTTGAAAGAATGTTTGTTTTTATTCACCAGCAATACTCTGAGTCAGCATAACTGTTGACTTCAAGCTCTTGTTCTTAAAATGCATGAGAGCAAATACAAGATGTCGATAAATTTCAGGGAAAAATGTTTTTTACTATTAATGTGGCACATTCTCAGTCAATGTGCCTTACCAGATATTTAGCTCATCATTTCATTGTTAATTTGTCATTTTTAACTTATGCTATTTATTCAAAGCTGTCTGTACAATTAATGCTGTAAAGAAGTTTTTGTGCACTTTGTATACTTTTTTTGTAATATTACCATTGATAAAATTTTGTATCTCAATTTTCCTCACATTGGTATTTTCATAAAATTTTTAAAGTAAATGTTTGTCTTGTTTGTGTTTTTGGTATAGCGAGAAAAAAAGAAAAAAGATGTTAGTTTCCTGTTATGAATTGTGCTTTCTGAGCACTAGGTGGTGCCAAACTTGCATCTGAATGCACATTGACTCGTATATAGAGCGCTCATTAAAATGATACTTTAATTGGACAATTTTAATTTTACAGCAAACACCCCCAAATATGACAACCTTTCAAAAATATAAAGCAATATTTGTTTATTGTAGAAAGCTCCATTTACTGTATATTTGTGATCAAAAATGGTTTCCTAAACAAATTTATTTACTTCTATCATTGCACTAAATATTATTTAGAACATATTTACAGTTTTTTTTTTAACCCAATGTTAGAACAACTTTGGATTTATTTTATAGCATTTTTCTTAACATGCTTTACACAGAGCAGTCTTAACTGCAAGTAGGAAGTTGATAGAGGCAATGAAAAGATGTAAAACACAACAAACTATTCTGGAATATAATTACAAAGGACAGATCAACACATTTAGAAGTAAATATTCCCACCCCCCATTATACTGTATGCAGATTCCCTTTAGCGCCCCCTTGCAGACCCCAGTTTGAAAATCACAAAGCTCCAAATGAATAAACTAGAGTGAAGATTTGGTGTAGAATGGAGGGTCCACCTTTAAACTCCACTGTGTGTTGTGACTGAACAGCTGTTGGTTATCTTGTAGTCACAATTTCGTCATTACTGTTGAAGCTGACCTGAATGGTGGCTTTTGATGAGCTTTGTTCTTCTTTCCGTGCTTGACAGGTGAGAGTCAAAAACCACAAGAAAATAAAGAGACCTACGATGAAATGGACAGTATTAATGTCAGATAATATATTTTTTTAATCAGGAGCTTTTGCTTCACATTGCAACTTTAGGGCCACAGACCTGACTCAAATCAAATAAATAAACAACTGGCACTTAAATATGCATTAAAATGAATAAAAACATCAACATTTTTCTTTTTGAACAACTGGTCAGTCACGTGCTTAATTATCAAAAAATGTTTTTGCACAACTCACAAGGTCAAACTAATAATACATGAACTGTTTTATTACGTTACATGTGCACCCTGATATGCTTATAACTTTATAGTATTAAATATTAAACATAAAAAATAAAATAAAATGAATTAAAAAAACTGGATTGCAGATTAAATTAAACTGTCACTTAGTATCATAAATTCAAGAAAGATATTTGTAAAATATCAGTTTTCTTACAATAACATTGCAAAGGTTGAATGGTTGAGCTTGACAGACACAGTTAGTCTTACAATTTGTGCAAAAATTGAGGAAATTAAATGAGCTCTTCCTGTCATGCTGTAGAAAAGATCCAAACCATTATTTCCCCTGGTGTCACAATGTTATGAACTTTAAAATTGTGACCCAAGAAATAACAACACTTTTACATATTGCTATAAAGAAACAACTTGTAGTAGCCTAATCTGCATCCAAGCGGTCAAGACTGGTTAAACCATGTTAGCCCTATACTGAGAGACTCTGCAACTACACCATTTACTACAGCACAGGGCTTTAATAGCATAGACACAGCAAAATATGACATTTTAATCATTAAAATATTTCATAATAATAATTAAAAATGCTCATTTAAGCATGTTTTACATCATTTTGTGAAGTCATCCTCGCGCTTATTGGCTGCCGTCTCTGTAGATACGCTAATAATCTCATTAAATGTAGTTTAGTGCTTCAAAAAGCGAAAATAACACACTTTTGATCGTGCTTTACCAGCGGAAAAAAATGGGAGAATCAACTGTACTGCAGAAGAAGCAACAAAGACCGACAAAATCAATAAAAGGAACATAAACATCGGTGAGGCAAACACAAGGTAGGTAGTGAAAATAATAAGTCGTGATGCTTCTGTTTTAGTTGTAAAGGAAAGGGGGTTAATTTGAGTGTAGACCACTCTTTAAAACTCACTAGTATCAGTGTACACACCTGTCCTGCAGAAAGAAAAAGAAGAAGCAACCAAAAAGACCGACCCAAAATCAATACAGGACATAAACACTCGGTGAGGGGCAAACACAAGGGGGAGGTAGGGAAAATAATAAGTCGTGCTGTTGTTTTAGTTTGTAAAGGAAAAGGGGGTTAATTTGATGTAGCCACTCCCCCTTTTAAAACTCACTAGTATCAGTGTAATTCCTAAAAAACTGAGAAATGATTGTACGGACGTCTATCAATGCAGAAACCACTGTGAATCTTGTGGTCGATGTCAGTGGCGCTTGTTGAAATTCATCTGGTTTAAGCGGATCTCGAGTCTGATTAACTACTCGCAGAATTCATTTTCAACAGGCCTATTACATTTTGTGTTTTTTCAATGCATTTCAATTGACATTTTCATGAACACATTTGCAATTGTTCTGTAAAATGTGTCATTATGACTATTTGGTCTGAGTTTTAATTGCATTTGCACCGTTTTGACGAGCAGGTAGCGCCAGCATGTGGTGTTTTGAGCAGTGTTACTAATTTAGCAATTTTTCAGACTACCCTAGCAACTTTTTCCCATAAAAAACACCTAGCAACAAATGACTCAAACCATAAAAAAACAAGAAAAAGCCATAAAAAAAGCACCTCTAAATTAGGCCTACACAAAAAGAGGCAACCATTGAACAGCTACACTTTCAAATGATTTGCGTACTTTTTATGAATGTGTATTTTGCAAAAGGTTTGCAACTACTTTTTATCACTTAATGATAAGGGACTGCTAACAAAAAAGGTCAGAGTTTATTTAAAGTTTCTGCCATGTATGTGTTGGTAAATATAAGCTCTGTAACCACGCCCCTCTCCGAACTCTCTTCTCTTCTGTGTGTGTGTGTGTGTGGTGTGTGTGTGTGTGCATGCGCGTGTGATGTGTGTGGGTTTGTGTGCATCAATTAAAGCAGCGCATTAATATAGAACGGTGATTAAACTGAGACTTGGAACTACCTGTGCATTAAACGGTTTTACTGCATACCTGCCAGCCAATCAGAATCCAGTGTTCAGACAGACCATGGAATAATACGTTTTGTCTCACACATCTAATAGTTTTCACACCAAAGTATGTTTTTTTCTTGCTTTCAAAAAGTGATGGGACAGCAGTATTAATGAAAGTGACAGTTACATATGATTGTACCTAATTAACACCTGCTTCTGTTTCAAATAACAACTCTGTAACAATTTCTTACCCTGTAAACTGTTGAGAATGGTGAAAACATAGAGCGCAGGGAGACTCAAGGGCCCATAGGTGGAGAAAGCCAGTACCCAGGGCACTCCCAGAACACAGCAGAGCCCGAGTAGAGACACCCATTCTTTCCATACCCTCCTCCGATGGTCTTTAATATTAAGAGTTTGTGATCTTAATTTGTGCATTTTAACCACCACCACCCCCAGCATAACCATGTTAAAGAGCACCACCATCCCGAAATAACCGTTGACAGTAATGTAGCTCACTGTCCGTGTGGTTATCCAGCATCTAAAGGAGAAGAAGCCAATGAAAACACTCCTGTTATAGGCCTGAGAGATGATGGAGAAGTAAAATTGCAGTGCAATTTGAATCGATTGACCTTACAGAGGTGTGATTGTTGAGTTTTCTTCACCCGTGTAAAAGGTATATTTGCCATACACTTTAGTCACATGGCATATTATCACGGTAATGGTAGGTACACCTATAGGAAAAGATTAATACAATAAAACAAGCTTATAATACATGTTTAATTCAAATGTAATTGTTATTTAAAGGTCAGTTCACCCCAAAAATGTTTCATTATTTACTTGCCCCTGTGTTCCTCCATGGAACACAAATAAAGTTGTTGATCAGAATGTTCTGTTCTGCCTGGTCCCGCTATTCAGGATTGAGTTGAGTTTGCCTTTTACAGTCCACTTTGATTTCAAAATTTGAATTCAATTTGAATTGAGGTAGCAAACAGGATGCTAATCAGCGTATCTTCCGATTATTTATTTATTTTTATTTAATAATGAAAACAGAAAAATAAGAAAACGCCAATGCCCTTTTTTCATTTTTCAAAAGCAAACAAACAAAGTTTGGCTTGATATTTAGTTTTTACATTCAGGGATAAAACAAATTAATAAACAGCTTGAATATTTGATCTTTGCATGTGGGCGGGAATTAAACGCCCCTTCCCAATGATTAGTCAACAAACATTAAACCATAATCCCCAGTTCGGTGATTAATAATATTAATAAATATTTCTGAAATAATATTTATTAATATTTATGAGATAAACTAATATTTCTCAGGTAGGTTGCTGAATTTATGCCTACACAGTTTGTGTCAAGCCATTTGTTAGCCTGGTAAAGAGAAAGAGATTAAATATAGTTGAAATAAACGCATTAAGAATCCATTCAACTGTAGCAGTGGAGGACTATTATTCTGTTGCATGGAACTGGGGAACAATAAATTATTGCAGTGGGAAGGTGTGTTTAATTCCTGCCCACGTGCAGAGATCGAATATTCAAGCTGTGTGTTCGTTTTCTATCCCTAAACGTAAAAAAGAAGCCGAATTCTTTCTTTTTTTTAAATGCAAAAGGCAACACTATCTTATTTTTTTCTGCTTTCAATATAAAAAAAAATGAAATGCTAATTTGAAATTAGAATTTTAACCTTTCATTTTAGCTCAGCTCTTTTCAAAACAATAAGTTTGGATTTCTGAACAGTTAGTTGCTCACACCAAATTTTAATTTCTTAGTAATTTAAGCAAATTACACAGATTGCTGATCACAACAACATGTCATGGGGGTTAATGACTATTTTGAGTGAACTAACCATACAAATTCTAGTGAAGGTTTGCCGTTTTTGGATAGAGAGTCCAGGATGAAATCTGTTTTACTTTTTTCTGAATTCGATTTTAAGGCATGGTTTAGTATCATGAAACCCCACACTACTTTTTCTGAGATTGTAGCAGAGGTGTTTGTGTTGCACATCAAAGACAATGTTAGCATCCATTAATTTAAATTGTTGGAGAAAACTGGTTAATTAGCTTTTTTTGTGCTATTTTCATCTTCCGGGTTTAAAATCTACATCGTGTCGACGTCACAATTTGTGACGTGGCAAAGGGCTATAGTACATCGATGACGTGTCGGTGTCTCATAATTATTCATGAGTCTGCATGTCCTTATCCTATGAGAAGATGCTTTGCTTAATTATTCACAACAGCATGGTGCCAGATTGGGCGGTTTTGAATTTGCTGGACCTTTTTCACATTTTCACGGGTTTCTCAGCAGCGGAAGTCGTCATAGTTGGGTTAACTTGAATTGCAGTGAATGGGAGAGTACCACAAATGTATTTTTTTGCATTCCCATGTGCTCAAATAGCAAAAGAAAAAATCCACGATAAGTGTTTTCATGACTTTCAAAAAGGAAAAAAATTGAGAGAAACTGATGAAGGCAGTCAGAAGAGAGAACAATGTCAAACCGTTCCTCCCATAGACTCTGCATTAGAAACACCCTCGCATTAGCGTTAATGTTTTTTTGTAATTTGATGCAAAGGTGATATAATACAAAGAATAGTATTATAAATGTAGATACATAAAAAAAAAAAATTGGCTCAGGGCTGGACAAAATTTGGGCTGGTTTGGGGTCAGTTTGGCGGTTTTCGAACATATAAATTGTATAGGCTACTTGGTTAACAAACAAGCCCAAGTGTGCATGTACTGGAATCCAATCAGCTCATTGAATAAACACACACACACACAATGCAGAGGCGTGCTGATGATGAAAAGCGAACAGCCGCACTTATAGCAGTCAGCAGAGCAGGACAGCGCTGGAGAGTCATGAGAGGCAGGGTTTTTAGCTGATAACGTATCTGATTTTGAATGTAGTGACTGTATATTCAAGTTAATCACAATGCCTAAATATAAGTTAGAGTGGGAGAGTGACTCAACTATCAAAACGTGAATTACTGTGGAGTGAGATGACAAGAAGGCACTGCAACTCAGACAACAAGCGCATTATTGTTGTTGTTAATTTTTTTAAATTGTCGGATTACTGTACAGTATGTAAACACTGTAAAAAATGAATTTAACGGTAAAAGACTGTAAAAATGCTACAGTAAAAACCTGTTAAATGGTTAACGGTAAATTCCCCTACTATATACGGTGAAAAACGGTATTGGACATTACATGTATTGGACATTATTTTTACAGTAGTATACAGTTATTGTAAGTGAAAGAGACCGTATAATTTACAGTGAAAACCCGTAAATTGACACTCCCAGAATTCCATGCGTTACATTTCAAATTTGATGTTTTTTTGTTGAAATAAATGTTTCTTAGTTTTTTCTTATCAGTTTTGTATATTAGGGTTGTGTGTTACACCTAATGTTGTTAAATGAATGTTTATTGCATTATTTCAGTTTCATGTGTGTTACCATGATGGTGTTTAGTTTTTGTGTGAATGACACTGTGCACCTTCTACATGTGTTATTATTTAAAAGCTGCTCTTGATGGGCTTTGGTTCATCATGTGATTTTCTCATCACCTCCTGCTTTTGGTGGTTATCAGTGTATTACAAAGATACAAAACAGATTTCAGTACTTCAATAGGTTGGTATATTAACATTATATCAGTTAATGAAATTTACGGTATTCAACTGTAAATTTAAGTTAAAACCGTAAAACCTAAAACGTTGCTACCGTATTTTTTACCGTAAATTTTACGGAATTGTTTTTACAGTGTATCAATGAATGACAGTGTTGACTGTCATGGTGTGGGCATGAACGAGTGTGAAATTTTGGCAAATTTTATGACATTGTGTTATACAGTAAATTCTATTTTTTTTATGACTGGAATTTCACAATTCCAGCCGCGTTTTCACAATATAGGGCCCTAGATGAGTAATGTAGAAATAGTATAGCTACTGTTGATACAAAAAAATGTGAATTTGAACTCACCCCATCCCACAAGACTTAGTTTAAGCAAGTATTTCTTGATGTAGATATTGAAGACCCGCACCAGCAGCAGATACAGGTGGAAGCCCTCGATGGCTGTCCAAGTGAAGGTGGCTAAAAGGCTCCAGTGTAGGAGAAGTCCTAGAGCTTGACACACTGAATCAATGTCTCTGTGGCCTGAAAACCACACACTGCACAAGAATGAGATGTGCAACAAGAAAAGGGAGCCTGAGAGCAGCACATGAATTTTGACTGAATGTTCACATTGCTTCTTCCTGTGGGGAGAATGGTGAGAGATATGATCTGTTTATACCTGATTCTGAACATCTCATTCTGAAAATGTATGAGAAATCTGATTTAAAAGCTTACCTCTGGCACAAAAAAATAGCAATCATTAGCGCTGTAAATACTATTGAAAGGGCAGAGCCAATGTATGAAATGTAGTTGAGAGGGACAATATGGGATGCTTCAGGAATTTCAGGATTCTTTCAGAAACATTGAGGACAAAAGAGGATATTCAAATAAGTACTGCTAAACAGCCCAGTTTAATTTAAAGGGGTCATGAATCGAGAAATACAATTTTGCTTCAACTTTTTACATAAGAGGTCATTGTACTATAAAACATCCTACGAGGTTCAGAGCTTCACTTCCTTAATTGTTAGTCCTAAAATAGCTTTTATTGAGACCAAGCTCATTATTATATGTTTTTAAAGTTTGTAGGTGTAGCGAATCAGCTCACAGGAAATATGAATAATTAACCATAACTAGTTATAATTAATTATGAATATTTTAGATCCGCTGTAGATATTTAGCTGACCTCTCAGGGTCAACTGTCTTTTCAATTCTAAGAACTTTAATTTCCTGGTTAAGGGAAATAACTTCCTTACTGTAAAATTCTACAAAAAGCTTGTAGCGTAAATCTGCATGATTATTGACTCCGGTTATGAGTAAACACTGAACCCGTCAAGTGTGATACAAGTAAGGTTTAACCACAAACACTTAAACTAGTCCAACATACTACATACACACATAAAAGGTCTAACATACACATACACACACACACACACACACACACACATACAGTTGGTATAGGAAAGGGTTAAAGCTTAACTCAGTAAAAAGGAGAGAAAATAAGAATATGAAGTTATGGAACCATTTGCATATTCAGCAGATCTACACTGAGGGATACGTCAGATTCTTAGTTCAAACACACCTTTGTAAAAAGGTGTAACTGATACTTAATGTATCAATTAATTAGACTAAGTTTGATACTTGCACATCTCGCCTGTTTGAAAGAGAGTCCTGATGCAATCTGAAAGTTCAAGTTGATCTTTGCTGAAGTTGGTCGATGAAAAGAACCAGTTTTGAGTCAGAGGATCGTGATAAATGGAAAGGACAAGGCCGAAGCCTCGCACGAGCTTAGGATGTTCTGGAGCGTTGGAACTTACATCTTATTGAAACCTAACAGAACCACCGACTGGGGGGTCCCTGGAGCAGGGCCTTTAAAGCCTGCAAAGATTCACACCTCTCAAGATGGGCTTGTCCAATAAGAAAGATGGAAATTCCGAGCGGGAGGTGGCAAATGCTGGAGGGTTTTACGACCCTTTGTCTTTAAGCATGGTAATTTGCAAATGGAACTAGGATCGAAATTACTAAAGATTCACAGGACACTAATATATATTGCCTATGCACCAACATATAATATACAATCTTGTTTAGATAATCAGAAGGCGAATTCATAGATACTAACCATGGTAGAATTACATATAGGCAAGATGACAGGAATGAGTGTTTCGATCATAAGCCTGCATAACCGTATACAATTTCAAAAAGACCAAATACACGATGAACAATAATATACCCAAGGGACCTGAAGGATATGTGTATTCAATTAAAGAAAGGTTTTCCTATGAATTAATAAGTAGAAAAGTCCATTTCTACACTGCCTCTTGCCCTGGGACATGCAGGGATTTTTCCCTCCTGCTTTACATTATTTTGGCCAATAAACCCAGTGATATCAACGTTGGTTGCCATTGTGACCAGGGGCCTGTCGGTTCCTGGGAGGTCCGCATTTCGGGGGGGTTTATGGGTTCTCATATGGCTTGTTAACTGAGTATTTGTTAAATATAAAAACAAAATATATATTGTGTTTTTTTTAATTGGTCCAGACGCTACATAGGTGTCCAGGTACAGAAACCCAAATTAATCAAATGTAAAATATCAATGCTTAGTCTTCACTGTACAAATTAAATATAGATTAATTCAGTAATTCAGTAAAGAGCAGTGAGTGATTTTCTCACATTTAATTCTTGGATTAACATTAAGGACACCGACAGCATTTAGTAAATTAGGTGCAGTCACTTTAAGAGACAATGCATCCTATATAACAACAAACATCCGAATTCTTTCTCAACTGTTTACGTTCACTTAAGACATAACCGACACTTTTGCAGGAGGACATGAAGGAGAGCTCGGTTCGTGTGTTTGCGCGCTGTCTGATGTGACGCTTTAGTTTGGTGCACGAGTACTCAGTTGTTTTTCGTTTTGTGCTTCTATGCTTTAAACTCTTTTGAATATTTAAATTGGCAAGACTTAAAAACACATGCAATTGACAAGCTTTTGTGACGACGCGAAGCAGTGGCCCATCAACTGTCCTGTGCGACTTTTTATGCTGGCCTCGGCTAGTCAGTTTAAATCGTAGGGGGGCCCCCCCTCAGCCGTGGGCCCCTATAATCGTCACCACCTTTCACCCCACTAGCGATGGCCCTGTATGTAAGATATGGACCTGACAATAATACCACAACATTTAAGTACATGTTCGTTCTAATACCTAATCTGCGATCAGTGATTTCTCATATGTAATGATTCGTGTTCAGTCAGATGTTCTTGTTCTCAATATCATTTACTGCTGTTTATGCATCAGTAAACCAAGCCAGTGACTAACTACACGTAATTTCTTTTATAAGCATGTAAATAAACTGATATTTAAATTGTGATTAAATTACATACAGAAAACAATCAATGAATGCTCCCCTTATAATCGCTGGAGCTGTCAATCACGCAGAACGAGTTCATATTCAGTGACAGTTTACACTACACAATTAATATTATTTACATCATGTTTGCAATGTTAGTTATGATGAAAGCATTTGTGAAAGTGCAAAACTCGAGATCACTGCATGCATGTGCTCAGCAGTCTGTCATTGGCTACAGTGTTCATCACTGCAACCTTTCATGCGACGGAATAGGAGTAGATCTAAATATAATGCTACAATCAACACAATCCATGATTAGTCTCACAGCGAACATGCCCCTTCCAACAGACCGTTCAAATCAGAGGGCTAAAATCAGGGTAGAAAATGCCCTTTAAAAATAGTTTGTAAAAATCATACTAAAATTATAAGTGCACCTCTGGTAACATTATCAGATAACTAAAAAATACAGTTCATGACCCCTTAAAAGTGAACACTTTAAAACAAAAAAAAAAGGTGACTGAAGAGCATCACATGATAAATGCACTTACAATGAGCACTGCAAAAAAGCTCAGATGATTACAACTGCATACAAAGTCTCCGTTGACGATGGTAGTATTACAGCCGTCTGTCCTCCAGTTACCTGACAAACAGACACAAATACGTACACTGAAACAAAAAGTCGATCCAGAAACATCTATTCAAATGAGAACTGTAATACATCACATTCGTTTTCACACTCATATGACAGTTACAAAATATATAGGTCGTTCTCAGGAAACAGTGGCGTTGCAGTGACATTCTAGATTTTTATCATCTTGCATTCACAACGTCTCTTCTCTCAACTTCAGGCCAACCCCCCCAGTTAAAGTTAAACCCCCCCCAGTTTGCCATTCCAGCAGATCTCTCCTGTCACTCGTTCTCATTGACAACAACATAACTCTTATGACTAGCTTTCACTCCATAGATAAGCAGGCTTGGGTAACTTACACATAACTAAAAGCACTTGAACTATTTAGTGGCTGAAAATGAGCCTTTCCTTCTTTTCCAGTCAAAACCCTCAAAAGTTGTGTTTAATCAAATGTAACAGGGTTGACACCAAACAAGTAATAGCTTGGTTTTAACTTATTATAGTTTAGTAATTGTTAGTATTATAATATCTTATTTAATATACTGTAAGGTGACAGGGTTAAAATGATAGAGCAGTTAGGCTTATAGGCTTGTAACCATAAATTACTACTTGTACTACTTGTTGTGACCACATTTTGTAGATTAGCGTAATGTTTTAAAGGGGTTATGAAATGGAAAATCAAAATGTTCTTTATATTTACACATATGAGAATTGTAACACGATCATTTTCCTCGGCACGGCCTTTAACATGCATTCTGAGCAACTCATGTCTGTCTATCAATCACAAGAGTGATACTGATGCTGAATAAAGATGTTACTAAGACCATCAAACTCATCAAAGACTCTATTTTGTCAGTGGATGTAAAGAAACTGCACCTCCAAAAACGTTCCAAGCATTTGAAATGCATGGCTGAAGTTTATAATGACATGCCTGAGCGACTGAAAGTTCTCCATATGCTGCCGTTTTTTCAGAATATCTTTTATTAAAAGATATGGCAGTGGCAAGCATTTTGTCCTCGGAGGCAATGCACGTTAGTTTTGTAAGCTGACAATAAATTGAAATAAATGCAGAACCAGCATTGAACGCTATTAAAACACCAAGCGCATCACTGCTAATAAAATGAGTACACCTGTGTACATGCAGTGTCTTTTGTAATACAGCGAGTGAGAATAGTACTTTTAAAACTATATACAGAAAAATTAAGCATGCAGAAGCAATTTCCACACTGAAACAGATTGTGGTAATCAACGTTTTTTCATCCGAAAATGATCATTTTTATAAATATTGGACCA
Source organism: Sinocyclocheilus anophthalmus (assembly GCA_018155175.1). NCBI lineage: Eukaryota > Metazoa > Chordata > Actinopteri > Cypriniformes > Cyprinidae > Sinocyclocheilus > Sinocyclocheilus anophthalmus. Next base: position 195,107 of record JADLZN010000398.1, on the reverse strand, counting down.
GTTTTTGATGAAAAAAACGTAAACTAACCTTGAGAAACATTTTATAAAAATCTGAAACTGCATCTCATGACCCCTTTAAGAACTGTGATGACTATGTCTATGGAGAGTCTGAATCCATCCTGGTACTTTGGGCCTGACATGCGAAAAATGATTTCTTAAGAAGAGCATAGCAGTAACAATTTCAAGTGGAAAATCAACACAAACGCACACACATGCACGCACACACACACACCACAAACACAAACACACACACACACAAACACCACACACACACACACACACACACACACACACACACACACACACACACAACTGCCACATGGAATGACCCGATTATAGAGGAGGAACATTGGTTTAGTTATTTAGAGAGGTTTAGTTTTGATTTTTGTTTTTTTTTGATGGTGTGAAAATCATATTGACCTTTGCCATTTTTTTCAAGGTGCCAGTAGACACAGGTTCCATTTTCACTCTGCAATAATAAAAGCACAGGTTTACAGAAGTGAACATTTGCAAGTGGTCAGCAAAATCCACAAGGGCCATAGTGTGTTTTTACAATCGCATTATAGTGTAATGTGAAATCTTCTCACCTGATTGGTGTTTATGAATCTGAGCTGAACAGGCTGAGAAAGGTTCTGAACTTCATTCATACCAAGCCAAACTCCCAATACAGTTTGCCCATGCAATATTGTGCCTGGCGTACTTGGGTTATTCCGCTTCTGTGTCAACACCACAATGACAAATGATTCAAAGAAGAAACCACTGGGCTATGAAATGCAGATGTTGCCCAAAGTATTTAAAATCACATTTAATTAGACACAAACAAGTCTAATACAGTAATTCTGCATACCTTGTTTAAACTGCTGCTGACCTTGAAGAAAGTCTCATTGAGAAGAGACACAATCAAATCTGCAGTCCCCCATTCATTACTGCTCTTCTGTAATGCTTCGTCTGAGATGTGGATTACATATCCTCTATCTGTATCGACTGTTTCCTGAAAAAAAAAGTGAAGACACAATTCAGCGTGTGGCCTAACTGATCTTCCTGTACTGCTGACTATGTTGCTGACACTTTGTTTCTTGCTTTATGGCTTTTTTTAAATAAAGTTAGTCAATCAGACAGTAACTACTGTCTTAAACCTAATATTCCTTTTACATTTACATTTATTCATTTGGCAGACGCTTTTATCCAAAGCGACTTACAATTGAGGACTACAACAAGCGATTTACCATAAGATGGCAATAATTTAATAGAATATATAGAATAACTTTTATAGAATAATGTTTTCTAGTATGTATAGATCATAATACTATTCAAACACTGACTTTGTCTGTATATGGGTTCAGTAAATATCTACTATTTTTTTCTTCTGTCATTTAGTCTTACCTCTGAGGAAATTAGTGCAGTGAAATATTTTTGGTCTTTTTTCCTAGGGCCTGTAGATGAGCAATTTCTCATTCCATCTTCAATACACCTGTTAAAAAATACATTCGATTAATTTTATACCTCTAAAATATTACCTGACAGCAAACCAACCTGTCCATTCTATACATTTATTACATATACTTCCTAGCCAACGTTCTCAGAACTTTGGCTAATATTCTGGCAAGGTTCTCTCAAAGCCTCTCCCAATAATGTTAATAGAACATTCTTTTCAAAGTTATTTGGTCTTTAATATTCTTCTCAAAAGGTTATTTATACGTTTCTTAATGCGTCAAAAGTATTAGCGTTCAAAAGTCACTTTCCCATAATGTTTGCAAAATGATAAATACAACATTCCCTTAATATTCACCAAGCCATTTGGCAGTTTGCAAAGTGCTCTTAGAACTGATTTTGGTAGCTGGGTTGTTACAAGATCAACAAGATAACAAAACTCACAATGGAACATTCGTTTTCGTCTGACATTTTACTGGAACCTCATGACAACGCTCACCTGCGAACATGTCATATCAAGGGAGGCAAATAGCAGTGCAATCAATTATTCAATCCAAATCTTTATCACTACAGATTTATAAAAAAAATATTAATTTCAATTGTACTATGCCACAAGAGTAAACATGATTATAATCAACAGTCACACTTTTCGAGTTAAAATTACATGATCATAGTAATTTTTCAGAGCTGAAATGTAAAAATATACAGCATATTCATACTCACGTTCTTTAGTCGCTATTGTGGAAGAAAAAAATGGAAGTATCCAAAGAACTACACAGCAAAAGCCTTTCATTTCTCTCTTTGAATGCTCTGTTTCTCTAGTGTGTGTACCCTCTTGTCAAGCACTCTGCAAAGCAGATCTCATGTGATTGCTGTGGTTTCCTGTCTGACATAGGCTAGTTTTTAACATCACTTCATAAATAACCATGGCATGGGGGACAGAATCGTATGCGTACTTACCAACACGAAACATATGTGACGTAACGGTGAAAAGAACCCAGACATTTCTAAATGAATAACTAATCACATTTAAAAAATGCAATACAATTTTAAACGTACATATATAAATGTCATTATTGTAATTGGCTCAAACATACATTTCAGGTTGATAGATTTATTAAATTATTATAACATTCAAAAACACTAATAACAGAACAACTGTGCATTTACCATATTTATTTACAAATCACACCTTTTAATGTGTTTGTTAGGTATGATAAGCAGGTTTGAGATTAGATTTGTTAGATCATAGATAAGGTTTTAGTTTGTCTACAACTACAAAGAGGAAACTGTGTTTTTTTTCTTCAACGCGCTGTTACCAAAGGAAGAAAAAAATTAAACCGAACCGCTCATGATGAAATGTGCCATTTTTTTTGTTTGCCTGTTGTTTAAGTGTCATTTTCATGAACCCAGGCGCATTTCTGTGGGTCAGCTGGAAGATGTCTTCTTGTAAAATCATGTCAGAGGTTTTAGTAAGAGAAATGAATGAGAGGACTTTATTTGGAGCTGTCCAGAGTGGATTTAGACTTGGAATGAGGTGTTTGCGCTCTGTTTTTCCTCGCTGTACCACACATCCACACAAAGATGTAAAACCCTGTAAACAAACAAACATGATGCTTCAGTCCATCATTTTTTCAAAAAGTTTCCATTCCCTTTTTCTTTAGTCTTTACGTCACTGTATTCTTCTACTTCTACTTAACAGGGAAACAAAGAAGCCAACCTGTTGTATTTCACATCCTCCTAGACTAGTGCTGTGACTTCATAATAACCCTTGTTTTGACCCTAACTGTCTTTCGGTAGCAGAAAAAAATGCTAGAGTTTCACATAATGGCGTATCATTGTGATGTGACTAATATTTCCTCCTCATTTTTTCCCTGCTCTTGTTCACCTGACCAGAACAAACCACCATGTGAAATCACCTTATCTTCCAGAGTCAATGACATGACGATCATGACTTGAACACACCTGTTTTATGACAAGTATTACAATTAATTTGGTATTTTTTGTGTGTGTTGTAAAAAATGTCAGGGTGATACGATAATAATGATAAAAAAGTCTCATTAAAAGAATGAAACTCTGGAAAAAAATAACATTAACTGATTTTTAGCAAAGCGTCTTATTAATATTTGAAAAGTCATGTGATTTGACAAACAAGATCATGTGGTACAACCAACATGTGGAAAAAATAAAACTGGATATTACTTTTCAATTATAGACTCTCCAAAGATTTATCATAGTCAAGAATTTATAATTAATGAAATTTATAAAAATAAAAAGCATTTTACATTGAAAAATGTTAAATTCACGTCTAGTTAAGATGTGACGCAAATCGGTTATTACATTGTACCTAATGGTTACACCACATGACATTTCAACGTCGTTCATTTTAAACTTGGATTGAAAAACCATTTGAAACCAATATGAATATTAAGAGTACTGTGCATTTCTAAACTGGCATGGGTTTTGTCACGAACACTCTAGTATGTCATTAACCCACATTTTCTCTCTTGTACCCTGAGTAAACCTACCTTGCATTGTGTTTAAGATGCAGAATAGGTAGAGTATCGGGTAGTTAATATATCCATAGCTGAAGAAGGCCAAGCCCCATGTTGTACCCACCAGACACATGAGGCCCAAAACTGTGCCAGCATCCTTCCAAACTTGCATCTTGTCATGCCTGTTGCTCACATGTCGTAGCCTAAGGATCTGTCTGGACACTGTGATTAGAATTGCTAAGTTGAACAGGAATACGATGGAGAAGTAGAAAATGTTCACGCCATACAGGACGTGAGGGTCTCTGATCCAGCAACTGTATTGTATGAAAAAAGGTTGAGCAGCTTGTACTTCATACATACATTTGACAGGCAAAGTGTGCAACATAATTTAACTACATTTGTCTGTATGTAATGCAAAGTTATAATGTAAAGACTTACATTTGATTTGTTGTATTCGTATCATAAAATGTCATCTCAGTTATACCATACATGGTATTAACTGGCAGCAAGCCTCCAACAATAACAGCAGGGACTCCTGTCAAGAGGACAAGATCACAGGATGAAACACCACATTTCAAAGCTCAATTTTGATCACATTTGATTTTTTAAACATTATCCTTTCATCATTTATGCTGTTCCAAACCTGTATGGACATGTAAAGATATTTTGAAGAATGTTTCAACAGTTTTTGTCCATACAGGGGGCAACAAGGACATTACTGATCTTCGTGTAAAAAACAAAGCATGCACATACTATGATACTACTTTGAAACAATGTGAATTGTGAAAAACGCTATACAAATAAATTTGCCTTGACTTCACTTGACCAGTGGTTTAGAGAATGGATGACTGTGAGACATTTTTCTAAATATCTTATCTTGTGTTATGCAAAGTAAAGAAAGGTTTGCAAAAACATGAATGTGAATAAATGATGACAAAACGTTTTTGTTTGGACTCTCATTCTGGCGGCAACCATTCACTGCTGAGGATTGTAATGCTAAATTTCTCCAAATCGATTCTGATGAAGAAACAAAATACATTCCACTTCTTGGATGGCTTGAGGGTAAGTTCTTGAGCACTTTTTTCTTTTGGAGAACAATTCCTGTAAATTTTCATTTGAGAGTCAAATGTCATCATTAAGCATACCGTGATGCATCTGCGGGTCTATGTGGCTGTGATTGGTTTTTTTGTTTTTGTGCATAATAAAAAAAAATGTTTTTCATGCTACCCCATCCATCAGAGGACAGCTTGACCAGGTAATGTATGATGTAATGTTGAAGACTTGAATGAGAAGAAGGTAGAGGGGCAAGGCTTCAAGCGCCATCAAGGTGAAGAACACAGCAGGCTGTAGTGTTATCGTCACAGCAATAAACACGCACAATTCTTCACAGTCAGGTAGCTGCCACGCGCGGCGAAGCTCATTGGTTGAGGAGAAAAAGAGCGACGCAGCCAGAGACACGTGAAAGTGCTGCTGGACAATTCCTCCTTGCATTACTGCACAAAACAACTTATTGTGATGAAGCACTATTCTGTAGCATTCTTATGAAACGGAGAAAATGGCACCTGGAAATGAAATGACAAGACAGTGGTGCAGGAAAAGAACGTAGAGAGACCGAAGCCTACATAGCTGATGTCGGACAAGAGGTCCCATTGCTTTTCGGAATTGTTGAGTAGTCAGTGATCTATCAGAGTTAATAGGTGGAACAAATGAGGAGGGGAAGTGAACTTTAACCAGTATTAGGATTATTTTAAATTGTTAGTAAACGAATTATGCATGGGGGATATCTCAGAAATACTAGAAGCACAGCAAAAGGGGTCATATGGTTACAGTAACACTCCACAACATTATCACTGATCGGAGTGGTGTTACAGCCATCCGCTTTCCAGGTTCCGTCTCCTATGTAACAGTTAACAAAGTTCATATGCGCCTCATACAGTATGTGCCTCATATAAGAAACCATTACTGTACCGTTTTCATCATAGAATTGACAGGACAGGTTGTAGTTCTTTAGATATAACTACAAAACAGAAATAAATAAATAGCAGGACATTTTTGGGCAATTTGCGAATATTAAAAAAAAAATTGTATTCCAAGTTACACTTACAGATGTGTCGTTTGTGTAATTAAGTTTGAAGCTCATATTAAGTGGATTGATCAAATTTACAATGTCACGTCCAGGGACTTCAATCCGTATGACTTTGGAGGAAAACAATTTTTTTCTCGCTTTCAACTGTAAAAAAAAAAAGGCAATAGGCTGATTTGTATATTTAAGCTAACTGTAAATTTTAGAAAAATGTGTGACAATAACACGTTTTCTAATCGCTATGACACTCAACAGAACAATAAAGACATCATAAATGGGTGGGATTTGAACCTTTAAGTGCTGATCAGAATCGTAGGTAACTATGCCAATTTTGCTCTCGTTCTCATTATTGAAAGGCTCAACTGGGATCTGTGTATCAGCTACTTCATCACAATTGAATACCTTAAAAGCAAAAACAAACACACAAACAAGTATTGTCAGCATCTTTTACTTTCTTATATACATTGCTCCATACATTGTTATATATGATGTTAAAAATGAAGCTGCAACCAGATGTTATCAAAAACCTGCTATAAGCCGTTTCTTTTTAGCAATATCACACATAAAATGCAGTGGTGTGATGCAGTCAGGCCCTTTAATCCCTTTAAAATTGGAAAGGAAAAACGGATGCAAGAGTTGCGAAATGCCATTTCACTTTTTCAGTAAAAACGAATGCATTCAGGAAATAAATTAAATATACAGCAGCAATAAAATTATGCAATACATCAAATGTCATTCCTGTCTGACGGAGATCGTAGGAGGCGTTTGTCTTGCTAGCCAGTTACTGCCTACTAATGACGTAGTTCATTCTAAAGCCTGCTTTTAGTTTTAACCCTGGGTAAAGGAACTTTCACACTTGTGATTTAGTTAGTGGGTTAGCACCATATTTTACCCAGGGTTATGCACTGACAACCCCACATTGAGGTGCCAAAATTGTACAGTGTGTAACAAAGCGGTGTTCGAGTGTTAATACTAGATGCTTTGCAACAGACAGCCAATGCACTGGACAGTCAGGAAAACACCATATATTGTATAAACAGTCGTTGCAGTGTTTGAGGGGGAAAATGTCAAAAGGTGACAGAAAATGCATCAGACGGAGAGAAGAAGACTGTTTAATTTATACCTTTATGCAATATGCGATAATATGAGGATGCAGACAGGTCACATGCTGTGTTTATCCAATCAATGACACCACAAATATACAAATAAGATTGTTAACCCAGGGTTCAGGAATGTACATGTCATGAAACATCGACTTATGAATACCTAAGATTAATTGTTAACCCCGGGGTAAATTACGAGCAGTGTGAAACATGAATCAAGATAACCTAGGACTGTTGGTGCCGATAGCTTCGTGGTTGGTGTGCCAATGTATTGTGCAACTGTACTTGCGGCGACCCAAATTCGAATCCTGTCTCGAGATCCTTTACTAATCCCGCTCCCCTCCCTCTGCCCGATACTTTCCTGTCATTTCTCTACTGGCCTATCCAATTAAAAGAAGAAAAACCCCCCCCCCCCAAAATACAACGTAAAAAAGAGAACTGTTTTTTCAGGGTTTAGAATGACCCAGGGTTAACTAATTCTAGTGTGCAATGCACAATATGGCAGGTCTTGTAAATTAAGTCATGCCTTCTAAATTAAAGAGACAAATGACATAGTCTCTATGTGAAATTTGAGTCACGTCGGTTGCTGTTACAAGCCCAGCTTCCCATAGAAATGATAGTCACGATGTGTCTCAATCAGCTCCGTAGGAATCAGCACAGGTGTGTTTGAATTGCTGTTTATGCCCTGCTGTGCAGACATTGGTATCTCACTTGAAGCAGTGCATGTCAGTTAGGACTTTTCACGAATGACGCTCTCAAGTCTGAGAGGTTTTCTATTTGGTCACATGCCCACTATGGCGTATGCCATCAAAGTACCACAGTAGCAAATCAAGAGAAGCAACTTGGCCATGGTCAATTAGATCTCCGTCAGTTAGTGGATAAGGTCTCTATACAGAAACAAAATGGCCATTCCCATGGGCAGGACAGGAGTTTTCCAAACACTTCGACCGCTCACTCCTAACCTCACCCAATGTTCGTGCACATTTTGCTGTAATAAACAATTCATTCAATTCTGACTCATTCATTCAAAATAAAAAATTTGAATGAATGAGTCAGACTAACAGAAACATTTGCAAGCCATCAGTGTGACATTTTTTTATGGGGAGGTTTTCCATTTCGTCACATGCCCAGAGCTGCTGTTATAAGATGAAACTATGACTTGGAGGTGCTTATGGACAGAGTACTTTGATAAATATACATACTAGCATATTGAAAAAAATAGAAAATACATATATTAGCATATGGGGTCTTAATGGAGACCCAATTGACCTTCTTTGAAATCGCTATTACTGACAACAACAAGGAGGTCCACTTAATGTTTATTTTGAAGTCAAACACACCTTATACCTTGCTTGCTTGGTTGATGGAGGATTTGTAAGTGTTAGCATTAAGCCATACCAAACTATATGGGTCTACCACTGGAGAATGTAATGGGTGCCGCTTTTTAACGCTATTTGAGTGTAAGAAACAAAATGTATGAGACAGCTCGTGTCATTTTATTGACAATTTGAAAAATGTGAGTTTGGCAAAAAGAGACTTCAGTATTTTGACTTTTAAATAGATAAGACTCAGACTTGCATAACCAAAAAATCTGATCGAAGGCATGGCTGTCGAGTGAACTGACTTTCCTTGAAAGTGTTAAAGTGCGACTTTTTAAATAATAAAGTCACTTTCAAGGAAAGCAATTTTACTCCACAGCTGTTACATGTTCCCTGTGTCTTCTCTGGACTTACATGTTGAAGTGTTTCCTGTGCTTTCTTTGTAGTCAGCTTGTAGTTTTCCCCCCCTTGATTAATCTCCCCAGGTGTGTCTTTTTATCTTGTTACCTTGTCAGCTTATTGGCCCTGTGTATATAGTCTCTATGTTTCATAGAGTTGGGGTACTCGGACTAGAGTACAACTTTTAGCAGACTTGGGGCCCGTCCACACGGAGACGTGTTTAACGGTATACGCATACATTTTTTATTGTACAGGCGTTTCTTCCACCCTGATCTGGCGTTTTGGGAGACTGAAACCGATATTTTTTTAAACCGGGTCCCATAGTGAGACGCCCTTTGCTTTTCATGTGGACAGCGAATCCGTATATTTTCTGAAACGATGACGTCATCAGCCCACGTCTCGCCCCTAGTCAGACACCGCTACGTCATGTAAAAGCAACAAAACATGAACAACCCTGACGATTGTCCTTTTATTAACTACATTAACACAGATATAATAAATTGGTGATTGGTTCCATGTTCGTTTGTAACCGCGCTCAAGGTTTAGGCGCATAGTCCAAGTTCTTCGTTCCGTTTATGTATCTCTGTGGCAGAATTACACGCCACCTAATTTGCTTGGCATGTATACTACAGTCGTTGGTTGGTGTCCCTGTTTTGTGGTTTTCGTGTGGACCAGATATGCTTGAGACATGGAAAAAAGATCTGATAGGGAATATGCTCTGGCCTTTCGTGTGGACGTAAGGCCTGGACTGTCACAGACTCTAAATAATGGCTATTTTTACTCGACTCCATCGTTGGACTTTGGAAAATTATTTCCGAGTCCAGGGACAGTTGACAGAAATTGCCACTGACATTGATGTATTCACGACATGATATTCAGTATCTGCATGTGTTTTTTAAGTCTTGTCCAGTACTTGAAGGCCGACGGGCACTGTGTGCGCACACAGAACCTGAACAGTTGGAAGAAATACGGATGTGTCAAAATATTTTATCTATGCATCATATCTTAAAGCAACAGCGTAAACCTGCAGCCGCAGACAGCATCATAAATGTTAATCAAACAAAAGAAAAAGGAGAAAATCACTCACTACTTCCTGACGGACCACTTAAGTAACTTAATAGATCATCCTATATTTAATGTTCAATAAGACTGTCATGTTTTATTTTTACAATTTATTACGTTCATTCAAGTTGGTGTAGGTTTATTTCGTATACCCTTTACTGAGTAGACCTGTGTGAAAAATTAGATTTTTTTAGTGTTTTGATTAAAGGGCACTAAGTATTTTTGAAGCTCGAACCGGTCCCAAAACACACACTTGTAGCATCAAGCATAAGGGGTGTGTCTTGCATTGATAAGATAATAGAGCTCTCCTTTGATGCACAGGACAGGATATTAGCAGATCAACTTTAGATTGAGAGAGATGGCAGATAAAAAAAAGAGTAAAATATCAGAGAAACAAAACATTAAAAAGAAGGGTTATGATCAGGCACTGTTCCAGCGGTTTAGAGAACTCAAGGTGCTGGAAGGGCTTGAATCGGACGCCGAGGTTACGTTGTTTCTTCTTGATAGGTGAGTTACGTTGATTTTGCTTTTTTACACAACTTTTCTGTGTTGGCTTTTGTTTGAATATGCTTGTGTGTCATCTTCATTGTTTCTGCGATCGTCGTTGCCAGGGATGTGTACGTACGTGTGGGGCGGAGATTTCAAAATAAGGGCGTGTTTGTTTTGTTGCTTTCAAACAGTGGCATAGCGTCTGGGCATGCAGGGTATGCAGGTGCATATGGGCCCGGGCAGTTTGGGGGCCCCGCCGAGCTGGGGGGAACTTTTAATTGAAACGAGGGAACGGCTCGAATCTAACAGCTTGTGAGAATTCTCGGCCCGAGTCCGGCTGGATACCGTGACTTTTTTGTGCTTCTCTCTCTTCCCCATTACACAGCTATTAAAATGGTTCAGTTTTGGTTTTTAATGGCAAAATGGTCATATTTCTTTTTGTTTCTTTTTTAAGTTAATTTAGAAATATGTTTGGAAAGTTTTATGTTTGTTAAATTCAAGTTTTTGTTTTTTAAAATACCAAGCGGCAAGCGCAAGGCCGTGAGTTGAAATTATGTTTGATCAGTTTAGCCTTCTCAAACCAACACGACTTGCCTAAAATAAACAGACATAAAACACTTCATGCATTTCACAATATTAATTTAAACATTTAACCTAGATAAATGAGCCCAGTTCGATCACTGCTTATATTAGTTTGTTTTTTTATAAAACTTAAAAGCCGCCGTAAAACTTTTGCTCATAGATGAAGATATACATCTTCGAACTCCAAATGGTCTATTTTTATTTGTGTGCTCTCACAATATCAACAAAATCTTGTGCTTTTGTAAAGTAAGGAAAACAAACCGGATGCGCTTTTCTGTCGTCTTGGTCTTGAGCAGGAGCACTTCACAATGATAAACACCTCAAGAACCTTAAATTACGATTTTAAACGAATCGTTCAAATCGAAAGCAAAAACTCTTTCATTATGTAATCCGTGCATTTCTCTCTAAAGGCATGTCCAAAGAAGAGATGGTGAGTCAGGTTAATTCATTTTTGCAACATTGACTCAGAAAACATTAGTTCATTAAAAAAAATTATTCAAATATCCCCTCACTATTTTTTTAACTTTTTTTTTTGTTTGTTTTTTTGTGCTTATTGTTGGTTTTGGGCCTGCTTGTGCCCAAAATTGTGTTTGCATTCAGTAGCCTATACTTTTGCCACGTTTAAAAATAACTAAATAAATAAGATTAACGTCATAATATATTAAGAATAAAGTCAAAATCACGATAATAAAACTGTTTATTGCTTTAAGTAATGTGAAAAATCCACCTCTAGCCTACTCCCTCCAAAAAACAAAAAACAAAGTCTGTGGCAATCCTCATACAAATTTTTTGGCCTATGGGCCCGGGGCTGACTCGCACGCCACTGCTTCCAAATATCACATCGTTGCATAATTCGCTTAGTGACCTTTAATATTTTATTTAACCTTTTGCTTTTAATTAATAATTAGACTGTTTACTTCCTTTCAGCTTGAGAATGTTTTACTTACATTAGTTTAGCATTCTTTTTTGCTGTTGTTTCGAAAATATTATAATTTTTTTTAATATAGTGGCAGCTTCTAGCTTCAAAAAAATATATATTTATAACATCTTTGCTTAAATAGTTTTTATGGGTCCAAAATCACCTTGGGTGTGCGTTATTTTCTAATAATTCAACGGCCCTTCATCAATTATTCCTTGCATAATGTCATTTATTAACTAATTATTATTAAAACAGTTGTGAGTTGACTGTGAGTTATGGAAAGCATATGGTTTTTATACACAGTGTGTGCCATTGTAAAGACTTATCCCTCACAGCCTCATTTTCATACAAGAAAAAATTCTAAATGCTGTCTACCCCTTCTAAGGTCTAACTATTTGTCATAAAAAAAACCAAACATCCAGCACAGCCACAATCAGAAATAAGAGGTACATTTTCTGCTCTTCATGTCTCGTCCTTTGTCTTATTTGCCTGTTTTGTTTAATAAATCATCCTGCAACTAGATCCACGTTTCCTCCTGTTGTCACTTCTGCTTCCCGGCATCACAGCAGCCATATTAGCAATGCCTTTGAGCAGCTATTTTGGCCATGCAAGACCAAATTGCTAAGTACACTCGTATTTTTGTGAGATTTTTAAATGCTTTTTCTTTAAACCAAAGTTTGTAATGATATGATTCACCACAGAGCTGCTTAGTTCGGTCAATGCTTTAGAAGACTTCAATTTGAAAATGTTTAAGTCCCTATGGACAAAAATGAAAAGGAGAAATATTTCCAAGGGAAGAAATCACTTACAGCAGTTTAGTAGCTAACAGAATTGTGTCAGCTTGGACTTTTGGCATAAACAGTATGGGGCAAGAGTCTTACCCCTGGAGCGGCGATTTGTACAAACTCATTTGTCGTGCTTAAATTCATCTTAACCACAATGATGGAAAGATCCTCTTGATAGTAGGTCTTGGATTTCTCAGAATTATTCATATTTATAATGCCATGGATGGCTTTCTTTTCCACACTGCAAAAAGGTTAGATAAAAACAAGAAGCAAAAAAGTCTAAGCAGTGTTTCCAACCCTGCTCTTGTAGACCGGCACAAAACCGCACATTCCCTAATCAAACACACCTGATTTATCATTAGGTGCTTCCAGTAAGAGGGTTTGGAACCTCTGAATGTCCACTGAAAGAATTGTGCATTTTAAAATCTTTAACAAGGTTATATTTACCTAATGTAGGTATCCAGAACAGCTTCATGAAAGATCACATCTTTGCACATTCTTTTAATATTGAGAATGTTTCTCATGTCTTTTGGCATATTCAGTTTTTCCGCTTTCTTTTTCAGGAGCTTACTTATGTCACCAGGCAAGCAATCTACCACAGTGCATTTGGATAATGTGTCACCTACAGTCATAGATGACAGGAAAAGTTAACGTCCTGCGAACCACCAAGGTATCATACTCAATGCACATTTCTTAGAAAGCTGTAACTGGGTTATTCCAATGGACGACAATAATTCCCCCCCCCCCCCCCCCTTTCTACGTATGCTGAAGTCAACTCTTGTGTTATCCTCATGATTTATTTCCAGGATCAATGTTTTAAGGGTCTGTGAATTATTTGATTGACTGAATCGTAAATATGGCACCAATATAACATGCATTTGTTGTTGAATTACAAAGCAACTCTTCTGCAGTTTCCAAAACAGTGATTTTGCGTCCAGATGTAAATGAGATTCTCGTCTCCATTGCCTTATTTGTTAGTGTTAGAAGTACTTGACATGACAAAGGGAAAATACATAATTAGAGAATGAAATGTAAGTGTTTTAAAGAGCTTATCATTTATAACTTCTATTGTAGGGGAGACCGGGGCTAGTTGTCACACAGAGAATTTGTCATTATGGGTTATCTGTCTGTAAAGCCTTAAAAATACAGTCTATATCACAACACTTCAGCCTGTGATTGCCATTTTACTTGAAAAAGAAAACCTGCTTAATAATTATGCACATCTGAACATAAGGCGTTTTTCACTTGACTGCAAAAAAAAAAGAAGTATTTATTAAGGTTAATGTGGTTCGTACTCAGACCACACTGGAAGATAGATGAAAAACTCTGGCATGCATTTAGACAACTATCACTCATGTCTGGATGGGTCACAGGTTGTTACAATTTTACAGGTAGTAATTTTTGTAACATATTTATAAAAATGAATCTTTTAGTTACATTTTTATAATACTGTTTTTTTTTTATTATTTGAATTTCGATGGAAATCCTATAATAGTTAAAAAAAAGATTGAGTTTCAAAAATAAAGCTACCTAAAAGAACTATTCAGTGAAGTCAGAAGCCTGAGGACCAGCCTCGGTCTCCCCTGTATCTATTTATCTATTTATGTGTCTGAATTAGAAGGTCTATGGAAATTGTATGCAAATATTTCCTTATTAGAACAAAAGCAGTGTATCGAAGTACAAATTCTGAACACAAGGAAATCAAGTATTTAAATAAAGAAAGTATTACTTATTTCAGGAAGAGGGATTTAACCATTTACTACCTCTTTGAGCTTTAATGATTGTTTGTAGTTAAACTAGCAATGTGAACCATTTTAATATAATTAAATAGATTTTTTATAAGAAGGTAAGTGCTTTCAATAGTTACTCTTGTTGCATTCTCCAGCATCCAGGCCATAAATCAGGATCAGAAGTAGAAGAAGTGACATATCTTTAGCTCTCAGGGACAGCTTAGGATTTATGGAGGTAAGAATACAAGGAAATTACATAATTTGATCAAAACAGCTTTGCTCATTTAGAAAAATACCCCAAAATTAACCATTTACATCTATTTTAATACAATACATTATATTGTACTTTAACTGTCACCCCCATTTTTGAACATAGACATGAAAGTGCACTATCCAAACTTAAATAGTTATAATTCATGAATGAAAACATTAGGAAAAATGAATTTGGAAGTTTCCGTGTCCGACAGTGTTGGGGGTAACGCATTACAAGTAACGCGAGTTACGTAATCAGATTACTTTTTTCAAGTAACTAGTAAAGTAACGCATTACTTTTACATTTACAAGAGAATATCTGAGTTACTTTTTCAAATAAGTAACGCAAGTTACTTTCTTTTTCTAATTTATTGATTGACAGCTCTCCTGTCCCCATGTTACTGTAGCTCTAAAATAAATATGAATATGCATTAATTAATCTCACTCGCAAAAAATAAAAAAACACAGATTCAGTATTCCTCAAAATGAATAAAAATAATGCAACTCAGAATATTTAAACCTGCAATAATTAAATGTTAAACAACACAAATATCCTTTATGTATTTAATCCCATTCTATTAACTATTAACGTCATTACTTCTGACCTTCGATGATCCAGTTCAAACGTACTAAGCAAAAATCACTCTAGACAGACATTTGTGTGTCCTTTTTTTATTGCTGAAGTGTTGAAATGTCTTCTTCTGCATTCTACTGTACGGATGTAAATGTACTTTCCCTTCAGCCTGAGGCACATTCATTTCACTTTTGGTGTGAAAAGGCTTTTACATTTGTAAAATAACAACTTTTTATATTAAAAACAAACAAAAAAGCAAGCCCAGCCCAGATTTAAAAAATAACTCAAAAGTAACGTAACACATTACTTTCCAAAAAAGTAACTAAGTCACGTAATAAGTTACTTTTTTATGGAGTAACGCAATATTGTAATGCATTACTTTTAAAAGTAACTTTCCCCAACACTGGTGTCCGATTTTAAAATGGTTTGAGGAGGATGAGTTTTGAGGTTTTAAGCTTTAAATTGTTATATAATTTATGATGATTTCAAAAGCGTGACAGGGAAAAAGGCAACAAAAAAAAACCTTTTTTTGACAGGTCAGAACTTTTTAAGGTGCACTCTTGTCATGAATTAATCTATTTATACGGTCCCTACATAATTTGTAACAAAAAACTGATGAGATATCTGTTTAGGAGTCTTAGACCTTTCCAACGATAGTCTGTCATGATTAGATTAGGATTTATTTATAAGTAAACTTTACTTTTAACAGTTTAGACTAGAGGTTAAATAACTTATCTCTTTAAATAACTTAATTATAAGAACACTCCAAAATGATCCTAAAAGAACCTACTTACCTTTGTTTTCCTAGTAGGTTGAAGTGGTGACAGCTCTGTATGGAAAGTTCAGAACTCACACTGAGAGTTGATAATCAGCCATACTCAAATGTTGTGGCTTCAGATATATCCAATGAGCTCTACTGACAGCAGAGCACAACGACAAGCCTTGTCTGCACTTTGTATGTATGACTATTATGACATTAATAATAATAATATGTTTAATTTATATAGCGCCTTTCCCAAGCTCAAGGACACTCTACAAGGTACACCAAAGCAGCAATATTGATTACAAAGAAACAATTTCATTGGACATTTGCCCAATTCAGTTACAAATAATGCAGTTGCATATAACACAGATTATGTAGTAAAGACAGAAATAGAAAACAAAACAGACAAATACACAATGTAAATTAGTGATAGTGTTGATTAAACAAGTTTTAAGCTTTGATTTGAATTCACTGAAAGAGGTGACTGTTCTGAGTGCCACGGGAATTCCAAAGTTTGGGTGCAGTAACAGAGAAGGTTAACATTACATAACAGACTGTGGTTCACCACCTCCGTTAAAGGAATAGTTCACCCAAGATTTTACAAACAAGATTAGATGAGTTTTGTTTCTTCATCCAACAGATTTGAAAAATCAGCATTACATCACTTGCTGCCGGGCAGTGGATCCTCTGCAGTGAATGGGTGCCGTCAAAAAGAGAGTCCAAACAGCTGATAAAAACTCATAATAATTAACAAGTCGGGGAGAGCGGGGCACAAAGTAACACTTTTTGACTTTCTCAAATTGTGTAAATCCAAATGGGGTTCAGAGTATAATTTTTTTATCCACAGTAATTTCACACTTGTCTGGTACAAATGTCGCTTTGTTTCATAATTACAGTATATACGTTTTTCTTTATTTACCCTAAAAAAATGGAAGTGAAATGTGACAACATGCCCCGTAGGTGGGGTACATGTTGTAACATGACCATATGACAGCTTAAAATGGTAGCTATCGATGAAAAAAAAAAATATATATACAAAACAACTAAATACAAACCCGATTCCAAAAAATTGGGACACTGTACAAATTGTGAATAAAAACAGAATGCAATGTGGAAGTTTCAAATTTCAATATTTTTTTCAGAATACAACATAGATGACATATCAAATGTTTAAACTGAGAAAATTTATAATTTTAAGGGAAAAATAAGTTGATTTTAAATTGCATGGCATCAACACATCTCAAAAAAGTTGGGACAAGGCCATGTTTACCACTGTGTGGCATCCCTTCTTTTTATGACAGTCTGCAAACGTCTGGGGACTGATGAGACAAGTTGCTCAAGTTTAGGAATTGGAATGTTGTCCCATTCTTGTCTAATGCAGGCTTCTAGTTGTTCAACTGTCTTAGGCCTTCTTTGTCGCATCTTCCTCTTTATGATGCGCCAAATGTTTTCTATGGGTGAAAGATCTGGACTGCAGGCTGGCCATTTCAGTACCCGGATCCTTCTTCTACGCAGCCATGATGTTGTAATTGATGCAGTATGTGGTCTGGCATTGTCATGTTGGAAAATGCAAGGTCTTCCCTGAAAGAGACGACGTCCGGATGGGAGCATATGTTGTTCTAGAAATTGGATATACATTTCAGCATTGATGGTACACATTCCAGATGTGTAAGCTGCCCATGCCAAACACACTCATGCAACCCCATACCATCAGAGATTCAGGCTTCTGAACTGAGCGCTGATAACAACCTGGGTTGTCCTTGTCCTCTTTAGTCCGGATGACATGGCGTCCCAGTTTTTCCAAAAAGAACTTCAAATTTTGTTTCGTCTGACCACAGAACAGTTTTCCTCTTTGTCACAGTCCATTTTAAATGAGCCTTGGGCCAGAGAAAACGCCTGCGCTTCTGGATGATGTTTAGATATGGCTTCTTTTTTGACCTATAGAGTTTTAGGGGGGTTAGCGTGGCGTGCCTAACGTCCCCGAAAACGGCGAATGGCCCGGTGGATTGTGTTCACCGACAATGTTTTTTGGAAGTATTCCTGAGCCCATGTAGTGATTTCCATTACAGTAGCATTCCTATATGTAATGCAGTGCCGTCTAAGGGCCCAAAGATCAATGGCATCCAGTATGGTTTTCCGGCCTTAACCCTTACGCACAGAGATTGTTCCAGAATCTCTGAATCTTTGGATGATATTATGAACTGTAGATGATGATAACTTCAAACTAATTGCAATTTTTCTCTGAGAAACTCCTATCTGATATTGCTCCACTATTTTTTTTCGCCGCAGCATTGGGGGAATTAGTGATCCTCTGCCCATCTTGACTTCTAAGAGACACTGCCACTCTGAGAGGCTATTTTTATACCCAATCATGTTGCCAATTGACCTAATAATTTGCAAATTGGTCCTCGCAGCTGTTTCACCCATATGTACATTTAACTTTTCCGGCCTCTTATTGCTAGCTGTTCCAACTTTTTTGGAATGTGTAGCTCTAATGAAATCCAAAATGAGCCAATGTTTGGCATGACGTTTCAAAATGTCTCACTTTCAACATTTGATATGTTATCTATATTCTACTGTGAATAAAATATAAGTTTATGAGAATTGTAAATTATTCCATTCCTTTTTTTACTCTTTCCTTTTTGGAAATCGGGTTTGTATTTGTCAATGAATAAAATTACTTTTCTCAAATAAAATAATGGCGTTTTTTAAGAATTAAAAATAATCAGATTTTGGAGTTTGACAATGAACACATTGCAACCATGCTTGGGACAGCCCACTTAAACGAGCCAAAATGCTTTACATGTCTTGAAATAGTAATTTCTTAACATTAAACATTGACTGTTAGTATGTATTCACCTGTTTCTCTTCGTTTATCATTAAAATGTATTAAAGTAAATAGTGTGAATTACATCGCTAATGTCATAGAATAGCACATTGTAACCGCAGTGTTACAACGTGCCCGGCATCTTGCGTAACTTGAAGATTTAAAAAAAAAAAAAAAAAAAACGTTTACTGTCTTCTGATAGTTTATCCGAAGGCATTAAAAAAAAAAAAAAAAAAAAAAAAATCTCCAATCTGTATAAATAAGCAAGTGAGATTGAGATCAGAACTCTGCTATTATTTATTTTAAATGACGTAATAAAAATGAGATAAAATCTCTATAAGCGCAGAAATATAATTTTATGTGTAATATACTTTGTCAAGTCACCTTTATTTATATAGCTCTTTTAACAATACAGATTTTGTCAAAGCAACTGTATGGCATTAATTAGGAAAATAGTGTGTCAATGTAATGCAAAATGACAATAGTAAACAATTTTTTCAGTTAAATACAGTTCATCATTGAATTCAGTGATGTCGACATCCAGCTCAGTTTAAATAATATCATTGCAATCATGTCAACGATATCGCTGGGAATGGAAATGAAGTGATCCCCGCAACTAGCAAGCGTCATGAGGCGTACAGTCGGCAAATAACGCAAAACTCACCCCCTCCATCGTGACAGAATTGGAGAAAAAACCTTGGGAGAAACCAGGCTAATTCGGGGGGCCAGTTCTCCTCTGGCCAGACGAACCAGCAGTACGGAAAAATTAATTTTAGACGTAATAAAACAGACGATGAATAATATTTAACAGCAATTATTATATGATGCAATTTTAGCTAAGTGGGCCGTGCATTTGTAGTGAACTACGGCACAATCGCGGCTATCGGGGAAAATACTCCAAATAAGGCACCGCAAATACTTTGCGCAGCATGAAAAGAGAAGAGGCGTGAAGTCCGTGACAAACAATCTTTTAAGGCTGAAATATAATTGGCTGCTAAATTAATTTAAAACACCAGCAGCCTGGCACATCGACCAATTCATAGGATAAAAAAAAAACACAAAAAAAAAAAGCACATCCAAATACTACTATATGTATGGATGTATAAGCGGAAGTCTTCCTATAGTTAAGTAAGCGGTGATATGTAACTAGCAACGGCCCTTTATTGCAAAGAGAAAAACAAAAAAAAAAACACAAACACATCCACAAAGAGTCACTGCAAATAGGCACACGAAAGCAATAAGTGACACCCACGAAAATGGCTGCACCCCCGAGATGAAATAATATCGCGAGGTGGTCGGTCAAAACCTGCAACCCGCTCTCTCGAACACTCCACTCCTATAAACAAAAGAAAAAAGAAGCATGCACTATTAAAAATAAACCACAATTGAAGTCGCATATTCACACAAAAGAAACAATCCCGTTTTGAAAGAGGGTTCACAAGTATATAAAAAAAGACACGATTACAGAAAATTACTCAAATCACGGCGCCTTGGATACTAGACTGGACGGAATTAACCTCCAAAAGCAGATCAGCGTGCCTCGAACACTGTCAGAATGGAAAACTGAAACAAGCTGTATTAATTACGCTTCCCGCTTCCGCTCAACCTATTACGCTAGAAACAGCAGCTAAGTAAGCACATTGCAATACCATCATCTGAATTTATTTAAGCTATTCAAGGTCGATTTACCTAGCCCGTTAATAGCGCTGGTGTATGCTCATGACAACAACAACGCTCTTTATAGGGTCTACCTCTTTAAAAAGGTGGACAGCTACAAAAACAACTGGTGGCATTGCCTACGACCTGGCTAATCTTTACAGACTGCGAGGGCACAATCAATGGGAGCCATGAAGGCACACCACACTGAAACACAAACTCATTAAGCTGAACACAATTTCCCCCAGCTTACCAAACGTCATTAACTTACCTGAGAGCCAACAACACACCGCACCCAGTATATCTCAGCAGCCTAACAACACACTAAAGAGGTACAGATCACACAAATCACTAAATAACACTCCAACCAGACAGCTAAGCTAAATGGCTAAAAACACCTACCTTGGAAGGCCACAACAGGAAGGAAAAGGCGGGCTTTCAACCATGACACACAGCAAGAGGCAGAACCAACCAACTTATATACCCTAAGACTGGCGATCCGCCTCATTGGCACACATAATTAATAATGGTGCTTTTTGAGCAAGCATCACTACACAATCAAACTTTTAGCAAAATTTGTTAGTTCTGTATGTTGTTTCATGGTTGGAATCATCTGAGGTCCTCTGAGGGGTTCATCTCTTCTCAGGTGTTCTGGATCCCGACTGAAGCTTGTGTAAATCCTAGTTACCCCACAGGGATGTCAATCCTTCGTGCAAAAGAAGAGTAAACAGAGCAATACAAAGCATAATTAGCGGTAGGGTCTACTGTTGCCTAACCAAGTCAAAATTGATTTGTTGTAAAACCCTAAGCTAAAGAATAATAATGTGCATTTGATCAGATGTAACTGAATTGCAAGGTTACGAGATGCATTATGTGAATGATTGGCTAAAAAGATGTCTTTAGTCTAGATTTAAACAGAGAGAGTGTGTCTGAACCGCGAATGTTATCAGGAAGGCTATTCAGGGGGTTTGGGAGCCAAATGCGATAAAGCTCTACTTCCTTTAGTGGTCTTTGCTATCCTAGGTACTACCAAAAATCTAGAGTTTTGCGACTTTATGGAATGTGATGGATTGTAGCGTGGTAGTAGACTAGTTAGGTATGCAGGAGCTAATCCATTAAGGGCCTTATGGGCAAGTAATAATATTTTGTAACTGATACGAAACTTAATAGGTAGCCAGTGTAGAGACTGTAAAATTGGGGTAATATTATAATTTTTTCTTGACCTGGTAAGGACTCTAGCCGCATTTTGGACTACCTGTAGCTTGTTTATTGAAGTTGAAGGACAACCACCTAGCAGTGCATTACAAAAGTACAGTCTAGAGGTCATGAATGCATGAACTAACTTTTCTGCATCAGAAACAGGTATCATTTTTCGTAACTTGGCAATGTTTCTAAGATTGTAGAATGCTGTTTTTGTAACATGGGAATATGATTTTCAAAAGACAAGTTACTATCTAATATAACACCCATATTTTTGACTGTAGAGGAAGTACGGCGTATCATCCATCTAGTCTAGTTGCAAATTGTAATCCAAGAGATTCTGTGTACTTTTTTTTTGGTTCAATAAGTAATATCTCTGTCTTATCCTAATTTATTAGGAGAAAATTATTGGTCATCCATTTTTTTACATTTTTAACACACTCCGTTAGCTTGGATAATTTAGATGTTTCATCTGGTCTTGTTGAGATTATATAGTTTGTAGTATCCTCAGCATAACAGTGGAAACTAATCCGCTCCCGTACAGTTTGTCTTACATAATAATTATTACCAAGGTCACATGAATATCGAAAATGAGCAGAGGACGCAGGAGCTAGTTATTTCATTGTTGGCACTTCCTATATTTTACTGGTGGTTAATGAATTGAGAGACTCCCCGGCATTTTAAATGAGGCAAGGGTGGTACGAATGTACAGTTAGGATTCTAAACCATCTGTAAAAGTCTGCCCTTGAATACCCTTTATAGTTTTGTAATCGATCTAATGAGGATGTCAGATCTACTAGTATTTACGCATCAGCACTAAGATCAAGTAAGAACAAACTAGGCAATGAGACAGTCAGCCTTGTCTGACGCAAGAAGCAAGTCATTTGTAATTTTAAGTGCAGTTTCTGTGCTATGGTGGGCCTGAAACCTGACTGAAATTCTTAATATAGATCTTTTTTTTTGCAGGAAGGAGCACAACTGAGCAAACACAACTTTTTCTAAAATCTTAGACATAAAAGGAAGATTTGAAATAGGTCTGTAATTTGACAGTTCACTAGGATCTAGTTATGGTTTCTTAATAAAAGGCTTAATAACAGCCAGCTTGAATGGTTTTGGGACATGACCTAAAGACAACGACAAGTTAATAATATTGAGAAGTCGTTCTTCTGCTACAGGTAACAACTCTATCAGTAATTTAGTGGGTACAGGATCTAACAGGAATGTTGTTGGTTTAGATGCAGTGATACGTTTATTTAGCTCTTCTTGTCCTGTAGTTGTAAAGCACTGCAGTTTTTCTTTTGGTGCGATGAATGAAGCTGTATTATTATTATTCGCTGTAGAATCTACATTTGTTATGTATTTCTGATGTTATCTATTTTATAAGTGAAGAAACTCATAAAGTCATTACTATTAAACTGTAAGTGAATATTTAGATCGGGTGGAGTCTGGTTATTTGTTAATAGCCACTGTGCTAAATAAAAACCTAAGATTGTTTTGGTTATTTTCTATGAGTATGTGGATATGCTGCCGGGTTTAGTGGCTCGGCCCTGGCAGCTTTTAGAGCCTTTCTATAGCTGGACATACTGTTTTTCCTCGCAATTCTAAAAACTTCCAAGTTAGATTTTCTCCATTTGAGCTCAAGACTTCGAGTTTCTTTCTTGATAGAATGGGTATTATTGTTGTACCATGGTGCAGTACGTTTTCTCTAACCTTTTTCAATTTGATAGGGGCAACAGCTTCTAATGTATTAGAGAAGATAGTGCCCATGTTGCTAGTCATTTCGTCTAGTTCATGTGTACTTATGGGTACACAGAGCAGTTGAGATAAATCAGGCTGGTTATTTGTGAATCTGTCTTTGGTGTCTGGAACAATAGTTCTGCCCGGACGATAACTCGGAGCCATATAGTTAATATTAGTAATGCGCAGCATGCACGATACAAGGAAATGGTCAGTAACTCTCGGGCTTGAGGTAGTGGGGGGGGGGGGGGAGTTAAAAAAAAATAAAAGGAATGGGGAAAAAAAAAAGTACGATATCTATATCATTAAGATCAATTCCATGGGATATAATTAAATCTAGTGTATGATTAAAAAGATGAGTGGGCCCGGTGACATTTTGCCAAAAGAGTTTATTAGGTCAGTAAACGCAAGTCCGAATGCATCATTTGTATTATCAACGTGAAAGTTAAAATCTCCGACAATTAGCGCTTTATCAACAGTAACCAAAAATCGGGGTGCTGCGAGGAAAAATACCTGAAATTCTTTTAGGAACATCGATACGCCCCGGGGGGGGGGGGGCGCGGAGAGGGGGGGGGGGGGCATGGTGGTTCTATACACAGTAGGTGCCAGAGCGAAGAGATACGAAATTTCATTTTGGGCATATTCTGACAGTGTAAAAACGATTAAGCATTAGTACGTATTCGAATGAGTAAACGCTGTTTATCTTCTTCCTGAGTAGCATGAGAATATCACTATATCTTGTCTGTCAACACCGGCAGGCGCCGGCAACACGCCGTATACCGTCTGACGGGGCTCATGCTTTATAAGCAAAAAGGGAGCCCTGTTGGAGTAGTACTCATTTTAGACGCAATATAATCATTAGGTTTTAGGCTATTGCATTTTCGTCTGTCACAATGTCACCCGCTAAAAAAAAAATAAAGAAAAAAAAGAAAAAACGATAATCTGTGGGGATCATTATCATTTACAATGAATCTGCTTTGGGTGAGATTGACTACTTTTAGGAGGCCCAAACTTTAAAAATTGTTTTATTTTTTTTTCATTTATTTTGTTAATTTTTCTGGTTTAAATCACGATCAGCATTCTTTACTAGATCCTTCGGTACGAATTTATAAAATTTTGACTTGCTCACTATTTCGGGGGAAGCATGACATTCAGTCCTATTATATATTGGACAGGCACAAATCTTCTAGATCATTTACGGCGTGTAGAACAAAAGTCATCAGAGGCAGGTTATGTGAGATTTGACTTACTCAGTCCTCTATGGAGGCGTGGTGCAGCGTCCTGGAGATGTTGTCCCGACAATGAGCTCTCCGCGCTCCAGACTCGCATGGGATGCAGCCATGCACGCGAACCACAGGCCTAGGACTGCCTCAGCCAGCCTAGGATTTTCAGAGATATTTTCAAAAGACTTTGAATTTGGGGTGCAACGTATCAGAACACCTTTTTTCTCGGAAAAAAAAGTATGTTTACCATTATTATTGAACGTAGGCATAACAATGGCTGGTAAATTGTTAGTGCTAAAGTATGTGTTTAATTATTTAAAACCACGTTGGTTACACACTTAAACCGCCTGCTTTAGCTTCATGTTCCTGGCCTTCGTGCTCCCCTAATCCCCTACGACTTCTCCTTATTCGATACAGAATTTGTCTTGTGAAGTGAAAAGCTGTGTGTCCATATGAAACAAATCAATCATTAAGGCATTTTATATTAAAGCATTGCTTCTGGCCATACTATCAGTCTATAATCCATAATAACGCTTCCTCAGGTGAAAACGTCCATCCCTTGTTGTCCTCACATCAAAATCCACCCACATATTTATTTAGAGCTGTTTGGACTGTTAACCAGTGGCTTGATCTGGTTCACATTTCTCTCTAACTGTTAAGACAAGAGAATTAACTATTGTTTTTTCACTGGAGGAAGCACTATTATGGAAAAAGGACTCATATTTTAGCCTTCAGTGGATAGCTTACATGTGGATACTGTGATGTTTTTATCAGCTGTCTCTCATTTAGAGACTGCAGAGGATCCATTGGTGAACAAGTGATGTAATACTAAATTTCTCCAAATCTGTTCAGATGAAGATACAAACTCATCTTGGATGGCCTGAGAGTGGGTAAATTCCTTTAAAAGCAAGCATTTATTTGTGATTTTAAGGTTGAGAGATTTATTGACCACCACTGGATCACTAGAGCTTGTAATTATATGGTGGTTTACAGAGATGGTAGAGTTAGTCCTGGTTTGGGGTTTGGATATGTAGAAAGATATATACAGTATACACACACATACTGTTTACAATATATACTGTTTTCATCACTTTGCTTGTTTTGGGTGCTCTAGATGGCTATCAGTCTGTGCATTAGTGGTGGGAATTTTTCTGTAACTCTTGACCTTATCAGGTCTGGTCTTTACCACCTCTGGCATGCTGCGACTTATTCTGGTTAACCTACCACCGGCCGGCTTAGACAGGAAGACTCTCGGTGCTCGGTCTGGCATACAGAGCCAGTGATCATGACGATAAAAAAAAAAAAAAATGAAAAAAAAAATTTTAGATTCATATGTTGCCATTAGGTGCTTCTTAGTATTTGACAATGTACTTAGTTTCGTATGCAGTATGCAATAGACATTTATGGCACAGACTGTGAATGGCCTGAGAATGTGCCATTTGACACCGAGATGTAGGCTAAATTCAAACTAGGAAATTAATCTTCTGGCATTGTAAGTGTAGTGTACAAGTGGCCTATGCTGTTTCAATGTTAGGGTATTTTATCCTCCACTTTTAGTGGCAGCCTTTATGAGTCCTTCAGTCATTTACTCAACCAATTCATTCAAATACACAGCTGTGTTGATCGGAGACACTCAACAGATGATTATGCTTTGGCTTTTGTTTGAAAGGGTTTCAATGAGACTTGATGATGAGAACTTCATGTTTGCACAAGATCTGTGTTCGCATATAGCCTTATTCACAACAGAAAAAAGAGGTTTTCTGCTTGTATCTAGTGGTAGCCATTGTGTTTCACTGAAGTCATTCGTTGAATTCAGAAGCCTGATGACCCACATCGGTCTCCACTGTCAACCTGTTTGCTTCATTATGGAAATCTAGTACAAATATTTTCATTGGAGCAAAACCAAGCTACCAAAGCATAAATTCTGAATACAAGATATTCAAGTATTTTCTTATTTCAGGAAGAGCTCATTTATTACCTCTTTGTGCTTTTGCAAATGTTTAGTTAATTATTTAGAAGAAAGTAAGCATAAAACGGTTCGGTTGCTAACAAGCTTCACAATATTATAATGGAAAATGATCTTTCTGGCATCCCATCTTGATTGTCAAAAATCAGTCATTTGAATTAATTGACTTTTTTTTGTACCCAGAACTAAATATGTTGGAAATTATAATCATTAGAATGAATCTGATGCAAATTGTTAATGGCAACATTTGAATGAATTTGCCTATTGCCCATTGGTTTTTATGAATAATAATTCTGCCATATAGGCCGTTGTCATTCAAAATCTGTACGGCTTTTTTCTATCTATATTTGATATGAAAATACTCCTTATGCCATCCCAGATGTATAAACTTTCTTATTCAAATGAACACAACTGAAAATAATACATTTGTGAGTTTCTATGTTGTGAGGGATTATAGGTTCTGAAATGATGATGCTCCAAAAAACACAAACAGTAGGTAAGTCTGAAAAATACAAATATTTTAAACCTAATAGCTATAAGCCATGGCTTTTCCCATTCCATTTTAGGTAATTGGGTAATATATTCATTGTTTTGCATTTTGTATACTTTGATAACTTGATGTTATCTTTATTTGATAATATTCTTGGTGGTTTAGTCGGTAAGGTGGCACTTTCTACTTCCTAACTGTAGTAAGGCAACCCTGCAATCTCTATGACATACAGTATGTCTATGATCTGATTTAAAGCGAAACATTTTAATTTTCAAACAATGATTTTACAAGTCAACTTTTGACAATGTAAGAAGATGTTGTTTCCTTTATCAGCCACTAAATGGCACTAAAGACGCATTTTCATTAATTATTGCCATCGTGAATGCCCAGTGTTCCTATATGTTTCACTTTTTTTAGTGTTGATTTTGTTCTAAACTTCTTTGGTGCAAAATGTGATTCTACCTTTGGGGAAAACAACAACAAGGGAAACTAGATTAGTAAAGTTCACAGACGAACTTTGAAGTTGGCTTGAGAAAGCCTTGTCTGTAAGTTTGAAATAGTTTTGAAAAGCTTAAAGTTCAATTTTAATTGTTGAAACTGAAGTTTGGGACAGAGTGGAAACACACATGTTACTAGCATGATTTACCGTGAATTAACATGTCCCTAGCAAGATTTGACATGAATTAGCATGTTGCTAGCATGATTTAACATGTCTTTAACATGTTGCTACCATTTTTCTAGCATGATTAGCATGTTTTTAGCATGATTAGCAAGTTAATAGCATGTTGTTAACATGTTTATAGCATGTTACTAGCATGTTGCTAGCATGATTCTAGCATGATTATCATGTTACTAGCATGTTTCTAGCATGATCACCATATTAATAGCATGTTGCTAGTATGTTTCTAGCATGATTAGCAAAGCTACCAACATGTGGCCAGCATGATTAGCATGTTACTATCATGTTTCTAGCATGATTAGCAAGTTACTAGCATGTTGCTACCATGTTTCTAGCATGATTAGCATATTACTAGTATGTTTGCTAGCTTGTTTCTTGCATAATTAGCATGTTGTTAGTATGAATAACAAGTTGCTAGCACATTGCTAGCATGTTTCTAGCATGATTAGCATGTTTCTAGCATTTTGTTAGCATGATTAGCAAGTTACTAGCATGTTGTTTGCATGTTTCAATACTAATACAGTTAAAACCATCTAAAACCAGTTGATTCAGTAAAAAAACGGCTACAAACCAACTTAAAACCAGCTAAACCCAGTTGATTCAGTAAAAACCCAGATAAAACCAGCTTAGGCTGGTTGCCTAGTCTTAACTGGTTTAAGTTGAAAATATCTGGGTAAAGCTTGGTTGGTCGTTAGCACAGGTTACAGCTGACCAGCTAAGACCAGCCTGGCCTGCTAAAAAAATGGCCAAAACCACTTTAAAAACAGCTTGGGAGACCAGCCAAAGCAGCCAATCAGCTTAGGCTGGTTTTAGCTGTATTTTCAGTAGCTATTGTTTCGTAGCTATTTTTTTCGTAATGCACAAAGTAGCTTTGCTATGGCAGTAGACAGCTTAAATACACCACAAGTCTCATTGTATAAAAGTTTTCACACCCTCAATAAAAGTCTATGAGATTTTAGGTGGATTTGATAGTCTGGTTTACGAAAACCATAAGTCGGATCAGTTAGAAAAGACATAGCATATCGAGTCAGACCAGTCTGAAGGTCTGAACCGAGTTGGGTGGGTGTAGCTTTAAAGGTGTAGGAGGAGATAGTGTTTAAATTTTGGCTCAGAAGAATAATAATAAGTTTAAATAGTAGATCAGTGAGTTGGCTCTCTCAAACCAACTTAACTATTTAACAAAAGTTAAAGAGTTTAGTCAGATTACACAGACTGACTCACAACAAGACATTTTAATTATTTTGATCTAGGAAAAGTAAAAAAAAAAATAGTAAAAATAAATTCAATTAATTCCATTATTCAGAGTAGTTTAGTTGGGATATGTAACAAAAAGTGTTACAAAATTTGAGCCCACAACATACAGTTTGCTTTGTAACATTAATGAAGAAATTGAATAACACCATCTCTGTCATGATTGTTTGCATGTTGGTGTTTTGACATTTAAATATCTCTTGGAGCTGCTCATTTTCCTTATATGCAAATATTCTGAACTAAAAGTTTTACATTGGCATACTAACCTATTGTGGAAATCAAAACTAGAAAACAATCTATAAATACTTGATTTTTTCCCTGAAATTTTACTCTTCATCACTCAAAATTTGAAGGAATATTAGCAGTGGGTACAACACTGTTCTACTAACATGTTTGACAAAATAACCTAGGCATTTCAACAAATACCTTTATTTTGTGGAAAACGCAGAGATCAAAATTACAGAACAAACCACTGTAGCATAAAAGAAGATTACAACTAAAATCTTGGTTCTGATAAACATTTGCGTTCACTCTGCAATGTAGCTGTATAGGAGGCCTAACTCCTGCTGCACAAAACATACCCAAAGCAAGACACTTCCTCCTCCACTTTTCACTGTCTTCTTTACTTGCTCGGGGTTCAGTCTTTCCCCAGTTCCCCATGCCAAACATAATGTTTCCCATCTGACCAAACTCAATTAAACTCGCTCTCATCACTAAAGTGAACTTTGGACCAGTTCCCCTCTGTCCACACAACATGCCCCTCAGCAAAGGTGAGCTTAGTCTTTTGATTCTTTCTGCTGATGAGAGGCTTGGTCACTGCAGAGTGTGCTTTCAGTCCAACTTCTCTTAAACGTGCCGGACAGATCCATACCCTGTTCATCGCTGAACTGGTGAGCAATTCCAGCTGCAGTGTTGAACCGATTCCCCATTGAGAGTCTCTGCATTATCCTGTTCTCTCGTGCGTTTGTCTTATGTGGACGACCAAACTTTTTGGGGGACTTGAATGAATTAGTGTCATTGTAAACCTGCAATATTCGAGAAATAACAGATTTGGAATGACCGGCTTCTCTTGCGACGACTGAAAGGGTCATCCCATTGGCCTTCATCTGGACAACCTCCTTTCGCAGGGTTTTAGTCACCTTAGAGCAGCCCACCATCTTGCAATTTCAATGAAAATTAGAGGAACGCTGCCAGTTAAATACGGTTTGTCAGATAATTAAGAAGATAACACGAATAACTGGGAGGTATGTTCTGTAATTGTGATCAGAGATAGTTTTTTCCCAAACCTGCTTAAATGTGGTGGATATGTTTCTTGTGTACCCACAGTTTTAAAATCATGTAATGAAATTTAAAATATAACACAGAACACTGTATGTTGAGCTTGTGCCAAGAAAGTAATCAGACCCCTTGATTTTTTTATCACGTGTTTGCAGCCTCATGATAAAAGTCTTTACATTATTTTCATCATCAATCAATATCATCCTACACTCCTTTCCCCTTAATGAGGTATGGAGTATAGACAAACAAAAATATTAATTTAAAACATTTTAGCATTCGGCTGCATCGTAAGAAAATATGTTAAACAAATGAAGGGGTCTGAATACTTTCTGAATGCATTTTATATTGTAGTTATATTGTACAAAGCAACTTTAATTGCAATGAGGGGGTATACATTTGATCAGTTTATGCATTCGCTGGAATCAAACCCATGTTGTTACCATTGCTAGTGCCACACTGTACTGCTTGAGCTACAGGAACACTAGTTAAAATGTACTGACAAAATTTTTGTGTTGCTAATGGACTCAACAGTCCCACACATGAACTCAGAATTTTAGACTTGGCTTTATTGCTAAATGTAAATAAAAACAGTGCATTTACAGTTTTGTATTACAATTTATGAAACACTCAATGAAACATGCAATTTAAATAAATGTACAGCTTAGGGGAAAAAAGATAAGTTACCCATTACATGTCTTTTTATTTACTATGAATAGTACAAAGGAAATACTTAGCACTGTGCATCTGTATCGTAAATATAGTGAAACCTCTATAAAGTTCAAGATTGAAATGTTATTTTTGACCCCACTATTCTTAATATTACATACACAAAACAGTTTACACATTGTATTCTGCAGAAGAAAGTAAATCACAGATTGAGAACAAAGCAGTATTCAAAATCGGCCCCAATACCCTCATTCACTATTCCCAACTTTAGTCCACTTCAGTGAGCAAATGAAAAGAAGTAGTGAACTCAGACAGTGACGTTGTATCCGAATCTGTAGTATTTGGACATTTTATTTTGGGTTAGGGTTAACATGAATTTGCAAACCTTCCAGTGTTATTCACTTCCAGTTATTTTACCCCTACAAAAACTGTATTCGTTATGCTGCTTGATATTGCAGTCTGGTATTTTGATATAGTATTTTAATTCATTACCATAATCATAAACACACTGGTTGTAGTGCAAATAGGTGTACCATTTACTGCACTTATTCTTCTAGTCATTTACCTATAGCGGCTAATGAATCGCATATTCAAAGAAAACACCTAACTTCCACATTGCAAAATAAGGTGGATAAAGGGTATAGAGATGATTTCAGACACAAATAAATAATTTAAAAACCTTATTGAGAACAATGGTTTGTAGTCATAAATCTGTTCAACTCATCATGAGCCTGGTCATTTTGATTCCTTTTGTTTTTCAATAGTGAAGGTGTCCACAGTGGATAAAGACTTGGTATGAGCTGCTTTCTGTTTTTCTGGCCTTGCTGTCCGACACATCCACAGAAAGATAGAAAAGCCTGTCAACAATAAAGATGATTGACAAACTGTATTATTATATTATTAGAAAGCATTTATATTGTACAGCATTATGTCTTCAGGCATATTTTCCCTTTTTTTTAACCTCCACGGTTCTGTGACTTAGAGTAAACCTACCTTGCATTGTGTTTGAAATGCAGAATATGTAGAGTATTGTGTAGCTGGTATATCCAGAGCTAAGAAAAACCAAACCCCATGATGTACCCAGCAGACACATGAGGCCCAGCACTGTGCTGGCATCCTTCACTGGTATTTTCTTATGCTTGTTGTTCACTTTCTTTAGCTTAAAGATCTGTCTGGACACTGTGATTAGAATTATTGTGTTGAACACGAATACGAGGGTGAAGTAGGAAAGGTTCACGCCATACAGGATGAGAGGCTCTGTGATCCAGCAACTGTACAACATATAATAAACAATGCTGAAAGCTAAAGAAGAGCTAAAAGCAAGGTAAAAATGAAAAGGTTAAGTTATAATATGAGGACTCACACTGGATTTGTGGCTTTCGAATTTGATAAGGTCACATTTCTGGCGCCATAGAATGGACGGGTGAGTTGCTGAACTGACAGCAAACTTCCAACAAGAACAGCAGGGACTCCTGTCAAGAGGAAAAGATTACAGGATGAGCAAATCTACACTTTAGTCATCATTTCTTAATGCTTCTATTATAACATCATGTCTGGGATTTATTTCTTTGTAATACTTAACATGTGAACTGTCATTGTTTTCAAATTGGGTGATTTTCTGAGTTTCAAAAGAAATGATATAGGAAAGTAATTTATTAATTTGTTACAAGCACGCATCAGAGTAATAAGGCAAGTTCGGACTTTTAATATGAAATCGAGATGTACATGTAACGTTAGTTTAGTGTTAGCTAGTTTGCATGTGAAGAGTTCAAAAGATGACATTCATTCTAGTTTTGTGTCTAAAAGCGTAGCAATATAGGCAAAATGTCCGGTTGCTTTAATGTTCTTTATGTGCTTTTTGTAACAAATAAAAATACTGAAATAAAAATAAAATACTGCAATACTGCCCCTTACGAGGTAAGCGAAGATATGATGTCTGCTTCATAAATACTGTGAATAGTATGGAAATACATGTTGTTCATTGCTCAAACCGTATATATCGTCCTTTGATCACTATTGGAGTCTGGACTTTTTGGAGGTCATCTAGTGGAAAAGCTTGGTACTACACCTAAACAAAATCTTACTGAAAATTAATTAATTATCTGAGATATCACCCTCGAATTTGTAACGCACAAGTTTAAATAGGTCTTTGATTTTATAGCAGTTTTCTATGGAAGATTATTTCTGCATTTAAAAAATATATACAAAATGTAAATGTGACTTTTTAATCTCACAATTCTGTCTTTTTTCTCAAATTAAATGATGTTTATTGTGAATGAATGAATGATGATTTATGTAGCGCTGTTATGTTCACACAATCTCTCCTCAGGGCCCTCAGGAGATCAGTCTGTCAATCCTGCCACCTCCGGTACTCTAGGGCACAGCAGTCTCCAGCGAGGCATCTCTCAGTATCCAGCCAGAAACGTAGCGGTGCTGGGGGGCTCGCTACCTAGAAGGAATGTATTATAGGCTCTGCTTCAGGGCACCGACCTAGCCGCTCTAAGTGCACCAGAAGCCAGTCTCGTGAGACTGGTTCTCTTAGTAGGTCACCTGGCAGTGTGGGAGCCCCTACCAAGTGTGCTTCATTGGGTCCTGCCCCGAGCAGGCTCTGGTTGTGTCAGTCTAAGTCTTCCAAGAAGATGACGGGTCTGAGGACCGTCATTTTCAATAGGAGACTTCAGCTAAGAGAGTCCTGATGCCATGGCTCAGGACTTCGGAGGGCAGGCCCCTCTGGGGAAGAGTGGTGTACACCTCATCACACGGTGCCTGTCTCTCCTCAGTACCATCAGGAGATTGATCTGCCAACCCTGCCACCCATGGTGCTTCAGGGCGCAGCGGTCTCCAGCAAGCGCTTCTCTCAGTTACCGCCCGAACCGTATCCGTTCTGGGGGGCTCGCTACCTCCGAGGAGGTCTCTAGAGCAGCTAAAGCGTTCGTTCCCTGCCAATTCGCTGTTTCAGTGCACCGATCTAGCCGCTCTGGTTACACCAGATGTCTCTGGTGTCTCGAGAGACTGATTCCCTTAGTAAACTACTTGGCAGCATTGGAAAATTCTGCAAAATGTGTCTCAATGGGTCCTGCACACTGTAGAAAGAGGCAACAGAATCCAGTTCGGTTCCCCTCCACCTCGTTTCAATGGGGTCATTCCCACTTGTAGCCCCGAGCAGCTCTGAGTTATGTAACAGGGAAGTAAACACTCTCTGAGGAAAGGAGCCGCCATCGGTTGGTCCTCCTCGTGTTAGGGAGCACGGGTTCTACAGCCGGTGCTTCATTGTTCCTAAGAAGGATGGGGGGTTGCGTCCCATTTTTAGATTTGTGTCATTTGAACACCAGTCATGTGTGTGACTGAAGTCAGGAGCTCACTTCAAACAGGTTGGGTCTCAGATCAGGTACGAGGACTGGTTTGTCACGATCGATCTAAAAGACGCATACTTCCATATCTCCATCACAGGAAGTTCCTGAGGTTTGCTTTCGGGGGCAACGCTTACCCAAATCGGGTTCTTCAGTTGAACTTGCAACTCTCACCCCCCCCCCCCCCCCATTTCACAAGGGTGTGGATGACGTCGGCTCCGCTGCGACTCCAGGGCATCCGCATACTGAAGTGTATCAACGTTTAGTTGATATTAGCTCTATCGGAGCAGACGGCGAGGTGTTGTTCTCGCTCATATGAAATTGCTGGGGTTAAGACTAAACGCAGAGGAAAGTATGCTTTCGCCATCACTGAGAACCACTTATTTAGGCGTGGTGTGGGTCTCAACCTCGATGCAGGCACGTCTGTATCCTGCTCGGATCGAGTTGACCCTTGCTGTTGTCACGAGAGTGAGAGAAGGCCAGTCACTCACTTTCAAACAGTTTCAAAAACTTGAGTTTGAGGGTTTTCTCCTCTTGTTTTTCTGAGTCTTCTCTTTTCTGATGTTTCCTTCTTTTTTTTTTTTCTTTGTCTTCGTAGCTTCTTTTTTTCTGTTTTTTTATTCTGTTCTTTCTCCCTTTTTTTTCTTCTGGATATCCCTTCTGTTGTTCTTTTATTGGATTTTACTTTCTTTCTATTCTGTGGTCATACTGTGTTTGTTATCCTGATACCTGTATTATTTCTTGTTTTTTCTTTTCTCTCTTTCTGATCGGAAGCTGTGTCCAACGTGATACCTTTTTGGCCGCTGTCTCATGAGACCTTTACAGTGGTTGGCTCAGACAAGGGGTTCCATCAACTGCCGGGAGATGCTGGCCGTGTTTCTAGCTTTGAAACACTTTCTCCCAGACTGAAGAGATCGCCATGTATTGGTGCGCACCGACAACACAGGGGTGATCTCTTACATCAACCACCAGGGACGTCTGCATTCACGCCCCCTTTACAGGTTGGTGGACCAGATCCTTGTGTGGTCCCAGGGGAAAAAAGTTCACATCCCTGGGCATCTCAATATGGGAGCAGACATCCTGTCGAGGCAGGGGCTGAGGCTCTGGGAATGGAGGCTTCACCCCGAGGTGGTGAAGCAGATTTGGAGACTGTTTGGTCAGGCTCAGGTGGACCTGTTTGCGACTCAGGAGACATCGCACTGTCCCCTCTGGTTCTCTCTGACGCATCCAGCTCCTCTCGGACTGGACGCTATGGTACAGACTTGGCCGAGGCTTCGTCTGTATGCCTTTTCCCCGATCGCTCTGCTCCCGGGAGTTCTGGAGAGAGTACGCCGGGATGGGGTCCATCTTCTGCTAGTTGCCCCGTTCTGGCCGGGCCGTGTATGGTTCTCGGACCTGATTTCCCTTCTCGACGGCTCTCTGTGGAAGATGTCCGTCAGGAGGGATCTCCTCTCTCAGGCGGGGCCTTCCCCCCGCCCGGAGTTTTGGAACTGTGGATGTGGCCCCTGAGGGGGCACAGCTCATAAGTTCCGGTCTCTCAACTGAGGTTTCAGAAAAAATGTCAGTGGTGGAAATAAAATAGGACTTATACAGCTTCTTCATCTTGATCTAAAGATTCCAACGAAATGAGACACTAGCGTCTATGGCAAACGGTTTAATAATAGAACGAGTTATTACGAGTTATTAGCAATTTCGCAATTTTGATCGCTGTAGGCCGAGTCCTTGTATCTGACCAAGTTTCAAGTCTCTATGCCTTACAGTTTGGCCTGGCCAATCAGTTTAATGACAGAACAACAATAATAATAAAAATTCTTACACATGCGATAGGGTTTCAACGCTTTGCTCTTGAACCCTTTAATACTGTATGTTGAAAACACTGCCTCCATTGACTTATGAGTTGTTCTAGGAGTCTATTTTTGTAATGTTACTGTACATTTAGTCGTGATGCTCACCCCATCCGATCAGGGACAACTTGAACATGTAGTATTTGATGTAAATGTTGAACACTCTTGCCAGAAGAAGGTAGAGGTGCAAGGCTTCAATAGCCATCCAGGTGAAAGAACACAGCAGGCTGTAATGTATCGTCACAGCAATAAACATGCAGACTTCTTCCACTGTCCATGCAGCGGCCCACTCACTGAACATGAAGCTTATGTTGAGGAGAAACAGAGCGCCGCTTAGAGACACATGAATGCTGCTGGACACTTCTGCTCTTGCGTTCCTGTGAAACACATGCATGCATTTAAAGTTTTTTTTTTTCAAATTTTTGCCACCCACTGTACGTGCTTTAATGTAAATCTATATGCATACTTTTGGGATACGTATAAAGAATAATGTGAATTAAAGTGCAGATTATATACACATTTATATGAAAACAGATGGAACAGCACCTGTTGAAAATGAATGACAAGATAGAGGAAGCAGAAAAGACCGCAGACAGACTGCAGCCTACGTAGCTGATGTACGACAAGATTTCCCATTGCTGTCTATCAATGTTATTCACCTCAACCTATTCAGAGTGTAGGAGAGATAAAGGGAATGAAGGAGTGAATCAAATTAATATCAACACAGAGTGATTTTTGCTACCTTACACGTTTAGTAATGGCCTGAATAAATGGATCAGTACTTACTAGAAGCACAGCAAAAGGGGTCATGTGGTCACAGGAGCACTCCACAACAGTATCATTGATCTGAGTGGTGTTACAGCCATCTGTTTTCCAGGTGTTTCCTACATATTCCATATTATTAATACATTTTAGTACAAAAAAAATGGAAGTGACCACTTTTGTAGAGTGCACACAGAAGAATTTTCAGTGAATAACTTAAATTCCAGTAAGTTTGACATATATACCATTTTTATGACAGTTTTACAGATTTCTTGTCTTTTTTTGGAACTTGTCACACTACTTGGAAAATAACTGCATGAAGATTATTTTGTATTCCACATAAAAAATAATAGCATACAGGTTAAGAACAACATGAGTGTGTGTAAATGACGACAGAGATTTCATTTTCGAGTGAACTATCACTTTAGTTCCCACCCACCTTTTTCATCATAGTATTGACAGGAATATATGTAGCTTTTCTATGAATATCAACACAAAACAGAATGAACAAATTCTTAAAAAATTTGACATTTTGAGAACATTTGAAAAGGTGTGCTTACGTTTGAGTCGTTTTTGTAACTATTCACTGGGAAACGTATTTTAAGTGGATTTGTCAAATTCACAATGTCACGTCCAACAACTTCAATCCGTATGACTTCAGACATTATAGAAGCATTTCTCAGCTGTAAATACACAACCACAGACAAAATGTAGGTTAACATAATAAAGACTGGAAGGGTTAAGAACAGTTTCAATAGATTTATAAAACAGTCAGAACACCAAATGAAAAACTTTACATTAAACTGCTGACTAGAATTGTAAGTAACTATTCCGAATTTCTGCTCAGCCCCATGGACATTTAGGAAAGGTTCCACTGGGATCCATATCTGTACTCTCCGAGTTTTATCATACACCTTAATTAAAATGAAAAGAAATTAATTCAGTAATTTTGCTGTATCATTAACACCCAGAATGCTAAAATATCATTTATTTTACATGACATGTCAAAAATTGAAGCTGCAAGCTGTTACATAGTGTCAGTGTCATCTTAAAGTAAGTCTTCATAAAATCTCAATCGTCTTTTGGAGCTTTGAGACAAGAGTCTTACTTTTGGAGCGGTGACTGGTAGCAGACCATTTGTCGGGTTTGAGTTTATCTTAACTACAGAAATAGCAAGATCCTTAAAATAGTAGTCCTTTGATTGCTCCGTTGTTTGTATAATGTTGTGTATGGCTGTTTTCTCTGCACTGCATAATGATGTCATTAACAGGGATACAACCAAATCAACACAAGATTCATACAGTGTATAGATTATTTAGATCTTTAAATAAAAGACTGATGATACCTCAGATGATGATACCAGTTTCCCTCAGTTGTTTGACTTTTCGATTCTGGGCAGGATTTCTTAATTTTTTCAACATAATCACTTATTGGCTTTGTGAAGTAAGCAGGTGGTTGTGTTACAACATACAAGCTTTCAGTTGTGTTACAACAGCCGATGGTGACTCCACGTGCTAGAATTGCTACAAAAATAGATGAGGGAAGAATGACTGTAAGTAATCAGACACTTTCCGTCTGTTTTCCACATTTAGGTCTGCTAGAATTCTTATGGTTTGGTAAAAGATTTGTTATTATTAACCCTTTAATTAATTACTTAATGTTTATTTTAGTTATATTTATTATGTATTTATTTGATGTTCTATTTATTTTAATTTTTCAAAGGAAAAATACAAATGAAAACTGATTACAGTCTTAAAAATAAAGGTGCTTCACGATGCAATAGAAGAACCTTTTTTGGTCAAAGGTATATTAGAAGAAACTTTAACATCTGAAGAACCTTTCTGTTTTACAAAAGGTTCTTTGGGGGCGAAAGAAGGTTCTTCAGATTAAAAAAAGGTAAGAAAGAGATGATTCTTTAAAGAACCTTTGACTGAATAGTTCTTTGTGGAACCAAAAATGGTTCTTCTATCGCTTGAAGAACCTTTTGAAGCACCTTTATTTTTAAGAGTGAACATGAAATGCGACAAAAATTAAATTTGTGTAAGGACTGACAGTTACAGTCAAAAGATTGGAATCTTTTGAATGTTTTGGAAAGTATATGTCTCTTTACTTACCAAACGGAATTATTTAATCAGTAAAAACATTAATATTTTTGAAATAGTATTACAATTTAAAATGACTGCTTTCTATTTCAATATATTTTAAAATAATTTATTCCTGTGATCATACATAGCTGAATTTTCAGCATCATTACTTCAGTTTCAGGGTCACTGTGATACTTTAGAATCCTTATAATATGCTTTTTCAGGTTCTTTTAATGAAAATAATAAGAGAGCGGGAGCGAGAGAGAGAGAGAGAGAGGAGGGAGAGAGAGAGATGAGCGGAGAGAGTGATTTTGTTAATCAACTTAATCAAGCATCCACACTAAGCAAAAGTATTATTAATATTATTATTATTATTTAAAACTTACTCACACCAAACTTTGAACGGTACTGTCACACGGATGCCACAAATATTAAGCAAAAACTGTTTTCAGCATTGATAGTAATAAATGTTTCTTGAGCACCAAATTGGCATATTAGAATGATTTCTGAAGGATCATGTGACACTGAAGAAGGGAGTAATGGCTGCTGAAAATTCAGCATTGCCATCAAAAGAATAAATTCACGTTAAAAAAAATTAAAACAGAAAGTGAGCATAAGAGACTTAAAAAAAATAAAAATTAAAAACTTTTGACCAGTAGTGTATATGTTTGCAAAATTGTGGATCAAGTGCAGACGTTATACAAAATTAAATTCATCATGGTGAAGGGGAAAAACGGTATCTGACTACTGTTTCTTATTCTAAGATTTAAAGAATGAGGGTTTTAGGAACTTACGAGGGGGTGAGCAGTTGCTGTGTTTGGATCGGTGTTGGATTCTGGGAGATTTCAGAACTGTTGTATTTTTCTGTTGATCATCCTGTTTACGTCATCCAATACGAGGGATCATAATCAGAAGTGCAGGACGTGTCATATTCTCTGCGTAGAATACGGACATAAATTTATGAAATAAAATACAAAAGATACAGATTAAACATATGATAAACAATATATAATAACAAAAGGGTTTTCCTTTATATATATATAGATATTATATATTATATATATTATATATATATATATATATATATATAGCTATATATTTGGTGTGTTTCTCATTACCGTTCTGTTTTTCTAGTCATCAAGGATGAAAATGTGACAGCACTGTGGAAAGTTTGCAATTCACACACTGAGAAATGAAGAGCTAAAGTCAAATTTTGTGGCTTCAGTCACGGTGATGGAGGACAATGACAAGCCTTGTCATCACA
Organism: Sinocyclocheilus anophthalmus; assembly: GCA_018155175.1. Taxonomy (NCBI): domain Eukaryota; kingdom Metazoa; phylum Chordata; class Actinopteri; order Cypriniformes; family Cyprinidae; genus Sinocyclocheilus; species Sinocyclocheilus anophthalmus. The sequence continues at coordinate 154,844 of JADLZN010000398.1, read as the reverse complement.
TTTGGTTTTCAACAATACAGTTAACATACTGACACCTCGCATAACTAATGGAAAAAGGCAATGGCAGCACAACAGGCGGATATGACCAAACTCAGCACTACTGTTTCTAGGTTAAGGGTAATTTCTTGCCACTAATTTAATTTAAGCATTTAGCAGACGCTTTTATCCAAAGCGACTTACAATTGGGGATACATAAAGTGATTCTTCTTAAAGAGGCAAACAGACACGGGAAGTGCTTGAAATACCAAGTTTTATGCATTTGTTCAAATAAGTACAAGTTAGAAAGGGAAGGAATAAATAAAGAGTTTTTTTTTTTTTTTTTTTATGATGAAGTTAAGTAGCTTCGAAAGAGATGAGTTTTTAGCTTTCGCTTGAAAATTGTCAGGGATTCAGCTTTCCGGATAGGGGTGGGAAGATCGTTCAACCAGCCAGGAGTGGTGAACGAGAATCTTCTGGAAAGTGATTTTGAGCCTCTCAATGGTACCACGAGGCGTCGCTCACTAGCGGACCTCAGACTTCTGGAGGGGATGTAGATTCGTAGTAGTGAGTGGAAGTAGGCGGGTGCTGAGCCTGTGGCTGTTCTATATGCAAGCATCAATGTCTTGAACTTGATTCGGGCCGCAACCGGTAGCCAGTGCAAGGAGATGAAGAGAGGTGTAACATGGGCTCTTTTGGGCTCGTTAAAGACCAGTCGTGCCGCTGCATTCTGAATCATTGCTCTCCCCTTATCCTAGAGGTTTGATTGTGCTTGATGAGAGTCCAAGCCAGAAGAGCATTGCAGTAGTCCAGCCTAGAGATGACAAGGGCCTGGACAAGAAGTTGTGCAGCATACTCCGTTAGAAAGGGCCTGATCTTTCTGATGTTGTGCAATGCAAACCTGCAAGATCGAGCGGTCTTTGCAATGTGGTCTTTGAAGGTCAGCTGGTTATCAAAAGTTACACCAAGATATCTGACCGAAGTTGATGGGGTAATTGTAGAAGAACCTAGCTGGATGGAAAAATCATACTGTAGAGTTGGAGTGGCAGGGAAGACAAGAAGCTCAGTCTTTGCCACTTTCTGATCATATTGTAACAATGTGCTCATTTTGGTAGTTACCTAGCCAGTTGGCATTATTTTGCATCATTATAAACATTCAAGTCTTTATCTCAGATAAACAAAACAGAAAAAATAAAACCTTATACTTACAAAAAGTACTATGGTATTATCATGATACTTTCTTGAAGTACCACGAAATGCTAAAAAAAACTCTATAAAAAGATTTTAAAAAAAGATTTTAACCATGCAATTCTAAACATTTTATTTCTCTACAAAAAGATAAAAAAGATGACAACTTCCTTTCAAAGTCTTGATTTGAATAAACAAGGTCACTGATGGTAAAAGCAAGATTATAATTTGACTCACTGTGGAAAACCTTGATAGCACAGCTTTGGAAACTAACAAACAAACATGTAAATAAATACTAGAGAACATTTAACAAAGCATTTAACTTATTTAGAAAATGTAGCCAATTTTATTTCTATTTTTATTTTATAGCAATGAACTGTGTTTAACCACTATGTTTTGTGTTACATAAAATAAATGTGGTATTTTACAATACTCCAGCCAGGACAGGAATTATTATTAATAATTATCACTGCTGCACAAAATAAGCAGTGTCTTTATTTTTTAAATAACTTACTTACATGATATTCATGCCATTTATAATCATCATTATGGTACCAAAAAAAATAAAAAATAATAATAATTACAATGGGTGTTATCTCTCTGTGTTATCATAACCAAAACAGGATGCTCCATTATTAACACAATATGAAACTACTCATGTGATATTTTTTGACATTTCATGTAAACAAGACAAGCACCAACTCATAGCTCACTTTCTCGACATCCAGAGCTGGTTTGGCCCTCTACATCTTGATTTAGTACAGTGTAGGTAGCACTTTATTCAAATGTGAATAAATTAAAACTAAAATACATTTAAAAATGTAAGTTAACTGCAATAAAATGGTCACTGTAATATTTGTAAACTAAATTGTAACTTATTTTTTTCATTGATTTATTTAGCATTTAAACAAGATATATTATCACTATTCTTCAACTTGAAAGCACCGGCATTTCCTTCAGTAACGTCTAAATCTAGTGAAAACAGTTAGTTCACTTGTTTTCTCCAATATTACATGAAGTAGCCTAATTTTGAGTAATAGGCATCTGATAGAACACAAGGTTAAACTAAATTATATTTCAGTGTAACTTCTGCTTAAGAGAAATTTAAAAACAACTTTGATGTTTTTGTCAGTGTCTACCCATTAACAGTTTTATCTCATCTAGAATGTGTGGGTCTGTGTGTGTCTAGAGCAGGGATGGGCAACTTTCATAGTGACGAGGGCCAGCATTTTTTCTCCTTTATACCAAGGGGCCAGATTACTAATCCACGTCCACACACCTTTTACCCCGTTTTACTCAATTTCCTTTTTATTGAAGGAAATGGAAGTATAACTAATGTCATTTGTTTTTAATGATTTTATTAAGTATAAAACTTGTGCAGTTATGCTAATTCAGAAGGGAAACTTTGTTGTCAGTGGACAGAAATATTACCCCAACAAGCCAATGTAAACATCTCATTGGGGGGGCCAATGTCGTTAAATTTACAAAAAATAACGAGGATCCTTTTTTATCAGTACCTACATACATTCTCCGACAACCTAAAATATCGTTTACAAAAGGGCTTAATTACCAAAAAAAAAAAAAAGTTATTCCACTGATACAACCAAATAAGGATAACTGACCTGGTAATCTGCAGATTTTTAAAATCAGAATTTAAGACCTTTAAAGACCTTTTTAAGATCTGCACTTCACATTTCAGCCTTTAAACAAGTTTTAAGAGTCAAAAGTATCAATGATATAGATGAAAACAATTATTTATCACTTAATTATATATACATAACATATAACTCTTCTTAGGTCGTGAATTTTTTCATTTTTATAGATGCATTACTTTTTGTCGTACATTAGGTTCCATTTGAAAAATATGTAGTCAAAAAATAGCAGATGAGTGCTATTGAAAAAGCAAATTCGTTGACGTGCCAGCAGGTGGCACTTTCGAGAACTGGCAGAAATACATTGATTTCACCGTTAACCTCAGTACCACAAAGCGGACTGCAGCGCTCAAGTTTATTCTTGCAAAACGTAGCCTATTTGAAGTTAATATCGACATTTAATCCAGTACAGGCTTTCTTGTCTTTCTGTCCCCTCTTATAATTGACACTTTTTGTACCATTTAAAAGTTTGCATGGCCTTAAAATTCAACATTTAACTGAACGTTTTAGGACCCACGGACACCCTTAAAACAGCGTCCCATTGCAAACATTCCTGTCATGCAATTGGCCAAAAGCTTTTGTTGACTATTAAGTTTACCTTTGATTTGAGCAAGTGCAAACTCTGGCTTCCGCCGTTGTTTTGTGGGCAGTGGTGTGATGGCGATTTAAATAAAATACAGATTTCCAAACAATCCAAACATATGGGTATACCCTTGAACTTGGTAAAAAGATAATCTGTTTACCATCTTGATTGGAAAATACTGTTTTCATGGTCAGTTTTTCATTTATTATTTGCTAATGTTAGTGGATGCTTATATTAGAGTGCAGGTCCTACTATGCTGAAATTATATTGGAGCGGACGGAACTAGTGACCATCTCCTGGTAGGGGGGGGGGGGGGAGGGAGGGGGGGGGGGGGGGGGGTGGTGAGATATTATTAACATCATAAACGGAAAGCACTCTTTACTGACTTCTTTTCAAATGTTTTAATGGACATTCGCAAGTCGAAGTTAAATTATCCAGCGGCTTACTAAAAGACACTGCGGGCCGTATATGACCCACGGGCCGCCAGTTGCCCATCCCTGCTCTAGATGTTCTTTAGGCAGGTCTAACTGCTCTACTTCTGTGTGTGTTTGAATACAGGGATTTGAACAGAGCCTTCATTTGTTTGCGTTGATGTATGTTAGAAAGCACTCTAATTTGACAGCTCTAGACACTCTACTGCTCTCAGCACACAGTCAATTACACTCTTATCTCCGACATTCACTGCAGTCCTTTAATACAGCTGTCTAAAACACAAGACAGTTCAAATAGACTAAGCTTTTTAGAGGTAGGAGCGAACACAAGACAGACGCCCTGGTAATGACAAGTACAGGAGTCTCAAGAATGCAGACTGTGATTGATTTAAGTGTACAAACTTGACACAAATATATGTAAATGATTCAACAGTTAAAAGGCTACATTTAAAAGGAAGATTTCATGTGAATCAGATGTTAAGCTTTTTTGTTTTCATTAGCTTTGTACAGAATTAGTTTCTTGTACTTCTTCTAAGTTAATATTAAGTCTACAGTTTGTATTAAGCTGGTGTTATTAAAATATCCAAAAATTAAAATGGTTTAAAAAATATATACAGAGCACTCTGTACTGTAGCAATTGCTATTTTGACTACAGAAGCAGAGTACTACTAAAAAAAAACCCTGTCTTTTATTATATTTGTTTAGGCAAAATTCAGTAGTTTGTGTTCTCCTAATTTTCATGATTGAAGAGACTATTATTTGACTAGGCTGTGTGTGAATTATTTAGTCTGTTAGCATGTTGTGCGTAACAGAATTAAAATATGGTTCTATGAAATTAATATGGCCAATTTTTTTGGACATAAATTGGGAATGAAAACTCATAATAAATGAAAGTGACCTTTGGGCCTCGGTTAAAAATAAAACTACATGTGTCTTGCGGAAGAACATTTTCTGGAGGTTTACTGTTTTGAATAATCCATCTTCAATTTTTCTAGTTTGTTGTGACACATTTTAATCTTTTTTAAATTAATTAATTAATAAAGATGCTTGGAAATCAAAACAGTTTTCATCACTGTCATTCCATAACAATACAAGCTCCAAGTCCTTAAACAAATCATTGTTCTTAGTGCTTTTAAGGTTTTAGAGAACTCAATAGATTCAATGTACATTTTCATTTCAAGTTTGAATCTCAAAAAGTGGTTTGCATTTAGAAAATGTACATTTATGGATGTAATACCTAGCTAACCGAAAAATAAGGTTTACAAATAAGTGTAATTTTTCTTTACAGATTCATTGAATCCAAAAATTACATTTATGTAATTTCAAAATGATGATTTAAATAACATTTGATAAAATCAAGAATGGCGCACCAAAAATTCTAAAATAATTGTAAACAAGTTTTGGGTTTCTGTAAACATAGGCCTATACTATCTTTTTTTTTTTTAGGTAGAAAATTCAATTTATTGTTAGTCTTCCTGTTTTTTGCTGTATACCAGGTCTGACAAACCGGGGCTACTGGGACAAACCATATTTAAAAAAAAATTTTTTTTTATTGCAAACAATTCAGAGATGACATTAATGAAATACAACTTTGCATACATTACACATAACGTATCAACAATACATCCCATGTCATCTGAACACATGGAAGAAAAGAGAAGAAAAAAAAGTTGATAATGACAAATGTTAAAAGAGAAACAGTCTTTTATGCATTTAAATAAAGCTATCATGTATTATGATTTTAATAAGCTAGATGCAATTGAAATGATTTTTTTATGACATAAATAGTCGGAAGCACAGAACAATAAGAAAAGAGTATTAAAAAAACAAAACAAAACACCAAAACAAGTATTAATCAAGGTACATGAACGATCTCATCATATCTCTTCAAAAAAGAAATACATTTGTTTGTTAGTACTCGTGTGAGTTAATTAAATGGTCTACTCCTAAGAAATCTATAAAATTAGGTATTTTTCTAAGACACCGTTGTTTTAACAAATAGAATTTTGCCACAAGGATAGAATTTAACCAGCAGATTTAAGCGTAGCGTTAATTCTGTCAGGTCACGTTAGTCAAGCTCGCATCGGCTGACCTTCAGCTGATCCCTATCAACCTATGGGACTACGACATCTATCTAAGCATTTATATATAAGGTCCCTCAGTATTATCACCAGTTTTCGCGTTGCTCAATAATTAATTAACCTCCTCCATCCCCAACTCCTCCTCTGTCAGTCAGGATTCAGCCTTCTGATTCTCCTTGAATCAGACTAATTCTAAAATGTGTACATAAAATTATTGAACTTTAACAATATCTGCAATACATTTCTGTTGGTTCTGTTCTGTTTACCCTGGGGGGGTTATCGCTGCTCTCCCTGCTCTCATCCATGCTAGGCTGCATGGATGCGCAGGGAGTTCTTGCCCAGAACAGAACCATACCGCCAATCCAAACTGTATGCTAATTGTCAATCATCTTTGATGATAGTGGTCCTGACAGAAACTAAAGATTTGTTTTTGGTTTTCAAAAAAGCAAACAACATCCTTAATGTGTAAATTACAGTTCATGTTAAAATAGTTTTAATAAAAAGTTGCTTAATACAATTTTAACAAAACTGGAACTGGTTTATCAGCTTATATTCAAGTTCGGCTTGTGAAGAAGCGCACCGCTACTCAAGTTATGCAGCCTATTATGTAGCCTATACGTATTTTGAAATGAATTATTCAAATGCTCTGAGATGCACCACAGTCTTGCAACAAAACTGTCCTGTAGGAGACGCTGTGTCACACTATCTGACTGTCAGTTTACGGTACACAATCTCATTCTAGTGGTCATATAAGCAAAAGATGGTAACACTTTACTTGAAGGGGTGTGCATAAGACTGACATGACACCTACATAATCATGGCATGACACATGCCATGAATATGAAGGAGGTTTTATGCATGTTTATGACAACTGTCATTAAGTGTCATTCGCTCAGTTATGTCATTTTTAATGCAAATATGACATTATTTGACCTACCCCTACCCCTAACCATAGCCTATAACAAAGACATCTCAAACAATGTCATCTTCGCATTAAAAATTACATAACTGAGCGAATGACACTTAATGACAGTTGTCATAAACATGCATAAAAACCCTTCATATTCATGACATGTGTCATGTCATGATTATGAAGGTGTCATGTCAGTCTTATGCACACCCCTTCAAGTAAAGTGTAACCCAAAAGGCTATAACAAATCTGAGGTACTCACCATACACACTCTTAAAAATAAAGGTGCTTCACGATGCCATAGAAGAACCTTTTTTGTCTAAATGTTCCATAAAGAACCTTCAACATCCTGAGAACCTTTCTGTTTCACAAAAGCTTCTTTGTGGCGAAAGAAGGTTCTTCAGATTATAAAAAGGTAAGAAAGAGATGGTTCTTTAAAGAACCTCTGATTGAACGGTTCTTTGTGGAACCAAAAATGGTTCTTCTATAGCATCTCTTGAAGAACCTATTGAAGCACCTTTATTTTTAAGCTACCTGGCATTCTGGCAATTTTTTGTTGTTGTTGCATTGTGTAAATAAATAGGCTAATCTGTAATTAATAGTTTTTACTTGTCTTCGCTTAACCGGAACATATAGGCCTTTTCTGAATATCTGGCCGATAGTTTTATAGAAATCTATTTCCTAAAGTGACAAATAAGTGCATATGGGTACTTTTTTTTTTTTTAAATTACAGAGCTCAAAAGTACTGCAAAGAAGAAATAGCACGTGTCTTTGTGTCAGGATAAATGTCTGGACTGGAGGTGGCACTGGACACTTGCTGGTGTCCGTCTTGTTGGGCCCCTCCTCCAGCTTCAGCGGGACACACCGCAGGACTCAGCACAAAGTCCGAATCACTCGCTGCACACACGAGGAGCGTCACAACAAGCCCCCGGCGACCTGGAACCCACCCAAGAAAACCGAGAGAAAACTTGGATTTTATCGAGAAAAACTATCGTGTTAAATCTTTACAAGCAGGGCGGTGATCCAAGACAGGTGTCGGAGCGTGTCGCAGTCATCTGATAATAATTTGTGCGCTCTTGTATTGTGGTTCCTGCGCGAAGACCGAGTTTCTGTCATAAGAAACGCAAATCTCTCTTGCGATAACACTAGTCGTTATTCACGCTTCGTTTACCGAGTCATACCACAAGAGGAAATTGCAGCGTAAGTTTGCACAGCTTCTGCTTTGAAGTAGGTTGTAGCTGTAATTAATTTATAGGCACCACGTGAGTGGGATGAAACGACCATTAAGTGGGCACACCCGCTGGATATGATACCTAACACACTCAGAGACTTCAGCCAGAGCATCGGACCTCTTTGACTCCCGGTACAGCGCCTGGGGGACTGGCGTTAAATCTCACTGAATGACTGTAGCGCTGAAGAACCGCGCGCTTCTGCAGAAAGGACACACAACTACAGGAGACCCTGTCAGAATGATGCTGTTTTTAATCTGAGTGCATTGGACTTTTCGTGTTTTTAATTGCAGACTGTTTGATTTGAACCTCTTTGGTTACACTTCTGAAGAGTTTTAGCTGCTAGCACTGATCCAGATGAGAATGATGGCAGTATTATGGGATGACCCGTTCACGTTGCTGTGGAGACGGACCGTAATTTATTCTCTTCTGGTGCTCTTGATGAGTGGCGCGCGCACCTTTGGAGATGAAACCTTTAATGGAGAGGTAATTATAATTATTTATAAATGATCGATGTACTGCACATTTTTGTATCAAAAATCATATTGTAGAATGCAATACTGTTTAAAGTTTGAAAACATGTTTTTTTTGTCACCACGTTATTATATATATACGTATAGAGTTGCGGTATATCTATATATATTAGCGGTTTCAAACGAAGTAATCGTGTTAAATCGCGTTCACAAAAAAGTTTGTTTACATAGTATAATTGTGTATATTATATTCTGTGTAACACTTTACAATAAGGTGTCATTTGTTAACATTTGTTAATGTATTAACTAACCATGAGCAATACATTTTTTACTGTATTTACTAATCTACGCTAATGTTATTTAATAAAAATACAGATGTTCATGTTATTTCACAGTGCATTAACCAATGTTAACAAGATTTTAATAATGTATTAGTAAATGTTGAAATTAACATTAACAAAGATTAATAAACGCTGTATAAGGGCAGTTCATTATTAGTTCATGTTAACTAAAGTATTAACTATACCTTATTGTAAAGTTGTTTTACCTTATTATGTGTATATAAATGCTCACTGCCTGTGCATGTATCATTATATGTAAGAAAAATGTGTGTTATGTTTTATAGATTAAATATTTATATATAACTATAAATTATATATGAATCTAGAGTTTTTCTTTACCTACTATACTGTGCATTTTTATAGTAGCTTAAATATACACATCCTGTAATATTTAAGAATACTGATGTTTATTCTATTAATAGCATTTAATGTACAAGTAAGAATTATATGAATTAATATATACATGTACGATTTTCACAATCATACTGTATGTGTAGGTATTTATATATACATATAAGAATATATCACAGTGCTACATTATGTAAACAAAATTAATCGCGATTAATCGTTTGACAGCGCTTAGATATATATATATATATATAGCTATATATTTGGTGTGTTTCTCATTTAGGTTTAATGCACTCTCAGAGTCTCAGGTGGTTTTTATATGACCGCTGAATTCAGCTGAATGCTTGTAACTCAGCATGTGAATGTCTGTAATATCCGAGAGCAAATTAGAAAGTTATTTAGCTTTTCACTAAACTTTCTGAATCACCAACATTCTTACCTCTTAAATTCTTGTAGCCAAGCTTTGGGATGGTTTTAGTTTGAAGTGGAAGGAGGTATGAAGAGTTTGTAGTCTGTGTGGTTTGAGGTTTGTTAGTGGTGTGCCACTCCATGTATGCAGTGCTGCAGTCGTCCAAACCCTGTTATTGGTGGTCTGGCACTGTGTGAAGAGACTGACAGAAGCCAAAGATCTAAACTGTCTCTCTGAATTGATTATTTTACTCATCAGATTCACAAATCTGGCAGGGAGCCTCAACTCATTCCTTTCAGGTATCTGTTGCCTTCTCAAACATTTACATCAGTCCTGACCCAGATTAACCTGATTGATCGGGAATAACGTTAACAATAAAACTCAATGAGCTCCCCTGGGCTGGAAGTAACATTGACCTCACATTGGGCAATTGTAACCTGCAGTTCCCACACACCTGGCTATACTATCGCCCAGCAACTTTTGGATACTAAAGCCAACTTTTAGGAAAAAAGAACACTCTTAGGAAAAAAGGTACAAAAGCTGGCACTTTTTTAAGGCACACTTTTGTACTTTTTAGGTACAAATATGCACCTTTAAGTTACCAATAAGCACCCTTTAAGTACAAAGGTGTACCTTTTGAAAAAAATGCCTTTTTTTCTGAAGGTATACTGGTACTCTGAACAATTAAATTCAGTTTATTCATCTAACAGTGTAACTTTTGAAAGATCTGGGCATCTTGCATCACTGTCCTGATCTCTGGGCTGGGCTTAGATTAATATACACTTCTTTAAACCTACAGCTGACCCAAACCCTTTTAGAAAGAAGCAGCTTATCTCAGTAATTCTACCAGTCACAAATGTTGAATGACAGCAGATAGGCCTGCACATGCCACAGTGGTAGATGGATTTTTGGGGGATTATGTGTTAAAGCTGTACGACCCACTGATTTGGGTGTGTGGTGAGACAACTGTGGGGACAAAGTCTCAAATGCAGTTATAGAAAAGTAAAGTATGCATGCATTCCCTTTTCTACAGTATATCAGCTTCAAAGGTTGTGATCATGAAGTGCTTAAAGTCCATTTTTTAAAATAAAAACATTGTTCTGTAACTACTTCCATTAATTCATTAAGAATTGAGGGTGTTTTGCCCAAAATTTGATTCACGATTAAAAACATGAATATTATAAAAACTGGGTCTCATTCAAAATTCATGGACTATTAGTCTCTTTAGAAGCACAAGAGAACTCAGGAGATGAACTTGTTCTTATCCTTATTCTAACATTCTTGAATTTGGAGTTTTCTAAATGAGCGACCACGTGCCTGAGGTTCGTCGTTTGCATAAAACACGCCCAAGCTTTCTCTATAAGGGTTTTCCACACAACCTTTCTTTAACAGCCGTTCATCACTGTGAGCAAACATATGTCACTCCTGCCTGAGAGAGCTTGTGCAGCAAGATCCTCAAGCAATGCCATATGTATCACCCTCAAAACCAGTTCTAACTGGTTTTATTTTAATGTGTTTTAAAATCGAATTTATTCCTGTGATGGCTAAGCTGAATTTACAGCAGCGAGAGCTTCAGTCTTTTTTTGTCCTCTTTCTTCTTCTTCTTCGTCTTCACCTCCTCCTCCTCCTCCTCCTCATTCTTCTTCTTCTTCTCCTACTTCTTCATGTTCTAATGTTGTGTAATGAGACCCAGTGAGTGAGCAGTAAAAAGCCTGAACATAGAATTATATGTTTTGGATGATCCCTTTGGAATAACAAAAAGTGCAAACTCAACGCTTGTGTCAGTTCACCCATAGCACAAAAAATGTAGATGCTTGAGTGAAGATAGGGAGTGTTGTGAGTTTCTGTGTGGGTGTTGCTCTGAGAGCCTTTTGTCGTACAGTTCTTTACAATACAATACTTCATAGAAAAGCATTTGCTTTCTCAAACAAAGATATGATTTCAAAGTGGTGTCTTATGAATGTCTACTTCCTGGAGGAGGGATTGGCAACAGAGTTGCTTTCGGCTGTTGTCTTTTCCCTCACTGATAGTCTTCCTTTTCAGATAACTTTATCTTGGCAATTCAAACAGTCATTTCTGGATATACCAGGAGAACTATCAGGCATGTTTAACTAGCTGCTGCATGGAGAGTGTAGAGGTGTTGGCCTGCTCTTCTGTGCTGCATGTGATCAGTGAATGCAACAGCTGTTTTTAAATAGGCCACAAACAGAAACAGTTAAGAGACGTTTAGGACTGCAGGGCTCTCAGGCAGCTGAGGCGCAACAATGAGACTTCTTGTGTTCAGCTGACTGTGTTCAGAGGTGCGGGGAGATAGAGCGACAGAAAGAGCTCGTGGAGCAGGGAGAGGAGGGGGTTTATGAGGACTGTACTTCATAGGGAGCCGACTGTATCACTTCCTGCAACCTTATCTCTATCCTGCGTTTAACCCCTGGAGTCCCGCTTTTCCCTTATGTTTTTTTATCCACCCTCTGTATCCATGGAATGTAGCATCCTTGTGATTTCCCACAAACTCGTGGCGAGCTGTTTGTGTGGGGTCTGGACTGCCTCACTGTGACTGAGAGGGATAATGAGATGTGATTGGACCGTGGAGCCGCATTAACTGCTAATCGTGTCCATGTCTCAGTGGATGACTTGTACTTCTGACTGGTAGGTCTACTTCCTCTCTTATTAAGAACCAGGGCCACATTCACCAGCTCAATTACTGCAAGGTCATGAGGGGATTGAGCCAGATTCACTAGGCCTGCCTTGCTGTCTACTGTACGTAGGCATAAGCTGCTTTATACACACAGAAATGGACCATCATATGTGATTGATTTGGAATGCTCTTTAGGCAGCAACTTTGAATGCCACACAAATAATGCTTATGTGAAGCATGTGGCAGATGCGAAAACTGATGGAAAATCCAATGGAGTTTGGTGCATGTTGCCAAAAAAAACAAAAAAAAAACACACCATACAATGCAAACACATTTGGTATAATAGAGAATTTGATTGAATTTTTTAAAGAATTCTCTTAGTATTTAATGAAAATATTTTATAACAATTATACTGTATATAATATTATTACCGTTATTTTGCAACATCTGCCTCATTGCATTATGGCATAGGTCCCTCAGTGCAGGGAACAGCTGCAATGCTAGAAAATTAAAAATAACATTGTTAAATTAAAATTAATTGAATTCACTGTTATAGCAATATTAAACTTATATTTTGTATAAATATAAAACATATTTACAAAAGCTTTTATACTCTTATATACTAATCAGTGTTGTTTTTAGAAATCTTTTTTTCTTTGTTATATACAATAATAGTTTACTATTTAAAATTATTTTAATTTTATATTTCTCATTTTAATTAAAAAATGTTTGTATGTCTTTTTTTTTATGTTTTTGGGTCATTTTTCGTTTAGTAGTTTCTTTTAATGTCTGTGTAGTTTTTATTAATTTTTTTTTTTGCAAAATTGTACATCAAGCCAACTCAATTAAAATGAGAAATGTTGATAAAAAACATTTAATTAAATTTATTTTTTATTTTTATGTAGCCCAGTTATATGGTTAATTTTTATTTCAAGTATCTACTGAATTTTTGTGGTTATAACTGTTTAATACTTTTAGTTCAGCATGCACAGTTAAATATTCTATATTGGCCTATATGTGTTCAATATTAACCAACATGTTAAAAAAAACACTAATACTGGCCGATAACTGATATGGTACAGATATACTGTGCATCCCTATTTAAAATGTCTTTTGGTGAACTCCTTATTTGATTGTCTGTTTAATTTAGTTTGGCGTTGCTGTTCTCATTGATGAAGGTTATTGATTTACACAGCTGGAAAATGAAACCGACTGCTGATTGATGTGCTTTGTCCTTTGACCTTACTTTGAGTCTCATTACCCAACTGCCTGCCATTAAAGATATAGACTAAATATATATTTCAAATCTATTTATTGTATTTTCTGGAATGACACAGCTCCCTGTGGCCCAGTAGACTTGATGTGCAGAGCTGAGAGAGAAGACCACATGGAGTTTAAATGAAATTTGTCATTGCATTATTCCCCAAACCAGTTACCTGAGATTCAGAGCCAGAATCACGTCTGAAATGCCAAAAGCCCAGTCTGCCTTAACTTATTTCACTCCTCCCCTCCTCCATCATGTTCTGTTTTCCTGTCTTCCTCTTAATCTTTTTCACTTGATCTGGTTCGCTTGCTCCCTCTTCCCTCTCACTTATGACCAAAAAGTGGCACGCACCCAAAGCCCGGGAATAATAGCGCTCTCTAGTCGTTAGATTCTTGGCTGACATTGTTCTGGACACACACACGTTCTCTCACACACACTAAACCCAAGTCTTTTCACGACGCGCTGTGAATCACAGGTTCCTGGAGGACATGCTGTTGGCAGCGGCTCTTAAGGTCCCGTTGAGCCAGCGCTGGCACAGGGGCTGATGGGAGAGAAGGATGGCTCTCCTTGCCTCTGTTCTCTGCAAAGCCTTACTCTGTATGCATGACATGGGATGTTGTGGTGGTGGAATGGATGCTGAAACACTTTAGGCTTTAAAAGCGGGTCTTCGTTTATCTCATCCATTTTGACGGCCTGCAATGAATGATTCCAGGTGCCCTTGACCTAAAGAAGGAGCATATAAAGCATGAAAGCAAGAGCGTTGTTGTCCTTTATGAGCCAGTAAGCAGAACACTAGGGTAATGTCTTTCTCTAGTGGGAGTACACACACCCTCCCACCTCTCGCCTGCTAAAAGCCCCAGGGCTCGGAGTGACTGAAAGCGAGGCAGTCTTATCTGTGGGGGTAAGGTGTGTCCTGCCCTGCACAGCCCTTTAGCACTTCCCTCTCTCACAGCCTCATGGGAGACACAAAGAGGATTGTGTTCAGGGAGAGTAAGAAAGCTGGGGATTGCTGGATTTGGTGTGGAAGTACAAGAGTAGTTGAAAAATAGAATGGAAATGACACTTTTTATGTCATAAATGATTGTGAAAAAAGTGTAGATCTATAAGTGGCCGCCAAGTTTTTTTTTTTGTGCAGTTCATTGTTATATTTCAAAATAATTGTTGTGTTATTTGCTAGGGCATTGATATACAGTTGCTAAGGTTTTCTTTATACAGTTTCTAGGGTAGATTGCTAGTTGCTAGGTGGTTGTTTACTGGCCCAAGTTCAAAGAGTCTCTTTTATTGTGGTTATTAGATCAAGTCCTTTTGTGCTTTTTTCTGATAAAAAATGCTATTGCAATTTAAAGTGCACGTGTCTGTGTGTGTGCATGTTTTAAGTAGTGCTGCTTGGACACAAAATGTGTGATTAAATACCAATATGACTTTGTAATAATAATAATAATAAAAATGACAATAATAATTATATTGACTTATGTCATTACTACTAAATAAGACAATTAAAAGGTTTACTCACTAAATAAAGCAAAATGAGAAATATTACTATTGCAATATTTACTGTAAATAAAAAGGAATTTAAGGAAAATAATATATTTTCATGTTACAGCATGACTGTAAAATTACAACACTGCCTTCATTTCTTCTTATTCAAACTTTAAACATTTATTTTGGCAAAAAAAACACAAGTAGCCTGTAAACCTCTTTTGTTGACAACATGCAACATGCACATTTAAAGTGACCCAAACTCAGAGCACTTGCAGTGATGTGTTTATGTTGAGTGCCATATTTGAACTGAGCTGCTCTGAGACACTGAAAACACTGGATGACGAGCTGCTCGTGTACAAATGAACACAGTGACATGCTTCACTCTGAAACACGCAGGACATCTCGCAGCCTTTGCGATTTGATAATCACACTAAGCCATATTGCAATTTTAGTCCATATTTGTAGGGGATTATTTCACCCATTGTGTCATTCAATTGTTAGTCTGATGACTGATGAAAAGTAATGAAACAAGCTGCAGAATTTGATGCATCATTTGTTCTAAAAACAAACTGAAGTACGTAGAAATAGGGATGCATGCTAGGGTATAGTCACTTTTTTTTCTTTCTTAGCACTGTAGATATAGCTGGTTTGGTGCGGTGGCATATTAGCCTAGCCCAGAACAGGGCCAGCTATTCAACAATTTGACTGTTATTCAGCTGCCTTCACAACACATAAGAGCACAAAGGCCTGTGTTTTCTGTGGCTGTGGAAAGTAGAGATCCGGACCAGGCAACTGTGTGACAGGCCCTGGTTACAGAGCAGAAAGAGAAGGGGACATTATAAAAGCAGTGACCCCCTAACCTCTTGAGTCCAGTGGGAGGAACACATTAGCCTTCTGCTAATTAATACCAGGTGAAAAACAGCACTGTAAAGTCATGAACAAATCTAAGCAATTGATTGCTTTTAGTATTGCATTTGTTCTCAGTTATGATCAATTTTATGTTTCAGATGTTTCTCTTTAGAAAAACAAATAATAGAAACAAATGACACAATTGTTAGAGTACAGAGTATAGCTATAAAATATGAATTATTACTCACATCAGTAATTTGATGAGACTTTGGTGATAATGAACAATTTGTGATATTGTTCATACTTCATGGAACTCTTCAGATTAAATGGTGAAGCAAGCAATTTCTCCATCTGCTCTCCATTTGATCTCATTACCGTCTAGGAGAGACAGTTGAGATAGTAAATTGGTCTGGTTTTCTATATGGGAGGTTCTGGCTGGTTTAGGACCATGGTTATTATATTTAACTAAAACTAAAACCATTTAAAAACTGTAAACTTTAATTAAAACTTGAATTAAATTAAATGTCAACTGAAATAAAATGTATTACATTTATTTTATTTCAGCTAGTTTCCAAGGCAACATTTCTTATTGTCATTTAGTTTATCTTGATGTAAAAAATAGCTCAAACTAAATCGAAAATGAATAAAAAAAAACTATATATAAATATATATATAAAAAAAACATAAAAATGACAAAAAAACCCAGCAAATTTACTAAAACAAATTAAAATGGATATATAAAAAATAATTCAAATATTAATAAAAACTAAAATAGTATCTCAGTGGTACTATAATAACACTGTGAAGGACAGCCTGTTTACTGTTGCCACAGGGTGGGCTTAATAATGGGGGAGTTAAATTACATAATTATGATAATGATGATAAGAAGTAGGTGTAGCCACATTTAATGTAAATCAGAACATCATGTCCAGCTTTCATCCCCTTTAATGGACCCTCTGGCCTTTTGGAATCGCCCACTGTATCCAACGCGAGAGCCAGATGGGATTGGAGCTATGCCTTCATGCATGTCTCTGCCCTGAGGAAAGTCCCCCAGCAGTGAGGGAAGAGTGGCTGCTTCTAAAACCTCATAAACTGGTCAGTCCAGCTGGTGCCGTCACCCCTCAATCTGTGTTCACATCCGCCTCAAGTGTTCTCAAACAGTCTGGACCAGTATTAGGTGTCATTTACAACAGGTGTGACGCTCTCTCAGTCTGTGACAATATCTTCTTTCTCCTTCATTCTCATGGCAGTGACAGATGGATGTTTTTTGATTTGCTGTGGCATTAAAAGGGTCCTGTAATTATTCCAAAAATTGAATGGTCTTGTTTTACACAGATTCTTTAAGTAGTCTGGAATTGACTTGGTACAGTGTTACTCTTTTTTATAACTTTTGAGTTCGGAGGTGCATTCATATCAGTTTTCATACTCTGAACTCTTTCAAATAGGAATGCATTTTTAAAATATTAATTAAATAGTCCTTGCATTAATATTGCAAAATGTGGGAGACTACAAATGTCATGTGCAATTAGATTGCTTTTTACTTTTTCAAATAAATATACATATTTTCAGTCCACTGAATTTGAATACATTTTAACTATGAATTTAATTTGCTTTGCATGTTTGCAATTACTGTTAATACCATGCATACAAAATAGAGGTATGACTCTTTCTACATTAAAGGGGTCATATGATGCGATTTCAATTTTCCTTTCTCTTTGGAGTGTTACAAGCTCTTGGTGCATAAAGAAGATCTGTAAAGTGGCAAAGACTAAAGTCTCAAATCCAAAGAGATGTTCTTTATAAAAGTTAAGATTCAGTCCAGCCCGGGGTCGTCACATGTGGTTGCCGCAGGCATCACAGTATGGTAAGGGACGTAACATTTCCGTCACACACTTGAGGAATTCGGCCAATCACAACGCACTAGATAGCTGGCCAGTCAGAGCACACCTCGCTTTTTTTTAGACCGATGAGCTTTGTAAAAAGCGATGCATTTCAGAAAGGCGGGGCATAGAGGGCATAGAATAATGTACAGTATGTGGAAAATCATGTTTTTTTTTGTTTTGTTTTTTACCTTAAACCGCATAAACACATTTCATTACACCAAATAGACAAAATAATGTTCAGCAGCATCATATGACCCCTTTAAGACTTCACTTTGTGGATTGTGAAGTATTAATATAAATGTTGACAATTATTAATGACAATAACCATGAACATCCCTGATCACAAAAGGTCAATGAAAATTAGATTTCTAATGAGATCACTTCTGTCTGTGTTTTTGTCTCAGTCATGGCTGCGGCAGTACGGCTACCTCCCGCAGGCCAGCAAGCAGATGTCCACCATGCGCTCGGCTCAAATCCTGTCGAACGCCATCAGCGACATGCAGCGCTTTTACGGGCTGGAGATCACTGGAGTGTTGGACCCCGTCTCCATCGAGTAGGACACTCACTCCACCACATGATCTAATGTATCAGCTACACTGTTAGAGCTACTACCAATTCCTCTTAATCAAACTATTTATTTTTCATGAAGTACTTACATCCTGTTAAATCTGTAACTGAACAGAAAAATGAAGGTCACCTTATGGAGCAGGAGAACCTTAAAGGAATATTGCAGGTTATTTCATGTCTATAGGTGGATGATCCTGTGGTCATGCATTATCGGTGGTAACTTTTTTTTTTTTTTTAAAGCTGGTTATGACATGAATTTGATTGTAAATTTCCATAAAGGGTTAACAGGTGATTCTATTGCACCAATCTATGATAACACAATACTAACACATAACACATAATGTTAAAGTGTTTTCTGTTACTTTCAAAACAAGATGATAGTTGCCTATTTAAAGGAATAGTTCACCCAAAAAATTTAATTTGCTGAAAGATGTAGAGTCCGTTTATTCATCTGAACGTTTGAGAATTTTGTTTTACTTCCCTTGCTCACCAGTGGATCCTCTGCAGTGAATGGGTGCCGTCAGAAATTAGAGTCTCATCCAGCTGTATAAAAACATCACAATAATCCACAAGTAATCTCCAGTCCATCAATTAACATCTTGAGAAGTGAAAAACTGTGTTTGTATACATAGTCGATCAAGACGTTTTTTAACTTCAAACTGTCCTCTATCCATAATATTGCTTTCTACGGTGAAAAGAAATTCTGATTAATAAGAGAAATATGCACAGTCCAAAACAGCTCTAAAAAAAAGATGTCAGTGGATTTTGATGTGGAGGAAGTCTTATTATGGATTATAATGCCTTGATGGATTTGTTTCTTACAAACACACAGCTTTTCAGTTCACAAGATGTTAATTGATGGACTGGAGGGGTGTGGATTACTTGTGGATTATTGTAATGTTTTTAGCAGCTGTTTGGACTCTCATTCTGACGGCACCCATTCACTGCAGAGGATCCATTGTTGAGCAAGTAATGTAATGCTAAATTTCTCCAAATCTGATGAAACAAGCTCATTTACATATTGGATGGCCTGAGGGTGAGTGAACATACATACATATTGTCTGTGATAATAGACAACATACCTCAAATGTTTGCCGTAGCAATTAATATCAAAGTCCACCACACTGCACAGTGATGGATATAAAGGGGCCTCCATTTGTTCAGCTTTCTTAACATGCCTTTATTTTGTGCATGCCTATTAAGGTTCCTTTTGTACATTAAGCCCTTATCTGTTCCTTTCTTTTTAGGGCCATGAAGAGACCACGCTGTGGCGTCCCAGACAAGTTTGGGGGTCAGATCAAGACCAATGTACGACGGAAACGTTATGCACTCACTGGCCACAAGTGGGACAAGAACCACATAACTTTCAGGTGGGTTTGGATCTGACTCTTCAGTCCACATTATTCCAGGGATTTTGATTGTAATCGTAACACTGTTCTTCTCGTGTCTGCCATGGCTGCAGTATTCAGAACTACACGCCTAAGATCGGGGAGTATAACTCATATGAGGCCATCCGACGGGCCTTCAAAGTGTGGGAGAAAGTGACGCCGCTGACGTTTGATGAGATCCCTTTCCATGAGGTCAAATACGGCCGTCGGAAGGAACCTGATATCATGATCTTCTTCGCTTCTGGTTTTCATGGTGACAGTTCCCCGTTTGACGGAGAGGGGGGTTTTCTGGCACATGCTTATTTCCCTGGCCCAGGGATGGGTGGAGATACTCACTTTGACTCAGACGAGCCTTGGACCATTGGTTCAGAAAACCTACAAGGTGAGTCAAAAGGACTCATTTAGGTTTTATAATTTGTAATATCTAATATGCATATATGTAAAATTATGTTAATACACTGAAACTCCATTTGTTTTGCAAGAAAGAAGTCTCTTATGTTCACCAAGGCTGCATTTATTTGATCAAAAGTACAGTAGAACAGTAATATTGTGAAATATTAATACAATTTTAAAATTGGATTTTTATTTTATTTTATACCGGCGATAGCAAAGCCTTATTTTCAGCATCATTACTCCAGTCTTCAGTGTAACATGATCCTTCAAAAATCATTCTAATATGGTGATTTAGTTCTCAAACATTTCTTATTATTAGTACTGCTTAATATTTTTTAGAAAGCTGAGAATGTCTGGCAACATCTGCATCTCTCAGTTTCGTAGACCCTCGTGAATCTTTCTGTGGAGTCTAATGATTAAACCTGTCAACCCGAGTTATTCTGCCAAATCTACAGCAAACAAAAAAGAAAAAGGTCACATTTGCAAGCCCACCTTTTGTGTTCCTTCTGAATGTATTAGCTGTTTTGAGGTTTTCATGGTCCTGTGGAAGCAGGTGTCATCATTTGAGACAGATGAGTGACTATGTAAGCAGCATGTTGATGTATTTAGAGGGTCAGACATTCCTAGAGACTCTTTTGCACTTTGCAGTAGAGAACTGTGAAGTATGTGATAAACAATAAGATACAGTGTGGTCCAAAGTATGAAAACACATAGACCTGATGGTTTAGGATTCTGAAAAAAAAAAAGAAAACGCAAAGGAAACTTTGTGATATTGACCATTTGAACCTAGTTAGGATCTGATTTAGAGCATTGACCTTCTCCGATATTAACCCAAGATCTTACATTGACAGCTAATCAGAATGCACCTCAAAGGGCTCAAGCATTTAAACCGGCAGTCAACAAAACTGCAGTGCTTGCTTATAATAAACAGAATGCCGTTTCAACATTCGACGGGGTTTGACTAGAACTGATGGTGTTAAATACATAATAAAAACCTGAGCTGACAGACACCAAACAATGGCTTGACACTCCCCGAGAGTCAGTCTGGTGTGTCAAGGCCTTAAGATGGGAAGTTGCTGTAATACGGCTCCTGATTTTTAAAGTAACTTGGAAAGACCTCTTTGTCTATAAAAGGGTTAAAGGCTAATCATGGGATGTCTAGTTTTTCAAACGCTTTAATGAAACATTACAACATGACACATTTGATTGATTACCGACACACTGACTGCAACTTTCACTGAGGAAACACATAATGCAACTTCAAAAGGAATCTCTAGGATTTTCCAGAGTCTATTTCAATAGTTTTGTAACGTCTGGCTACAGGATCATCATTGTTAGCAACAGTTGAAGTCTCGGTCACAATGACACAGCTGTGAGGAGAGATGTCTCCTATTGCCCTGAAGTTGCATCTTTTAACAGTCGTGGCTCTCACACAAGAGCAGCTTTGAATGACGAGTGTGTTTGTCTGTGAAAGCCGTCATTGATTGAACTGTCGGAAAGCATTAGGACAGCAAGTTCAGTACTTCTCTTATCCGCACAGTTATTAGCCCCAATGATGTTGCCTCTCTGAAAAAAACTCTGAACAAGCAACATTACTGTCTGATGACTTCATACGGCCTGCATGGATGGTTTGGATTGTCCACACTAGATAATAATGGATATCTTCAGTATTAAAAGAAAGCAGTCAATCACCCCCCCCCCCCTTAAATCAGAATTTAAGAATTGCATAGAGCCATTTACACCCGCAGAGTCACAGATCATTGTGACAGCTGGAAAATGGAGACAGAATGTGATTAAAATCAGTCACCGACTGAGTGCACTGTCACTGTGAGCGTTTCAATAAATCTCTGTAGTGTGCAGATAATTGCAAATGTTCTGCACTGATCCACAAACTACTTTCATATGAATATGCATTGAACGTGCACTTGCAGTATTTTTCTTAAAATGTACTGGAGATTATGCAATATTAATGAAGGCCGCTTACAGTAAGTGTATTAAAAGAGCGTACACTTTCACAGCTGTTTCTTAACACACTTTAGATGCAAAGTGCATTTAAAAAAAAATGTGATCTCAAATTTTTACATTTTGCATTTTTTTTTAATAATTTGTCTTTTCTTGTGATTGACATGTGCTTTAGTATGTTATTCAAAATGAAAATAAGTGTACTTCTTTAAAGTAAGTAATTATAGTTTTAAGTGTAGTGCGTTACGCAGTTAATATATTTTAAATGTAATCAAGTGTACTAGAAAGTGGAGTCTGGGGTCCGGTGTAGTCATGGTTCAAAGTTGGTATGAAAGCAATCCAGCCTAGTTTGTGAACCAATATTGATAAACAATTTGCCTGTTAAAGTATAATAATGCATTTCCCATTGTTGCCTTCAGTGAACATAATAGGGAGAGATGGATGGGGATCAAACTCAGCTGTGGATCAAACAGTCTAAGCTGAATGTAAAACAGAATTAAAGTCAAAATGAAGCATTATTTGCAAACCCATTTTACTTCTATAAAGTGATGCATTTAGTGAAAGTTCAATGAGGGAAACATATAGGGCAGGACTTGACTGGATTGTTGTAAGTGATCCATGCCATACATGATCCATACTACAGTTAGCAGTCAATTTTCCTTCCTTAATCACCTGCCAGGACTCATAGGTTGAAACTTAAGCAGTTTTAGTGACGTCAGCCAAAAAGGAAAGTTTGGATTGTAGATCACAAAGACAAACATTTGTCTTTGGAATAGCGTGCACAGATTAACTGTTTAGATCAGGAAGATGCATCAAGATAAAAAAAGAGTTCCTTTTGATTTCATGCCACTTTAAAGTGCACATCATCTCAGCACACAAACCCTTTTCCCAACTCCCCCTAAAACACTCCACACTCTCCTCTTCACTCATATGTCTTATTTACCCAGTCATCTAAATATAGCTGCACTTCTTTATCTTCTGCAAGACCAGTAGCGATTTTGTTTAATGTGCACACTTAACTCCAGCAAATGTAATGTTCTAGTTGATACGCAGTATATCATGTGTCCTTAAGTCAGAGTGGCCATAAAATGCAGCTGTGATCTCCCAGAGCGAATGAAGATTAATAAGATGTTGTATCAGACATTCTTTACTAGTGACCTCAGTAAATCAGCTCATTGCTGACCATCAGCTCTCTCTAATGCCACAGCCTGTGATATTTAATATGTGTCTCCCCGTAGGCAATGATCTGTTCCTGGTTGCCGTACATGAGCTGGGCCATGCCCTTGGACTGGAACACTCCAATAATCCTTTGGCTATTATGGCTCCTTTCTACCAGTGGATGGACACCGAAAACTTTGAGCTGCCTGAGGATGATCTACGTGGGGTTCAGCAGATTTATGGTAACCTGATGATTGTGATGTCGTAAACATGGCATTTCTGATTTTGCAGCATATTATCTCTGATCTATGGAAGCAGATTTCCACCTCAGAATAATAATTAAAAAAAAAGTCATTCGGACTTTTTATCTCACAATTTGGAGTTTTTCTTGCAAATTTGAATTTCTATCTCAAATTTAGAATATTTCATGAAAATCTGCAAGGTATAAACGTGAAATTCTGAGAATAAATTCAGCAATGTGAGATATAAAAAAGTTAATTGTGATGTGTCCAAGTACTTTTTGTATTTCTTGGTGGGAAAAAAGCTGTATTTCTTAAAATTGCAAGTTTATATCTAACAATTGAATACTTTTCCCCCCACAATTCTGACTCGTATAAACTTGCAACAAAAAAAAAAAAACATTAAAAAAATAAAATAAATTCTAAATGTAACCTTGAAAAATGCAAAAAGTCTGAATTGTGAGAAATAAAAATTGTGAGGGGGAAAAAGTCAATTATGAAACAAGTCAAATACTGTTTTATATATATTTTTTTGTTATAATTGCAAGTTTATAAGTTCATAAGATTTTGTACAAGTCAGAATTGTGAAAATAAGCATTCATACTGATCAAGTGTGCAGTTTAAAACAGAATAAGTGTTTAGTTGAAGTTATTGCATAGCGGTCAGTGCGTTAGACAATGTGCAACATTTGTTCAGGTCTGGTGCATTTAATTTTCTGGATCCTGTTATGTGTTGTTCTCCTTATCATCTGCCTGTGAGTAAGAAGTGCAGAAAATGTTTATAGGCACTTTATAGATTTACAGCTTTAGATAGCTGTTAGTTTCCTGGTTCAGTCTGGACCAGAGTTATTATAAACATGTGGTGTTGTAAATTTTGTTTGTTTGTTTGTTTACAGTAAGTAGTTTAAATGCTATTCAAGCTTATGGTGTAAGGTTTCTAATATTTGTTTTTGCTTTAAGCTGGTTTACTTTGCGTTTGACCAGGTCATGTTTCTTTGAAACTTTGTGGTCTTTGTGGACTTTAGTAATGTTTGTTTTAGTTTTGCATGAGGGAGTTTCAGCTGTGGGGAGAACTGCATGCATCATTCCCACTTTAGAAGAAAGTTATTTTGGTTATGTCATGGCAAATTCATAAATCATTTAACTTATTTTTGTTTTGTTTTTTGCGAGTTTGCGAAGACCAGCATCACTATTATAGCTCATACATTACAAATTGAAGAACATATTTTCTGTTTTGCATACAAAAAAAAATTAAACCTAGTTTTAGGACCATTAGCATTTAAAGTTTTGTGACATTTGTTTTCATGACAAATAAGAAATTTTGTAAAATCGCCCCCCCCCAATTCAAAATTTAATTTTGTAAAATCCCCCCCCAAATTGTCATTATTGTAACGGTTACTATTTTTTCCCCATTAATTCTCATTGTTGTCTCTCTACATTATCATTACGCATTGCATTAATTAATGACTGTAATACTGTAATATTTTTTTATTGAAATCTAAATAAAGACAGTACAACAAATACTACCGTGTTGTTTAAAAATGGTACAAATATTGCTAGAAATATCAATTTACCAATACCAATAAACAGAAATACCAATACCAATTTAAATCTACATAAAGACGGTACAACAAATCCCTACCGTTTTGTGTATAAATGCTAGAAAAATGATTACAAAATATTATAATTAAAAGAAAATATTAAATTAAAAAAATAATTATTTATGACAATTGTAATAGGAAATAATGTCAAATTATTAATGGTCAGCAAATAGGCTTCATTTATTTTTATCAAAATATATGTTCTTATTTTATGGGATGAAATGTGACCTGGACGTGTTCTGTTTTGTAAAATTTGCATAAAATCTAGTTCTCCATATTATATTTATCATAGACTGAACTAAGATGTTGCCACAATGCTATTCTATTATTTATACAAATGCTGTAAGTAATTTGAGTTTGTTTGTTTCTTGTAGGACCCCCTAGCAGTTCTCCGACTCAGGCTCTCCCCACTGTGACCCCCCGGCGACCAGCCCATCCAGACCCCAGGGCACCCCATCCTCCGAAGAACCCTCCCGGAGCGCCCCCTCGCCGGCCGGACAGGCCTCGCACTACCGATCGCCCAGATCACTACGGCCCCAACATCTGCGAGGGCAATTTTGACACAGTCACCATGCTCAGGGGAGAAATGTTTGTTTTTAAGGTGAGCTAAAGACCCTACATATCCACAGACTTTCTCTGCATTATGGCAATGAGAATTACATTTCTCATTTTAGTTTCATAGTAATAAAATCGCTAAAAAGTCTAAAATTGCATTGTCTACATGCAAAATAGAATTTCATTTTTCCCCATTGGATTTTGGATGCAATGTGTCCCAGGCACGTTTTTGACAGGCTTCATGAGATTCACTCAGCCGCTGTAGTGCTTTCTGAATCAGATCAGCTCAAGCGCTGAAACAATAACAGTGCACGGTTCCAGGTGAAAGCCCTGACATGCAGGTGGAGGCCCGCTGAGGCCGGCCTGCTCTCAATCAGGCTTTGTTAGGCAATGGGCTGTAAAAACCCCAGTGCTGGTCTTTGTTACGGGGCAGAGCTCCATAAAGAGGAAAGGAGTTATGTATTTAAAGTCTGGAGTTGATCAGGAGATACATCAGACTTCATCTGCTTTGTGCCGTTTGCGGTTTAGTGGTCGCGTCACGTCATGTGATTTGTTCTTGCATGAAAGAAGTGCTCTCTGTGGCAGAGTGTCTTTAATTCCACTCTCTTTTTATCTGGAACAACACTGTCCACATCATATGATCTTTCACTTTCTTTCCATTAGATGAAAAAGGCTTTAGTCTTGCTGTTGGAGAAATTAGAAGGAATGTACAGTATCTGAAAGAACGAAAAGATGCTTGTTCTTGGAAATGCTTGACAACACATCCAACACTAAATTCTCATGAGGTCATTTAGCAAATATGTCAGTGCCAGAGTTAACTTTACTGCAGATAGATATCTAGGGACCAAAATAGCATGGATTCTTGCGGGTGGGTGTTTTGACTAATGCATAAAATGTGAATTTTACATTTGTGTCTTAGGATATGATAGGATAGGATAAAAGAAAGAAGGAAAAAAAAAAAAAAAAAAAATTCTAAAATGTTTTTAATATATAAGTGATTGTTGTAATAAAATAATATAATCTTGCTACATTATAAATTAAATTAAATAAAAGTTATAATAATAATAATTTTAATGTATGGATGTTGTAAGTACTAATAATAATAATAATCCATTTTATATTTTATTATTTAAATGTAGATATAATCTTCATTATTAAAACATTAAAATTCAATTTTTCAATTTTTAGCCATCTTATTTGTAGATGTGGTGAGCCAGAGGCAGACCTTCGGCAAGCACAGTTTGTTGGAAAATATTCATGCGTTTTTGTTACAGGTGTTACTGTTTAACTGGCCACAGAATTTAAGTTATCCATTGGACAACAATCAGATGCCCTTGAGTGAAGGACCACCCAACAGTAATCTGCATTTCCCATGCTTAAAAAGGCAGTTTTCTGAAATAAGGTTTTTTTTTTTTTTTTGGTCCCCATTTCCCCATGTAACAGTCCTACAAGTGTCCTCGTGCAAAATTGTGTTCCTCCATGGAACAACAAGGGGTGTGTGTGTGTGTGTGTGTGTGTGTGTGTGTGTGTGTGTGCACGTGTGTCTGTTTGTGATGAGGTGTTGGGGTTGAGGAGTGTGTAGGGAGAAAGCAGGATAAATTTAGAGTGTGTTGGTCGCAGACTCGGCTCTGGTTTTAATTTGGCCTTGGTTTGGAACATACTAAAGGTCCTGGTGGAAAGCCAGAAGTGTAAAGGATACAATGAGTGTATGTACCATGTACCTGATGTGTTTGTCTTTACATAGAATGTATACATGATTTGTTTGTGTTCGCAAACAGTATTACTACTGCAGCTGCTCATGTTATTGGTCAGATGTCCTAAATATTCAACTTCTGTGCATAACTTGTCAGTTGAAGGCAAAATAATATATTTTGAAGAATGCTGGTAACCAAACAGTTGATGGTAGCTATTGACTTTCACAGAGAACTGCAGGGCAGGTTGTAGGCCTAGGAGAGTAAGACTTCTTCGTCTGGAGGAGAACCAGAAGCCCTCCTATTCTTAGCAGCGCACATGTCAACTGAGGGTTGTGGGACTGCTAATAAACCTGACCACCATTAGGAGAGAAATACACAACCATTATCATGTGGTCGCTGATTCATGTCTTATTGCTTCCTCAGGGCCGCTGGTTCTGGAGAGTGAGGAGGAACAGAGTGCTGGATAACTACCCAATGCCTATTGGACACTTCTGGAGGGGTCTGCCGGGAGACATTGATGCTGCATATGAAAGGCATGATGGGCGATTTGTGTTTTTCAAAGGTATTTTCCCTTTCCGACTGCACTTGAAAACTGATTTAGCTCTGTGCTGTTAAAAGTTAATATAGACCATAAAAATGCTATATTCATGAGAGAAATTATTACCCAGGCTGGCAGAATTACATCACATTGAAGTGCTTTTTACATTAGAACAAACCATTGATTTTGACGTTTGTCATTTAGTACAGGAAGTACCCTTGATTTCCCTCAGCCATTAATGTGTTCAGTTGATGGATTTACAGGTGAGTTTTAGGCCCTGTCCACACGAACGCAGTTATTTTTAAACCCGCAGATTTTTTTCTATGCGGTTTGGCCGTTCATCCACACGCAAACGCAGCACCAGTTCACTGAAACCGCCTGCCAGGGTGAGCATTTTCAAAAACTCTGGTTGCAATGTTATGATCGTGTAGATATCGAAACCGGAGTTTTTGGCTTGTGACATCAGAGCATGCGCTGTTATCTCCTGTTATCTCCGCCTACTGGAGACTTTTTCAGGCTTCTGATTGGCCAATATGGCTTTACAGTTGAGATTATATCGCCAACTGGTGGTTTGGCATGCTCTTGACAGTGCTACTACATAGCATGCATTTGTGTTTTCATGTGAACGGAGATTTTTTTAAAAAATGGAAGAAGGAAAAACTCTGTTTATAAAAATACACGTGTACGTGTGGACCACGACTTTTTGGTTGATATATGAGTTAAGGGTAAATGACAAAATGAACTTTGAGCTGCATAATTCTGGCCATACATTTTGTTTGCTTCAATCAGGACAGTAAGTATTTTTGCCATTTTTTATTTTTTCCAGCTACTGAAAATTTTGAATTTTTAAAAAATTAACATTTTAGTATTTTGCATGATGTATTTTTTTTGCAGTTCTCTGCCCCACCACCAAAAATAATAATATAGTGTATTTTTTTGCATTACAATTTTTCCTATACCTATAAATTCATAAATATACTTTGCTCTAGTCTGCTCAGTTTGTCACGGTGCAAACATTACTAATTAGTTTTGAATTTTTATCCATTCTTACTGGGTTTTCCAGAACTTAAAAAAAAGTAGAGTTTCAGAGACATTTTTGGTTCATACAGTATATGGGTTTAAGAACTAAATGTAATTTGGCGTCGAATAATTCTGAAATTGGCCATATATTTTGCAAAGGAAGCAAAACACACATTTACTCAACAATAAGATTTTTTTTTACATAACTATAATTAGACTAGCTAGTAAAGAAAACTTTCAATGAAAAATAGTCTAAACTCTTAACTCTTTATTGGTGCATATAAAAATGTAAAATACAAACTTAAAAAAATGGTGGAGTGAAAAAAGTTTCACTGTCCTACTACCAAATGTTTTTTTTATTTATTTAGAATTTTACATTTTTGTATGGGTCAGAATTAAAACAAATTTTAATGTAAAAAAAATGAAAACAAATGTTACTCTGTTTTATTTATTTACATAATAATGTAACTCCATTACACATAAATGCACTTTGCTGTGCAAACATTGTTGATTGCTTTGTAATTCTTAATCCATTGTTACTAGGGCTTCTAGAACATTTACAGGTCATATTTGCAATTTCAACAACATCCATGCTTAATATCCAGCTAGATAACTTTACCCTGGTGTCATATTTAAATCAGCCCAATTTATAACAGGAAACCAAATCCAAAAGTCATAAAACTACATGAACAGTGTCAATGAATGGCTCTGGTGCAAAGTCAACTGGTCTGAAACTCGGTCAGTGGGCCACTCTCATTATCAAGCCCTGCCAGCAGATTGAGATCAAAAACTGCTCAAACCACAGTGAGGTTTCCCACATTAGTTATACATATCAACACCCTGCACCCCTGAAACAGACATCTAATAACTTCCTGGTGAAGATTTCTGTGAAGATGAATGCATATTTGTTAGACTTGAGGAAAGCTGGCTCCAATAAAGAAACATTTACGTGCATGGCAAGTAATGATGTCATTGGCAAGGCCCTTTAAAATGTGGATTTCTGCCATTGGAGAAAACCAGGAGACCAAAATCTTAGGAGCAACATCTGGTCTTAGTGAGGCGAGGCCATTGCGTCAGCTAGTGCTTCTACCAGATGCTGACAGCAACGGTTGGACTTGGACATGGGCCGACTGAATCAAACGGGTCCATGAGGATGGTGCCTCAGTGTCTGCCATACTGTAAAATAATAAAAGCTCAAGTTTATCCCAGTGTTTCTGTAACGGCTACATGCGATGCTTTCGCTGTCGCTTTAACCACTAAAATGTGGGATTTGAACCAAACCCGCATTGTTGGTGCATCTCTTGCAGTGCTGTAGTGCAGTTATTTGAGTTATAACAGAGAGTAAACACAAATCTGTGGTTGAGTTTTGGAGTTTGTATTACTGTGCCAAAGGTTGGAAAGTCCCTGTACATGCACCATGAAATCCTGAGTGTTGCTGCCTCCCACTTCTTGTCTTTTCTACTTCCTTGCCATTGTTTTCAACCTCTGTTCTCTTTCTTCATGTCCATTCATGAACTTTTGACGTTTTTTTAAAACCTGCTTTCTAGTGGTTAACCAATATGTTTTTTCGATGGGTGGCCGATGTATAAACCTGTATGATAGTAAATGAGAATAAAGCTGTGTCTCATTTGCTGTATTGGATACAGATTTCGAAGGCCACACCTTTAAAGTCAGAGAAGGTCGAACCAAGCTTTGTTTATTGGATAACGCACCATTTCACCAAGCTCAAATCATCTCAAATTATCTCTCTCTCTCACAAAAAAAAAAGAACCCTGTCATCACCAGTGCGCAATTAATCTAGGGACAGCCTGTGCTGCAAAGGATCCATTCTTTGTATCCTTCATGGCCCAGGAAACAAAGGCTGTATTTGAAGGAGTATTTTAATTGTGTGTGTGCCGCCATCCCAGAGTCTCCACAGTATCAGTTCAATGTGATGTTCAAGTGACGTACAGGGTTGCTTCCATGCGCTGACTTATACAAGTACAGTGTTGTAGTGAAATGTTTTGTAACCTTTTGTTGCGCCGCTGTGACGCATTCGGTCTTGGAATGCAGCCTCTGAATTGGGACACCACTAAACATAGAATTGCGGAAATATTACATAAAAAATCTTTCAAAAAACATTTACACAATATTTAATAGAAATTTACAAAAAAGTGTCAGATTATCACTACTGCCTCTTTCTATCCACCTGTAGGGAATCAGTATTGGTTGTTCAGAGAAGCCAACCTGGAGCCCGGCTATCCTCAAGAACTGGTGGACTATGGTAGAGACATCCCATATGACAAGATAGATACGGCCATCTGGTGGGAACCTTCTGGCTTCACTTACTTCTTCAAAGGAGACTGGTGAGGGGCTACTCTTATTTTTTGTTCTGCGAATAATTCTGCCTCTAATGTTTATTGTCTAATCATTCCCTTGAGTTGTTTTGGATGCCTTACTGACCCTGTTTACACCTGCTCTTAACATCAGTCTCGGGTGACCTGATCACAAGTGATCAGTCGAGACAGATTGATGTTTACTCATGGTATTAACATGTCTTGCATGCTTCTTTAATGACCACCCCAGATCGGATTTCATCAAGGGGCGGGGATCAGGGTTTTTTTGATGACAGATATCCATTTTCATTAAATCGGGCAAGGGACATGAAATGAAAATCTATTCATTTCAAAATAAATTTTAATTCTCAAATACACTGACCTCATTACACACTTTAAATGATTATCTATTATATATATTCATCTAAATAAAAATGTATTTAAACATTTGCAGGAAGGCATAAAAGTCAAAAATTCAGGGGGATACAATATATGAACTGTCAATAAATCATAATTCATACAGTATAATGAAAAAGGCAAATTATGAATTGTCATATTTTCGGCTAGACGTCTTAAGAACAATGTTTATTACAATTTCACAGAAATGCGAGCGAGGGATTCGTAGTAGGGACCAGTTTTTAACGTAACGGCTTTGCTATTCGAACTTTTGGAATTGGGAAAATCCAGCCATGGTGAGAGTGCCAAAATCAAGTCATGTGTGTGCGAACTAACATGCAGAAAAGTAAGAAAAAGGAAATTACCGTTATGGATCAGATTATGTTATGTATGGACCTCTTTAGACAAAGCAAGGTTAATTTAGTATTTCCCCAAAAAAATGTATCATTAAAAAAAACCTGATATTTGTGAATAATAATAATAAATACATTTATACAATTTTATTGTTTTATAATGTTATATTACATATACAAAAGATAGTACTTTTTACTTGGTTGCAACATGTAACTAAATTATTTTTTTTTATTAAATGTGATAAATCTAGATGTCAACCTTGTTCATATATATTTGGCACAATGATAAAATGTTACATAAGTAGTAGGGGTGTCCCCGACTAAGGATTTTCATAGTTCAATGGGATTTTTTTTTGTGGAAAATACATGACCAAGAGTAAGTCAGACATTGACAGCCATAATCTGACGTAACACACAGGGGAAATGTGAAAAGGGTGTCGTGCAGATACAAACGGGGTAAATAATGTTTTATGTTTTGATTAAAAGATAGTTAACATTAAACCCTAAGAATTCACAAAATGTTTTACAATAGTGCTCTCATTATAACGTTATGTATATGACAGTAGTTATTAATGTTCTGCATTTCTGTTTTGAGCTGCGCACGCTGAATATGACCATTAGAATGAAGCATTAGATAGCATTTTTTTAATCAATGGGATTTAACTCATTATTTATCTCATATAGAATACGCTTCGTTAATTATACAACATAACGTTTATATTACGACTTATAGGCTATCTGCACATAATGCCCCGAATGCATGAACGTGTTTGCGCGGCTCTGAATGAACTCCTTTTTTGGATGCGTTCTTCACGAAACAACGTGCAGAAGCACGGCAACTAAACTCAAAAAATTCACAGCTTTTTATTATAATAGTGTTCTCATTATAATGTTATGTATATGACATTCCCAGTCATTAAATTCTGCATTGTTGTTTGTCCTGCTCACGCTGCGCGCTGAAGAGATAATCACCTACAAAAAGTACAACAATGAAGCGCTTTACTGCAGCGCAACTCAACCAAATGCATCTTATACGAGATAAATAATATATACACGATATTAAGCGGCTGAAATGTTTTGAAATCACTTGCACCCTACCTGATCGAAAAAATCCAGTCTTTCACTCTACCTGTTGCGTCTTCGAGACGCTCGAGACGATCCTCTGTCGGTCACGGGTTATGGAAAGTGAAACTTAAATCTATAGGGTTGGTTGGATTTATTCACGCACGTTAAACTATTTATTTAAAGCTTATTTCTTTTCAGATTCTTATTTACAGTATTATGTATATTAACCTACTGGGAGAAAACCGGTAGTTCTATGTGAAATCAGACATTTGAGCACCCCCATATAGCCAAAATGGCATGATCTTAACACCTCAGCGAATATTCGACTGTGAGATTGATAGCCGAATCAGGCTCCTCCTATCGAAGCATCGAATCGTCGACTATTCAGGGTCACCCCCTAATAAGTAGTGTTTTTTTCAGTGTTTGTTTTGCATCAGCATTTATGATAAACATTTAAAGTGACCACATAGAATATGGTTAGTGATTTCAGTGCTGTGCCCTTGTGATCAGAGCATCTGTGATAAATGTTAATAGCATGTGTAAATGGGGTCTCTGTGCTGTTGCTTAAATGGCTGCATCAAGAAAAGGCAGAATGATTTGCATTGAGGTGTGTTTAATAAACTACAGGTACTGGCGCTTTAATGAGCACTCCAGAGCCGCAGATCAGGACTACCCTAAGCCAATCAGTGTGTGGGGCACTTCTGTGCCGTCTTCTCCCAAGGGGGCCTTCCTCAGCGATGATGGAGGTGAGTGAGTGAAATGGTGTGTGGGGTTGAGGGGTCATCCAGTGCCTGTCACCTTAATGTACAGGATGGATGGAGATCAATCAGATCAATCAGATGGTGAAACAAAGGAAGTGAGAGAATGTAATGTGTGAAATGTGATTTGAGGAAATAATGTGATATTATATGGAGACACTTATATCACTGAAAGCGCTTTCCCATTTAATGGAATGTTCCTGGTTTAAAACAAATTAAAATGTGTCGACAGGATTTGTGGCATGCAATCGATTACCATAGATAGACTATAATTTTGCCTTCTAAAAGTCCTAAGTTTGAAAAAAGTACAGTAATGGACATGTAATAGTACATTTATAAGTTTAAAAGCAGAAATGTGCAGCTTGTAGTTTTGTTAAAGCAAAAAGTTCTTATTTAATGTTATTTGAGCTGTAAATTTCAGTCTGAATTGTCCATTTATTGGATTAAGTTCTAGTCATGTGTTACCCATGTAATTCGAGTGGCTGGATTTGTCTTTGTAAATGGTCCCGTTCTGGTATTCTTGAAGGTAATGTGCGAACGGTAGAGAGTTGCATTACAAATTTGTGACGGTTAGCAATCTGATTATTGAGACCACCTCAGGATCACCTCAGCTGTCTGCCAATTGCATGACATTTAAATCTGTTGCATAGACCAGAAATAGTAGTTCAGATTTAAATTTATTTATACTGTACTTATTTACATGGTCAGCTGTAAATGTATTGCGCAGAACCTGAGATAGCAGTCTGATCCATCAAGAAGGTGACTAAGTGCCAATAGGCCAAGTGTGTATTTTAATGTTCATCCCATAGACTTCCATTATAAACATTACTAAAAATATACGTTAACAGTTGAGCTTCACATTAATTTAACCTGACAATCTCAACCCATATGGCAATATATTTTTTAGTTATTTGTTGTCTATTTTTAAACCATTTATTTTTTTCTCCATATTTTTCAATCCAAGAAAATGCATTCATGTCACATTTGAAGAAAACTCACACAACTCACACACACAGATATATATATATAACATATTATATTATACAAACACCACACCTATATATACAGTTATAGTACACCGTAATACTGTATAGATTCAATCATGACAACTCTCGGAACATTTTATCATGGTGATGGATATGACAATGTTAAAGTATTTGGTCTTGGCGGAACAGATCTGCTACGCTGCTGCTGGATTGTTGCTGCTGTTGGTTATTGCTGTTGTTTTAGATTATTGCTGCTGCTGCAAGCAATTACAGGAACTTGCTACTGCCAATGCACATGGTGTTACGGTGCCGTGAGTATTTAAGACATACTGCTGCTGCACAAATAGCATATAAAATAACCCGTAGCAGAACTATACAGGTGGAGCTGGGAAAGGTGGAGAGTTTCAGAGAAACTCTGAAAGCGCACTGCAGGAATATCAAGTGAATGCTAGCCAGCCATATAAATGCAAGCCAGTAAGCTAATTGGCTGCATATGCAACATGAACCAATCAGCTTGTGCCAAGTAGTTTTAACTCTCTGAAATCATCGGTTACGTTAACAACCATCAGAATGCACATTAGAAGTTCATGACTGAACTATATATATATATATATATATATATGTGTGTGTTTATGTATATGTATAGTTTTATAGTTTATAATTTTGATAAGCTATCTGGTTGAGCTTTTATGTAATTTCAGTGATACACTTTTAACACATTTTTCTCTCTTCAATCTTGTTTGTCTCTCACACAGCTTATACGTACTTCTACAAGGGTACAAAGTACTGGAAATTTGACAACCACAGAATGAAGAGCGAGCCAGGGTACCCAAAGTCCATTCTTAGAGACTTCATGGGCTGTAACGTGGACCTCAATCCTGACAGAGACACTGATGTGGATCCGGGACGCAAGTGGCCTGACAGGCCACCCTTCAACCCAGATGCTGGCAAAGACAAAGACAAGGAAAAGGACAAAGAGAGAGACAAGACCAATGATGTTGACTCTAAAGAGGAGACTGAAGAGAAAACGAATGAGGTGGATGTGGTTCTGAAGGTAGACGAGACAGAGCGCACCATGAACATCATCATGGTGACGGTACCCCTGGTCCTGGTGCTGTGCATCTTGGGATTGATCTACGCAATCATTAACACACTACAGAGGAAAGGAGCACCCACGTATTTAGTTCACTGCAGACGTTCACTGCAGGACTGGGTTTAACCTCTCAGAATGACCCTCGATCCCTGTTCTGCCCTTTCATTTCACACGTCCAAAAACTTTGCGCACACAAAACACCACCATAAACATGCTTACAAACATACACATACATACAGATACTGACACACATCATATTCATCTTCACCCTTCTTTTCCTTTCTCATGGTGCTCTCCTAACATATTGACTAGTCTATTTATATCAGAAAGTTTGCACATTGATTTTTTTGTTCGGTTTTTCTTTTCATAATATCTTATTTTCTTTTAAATCAGTTGTTTGTGGGTTTTTTCTTAATTTGTAATTTTAGGATGTCACAATTAGTCATCTGTCATTACAGCGTAAATGATGAACGGGAAGTCTTGCAGAGCAAAAAGAGAGGAAAGGGAAAGCGGAGAAAGGAATATCTCTCTTAGGAATATTTCTGCATCCATTCACCTTTTCTCAGGACTCTCAGCTGTGGTTTTCCAACTGGCCGGGCAAGTCGTAATATATCATCATAAAGACTGTAAGGACTGTGGCCACTTGCATCATAACTTGTTGATATACAGTGGGGTTCAAACGTCTGAGACCACATGGAAGTCTGGGATTCAAAATCTAAATGAAACCTAAAAATAAATAGGATTTTTTTCATTCTTCATTTTAAAATTTTTTGAGTGACCACATCACTTGAGTGAAGAAAATCATGGTAATTTTTTTCAGCTAAAATTGTTATGCTAATAATATTTTAATATAGAAAGCATTTATTGTGTTAAAAAAATATTGCATTAGTATTGCATTAATCGACCCTCCTTTTTGGAGCAACTGGACCTGGTTATTCAACCAGTAACTAAGTCCAGTTGCATTTGGCTGAATTTTACCTGCTATTTGTTTTGATGTCATAAAATAGGGACTTTTCTCTAAATTTTGCTTACCTACTGCGATCATAACAAAAAGTCACATTTTATTGCCCCTTGTTTTAACAACTGTGCCTTGGTCGTGCCAGCCAGACATGTTTTATGTGGTCCTGTCCATATTTTTAGAGCCCTCCTGATTTCTTCCTTGCAAGCTAAAGTGTTTTTATCTCCCAAATGTCCCATGACACTGTGGCAATTATACAGTTTATTGTCTGAGAAACATAACACTTAGGTTGCTTTCATTTAAAGGGTTTGAAAAAACTTGAGGCATTGAGCAAGATTTTACTTTGCTGGTGCTGAAGCCATTTGCTGCGTGCATATTTATATAATAGCATTTTCATATTTTCATTTGATTGAACGAAAGAGCTATATAATGAATACCACTAGCGTACATACACCAATTTAAAACTCAGTAAAATACACTTGAGAAAGCTTCTCGGGCCCAATTAGAAATAAAAGCCTTAGTGGGGCCCACTGTTTTAGGGAATGTTAGGTAATAGTCTAATTTTGAAAACAGCAGGAGGTGATAGCCATTGCTAACCTCTTTCTACCCCAACCCAAAGCTCTCCCTACCAAAGAAATATTACTTTCATTGACATAGGTGGGCTGAAACGAGAGGGAAAGAAGTAGGGATAACTGTGAGTTCAAAAGAAAAGGGTTTAGATGCAGAAACCTTATATCTTAAGTCTTTGGGAAAGGGCTTATGGTGAGTCTGAACTGGATTGTATTACAGTGATGGGATATTTTAGGGGTGGGGGTGTAATAAACAAGCAGGAGTGGGATAAACCCAAAAAAAGCTCCCTCTAGAAGGCTGAAACATACTCATACGCAAGTATGTGGACGTGTTTAGTTACCTCAATTTTATGTTGCATTCTCAGCATTTCCACAAGGGGCGCTATAGCGTATATTAGCATAAATGTAAAAGTAAATTAATTTCCAAATAGGACCTTCTGTGGCTAGATGTTTTTTTTTCAAGCCTCTTACTGTTAGGCAGCATTAGTTTGAAGCGAATCTTGCTGAGCAAGTTTAGGTTAGTTACACTGTCGACATAGCTACCTGAATAAAGCTTTCATTAATACTTGACATTTCAAGGTCTCCATCACCTTACCTTGAGGTTTGAATATGCACATTAAGTATATCTGATGAGACGGTCCACTTGAAGTGCATTGGCCTAGCATTCACATCTGCATTAGCATACTTGCGTAGAGTATATATTTTGGCCTAAGCTTGAGATGCTTGGTAGATAGTGTGTGTAGCAATATCATCCCTACATGAGAGCTTGCTGGCACACAATCCCATGGCCCACATTGCCAGGGTCCACTGCCAGTTATTTTTGGAGCGCATTCCTTGACCACCAGCAGAAACAGGATCCCTGTTTCATTCACGACTTATTCATGCTGATGTGATCTACTAGGCAAAGTAGACAAATTAGGCAAGTTTCCTAACATTGTAAGATATAACCGCTGTCAGGTAGGTCTGTGTTTGCTTTCTGTGGTGTTTGCTTAGTCTAGTGTCTAACCTACATAAACTCAGCTAGTATACTCGGACATGGAAAGCATTAAGAAACAAACCACCGCCACTTTTTAAAGTGCCTCTGACAAAATCTCAGTCATTTACTCTTCACAATCAGCGAGAGAGTTTCTCCTTTTGCACTGGGAGACGCAGATGTAGAGGAGAGAACGAAAGTGAGTGGTATTATAAATATTGCCCTGTCAGACAAGGTAGAGCAAAAAAGCACTTTGATAAATATTATTGGAAGAGTAGAGGAGACACAGGACAGTCATGATCGGAATGCTGTCACTGATGAATCCCGCCGAATATCGTTGCCAGGCGATCCGCCCCTCCTCACAGTGCTCCTGTCGTCCGAGGAGATTTGGAGGAAAGTTAATCAGACATAAAAGCTCTTCCGTCCCTCCCCCGACGCCCTCTACCTTCTCCTACAGTCGCCCAGATCAATGAGGAATACATAAACAAGCTTGAAGGATATCTGAAACGCTCACTCTCAGGGGCTCACTCAGGCCTTATGGCTGTCTTATTCCCGCTCCAGCCCGTTCTTTGTCTATTTATCACACTCCTTTATGGCCTTTTTCCATAATTAGTCACTTTTACAAGGTATTTGCATAGTATTTTGGAAATACTGTAGTACCACGGTAATAACATTTTTGGACAAAACCAAATACAATGGAATTCTTTGAAGTACCTTGGAATCGAAATCATACTGAATCACGTATGGCATTCAAGGCCGATCATGGTTCCTTGAGGCCCCTGAGCAAGAATCTTTGGAGCCCCATTCCTTTTAGTTCCACCTCTATTGGTAGACCTGTATTAGGCAACAAAATTAGAGAACACATTTTGCTAGGATAACATTAGTTGACCAACAACAGTAGCCAAGAGCTGTAGTGATCTAATGGGAACTGAAAGGTCAGCAAATGCTGTTTTTGTTAAGGTGACCAGGGCCCCAGCTCCTGAGAGGCCATAGTGGTCAGTTCACTCTGCATGCTGTGAGGGGCCTGGAGCCTTAGAAGTCAGCTCGGTCTGTATTCGTTAAGGGGCTAGGGGCCCCAATGGTCATGTCCCACTGTATGCACAGGGTTTCCAGGGGCCCTAGCGATCATGTCCCACTCGAGACCCTACTGGTAATGTCCCACTGTAGGCTGGGGCCCTAGTGGGAATGCCCAATTGTATACACTGGGCAGACCAGGAACATAGTGGTTATGACTCACTGTATGCGCCGGAGGGTCTGGGGCCCAGGGCCTTAGTGGTCATGTCCCACTAAATGCACCAGGATGCCAGGAGCCCTAGCAATCATGTCCCACTAATGTGTTTGGTAGCCCAGGGCCCTAGTGGTCAGTTTGATCTACTGAGACTCAAGTATCCTAGGCAGTCCCTTTGGCAATCTTTCACACAGTCTTAGGCTTTGGCGGTCCCTGGGAACTGGCCGCACTGGTACAGTCCTAGGTTAAATATACATCTGATACATTCACTGTACCATGGTATCATTGTGGTAAGGTTGTAAGGGCACTAGTTTAGTATGCATAAAAGATTATTACTTATAGTATATTTTGTTTCAACACAGATTTTTTGATTTCAGAGACGATAAGGGTGATTAAACAAAATTGTGGTAGACAATGACTGATGAATAATCAAAACAGTCTGTTTACTTGTTAGTATGTGATACTGTAGCTTTATAGGTCTAACATTTTCTCCGTCATCTCGAGTCAACTCTTGGCCAAGTTTAGGACTGGCTCTTATAACAATGGCCCCTCTCTCTTGCTGCATTATTGTCCTGCACATTGCTTCTGGCCAACAGGAAGATAGACTGGGCCCTCAGCCAGGGCCAGAAAGCTTCCTCCCACCAAGCCTCACACTAGCATTGCATACTAACAGCAGCCTCTGTTCAGAAGGCTTTTGGTGTGAATCATGGACGTTGACTGTTTCGGTCACACCATTCTCATAAACGCAGCTCAGGACCACTGCTACTTTTATGTCTGACCACCCAATGATGCTACATATGCAGAGTGAATTCTCTCTGTGTCTGTGTATATTCTCCTGATATAAACTTGAGCTCTGATCAGAGGTGCCTCTAAGAACATCCGTCCACACCATTTATTAACCAGCTGCAGTTATTTGACTGCAATCATTGTTGACTTACTAAATAAGTAGCCGAAAAAGGCTGAGATATGTTGTCTTCACCTTTGTGGAATCAGCCGAGTAGAATGAGACAGTGTATTTGCTTTTGTCTGCATTGTTCTGTGACAATGACATATTCAAAATCAAATCGGCCTGTTGTGCAACAATGCATCTAGGCAATGCACACTGTCCTGAAGGGAATTTTAACGAGCCTTACAAAAACATGCTGTTTAAAACTAGACAAAGCATTTTCAGACAAAAATATAGTAGCAAATCACTAACATTTAAAGCAATGCTGTTAATGTGCACAAAGTTGTGCTGCAGTGTTTTCTTAAACACCTCATCATCTCCATTAATGGTGGTAAAATGAAATTTAGTTTAATTATATTTTCAGTTAATATTTTTTCTTAATATTATCTTAAATTTGGTCATTTTTAAAATTGTAAATAGTACCTTTTCAATATTTTTCTTTAGGGTTTTTTTTTATTATTAATTATTTTTTTTTTTAAGATGTTTACTGGTAATAACATTCCGATTTGTGTTTTTGATTTTTTTTCTTATGTAGAAACTGAGGCTTTTATACATTTGTGTTTGTTCACATCTTCTGAGTGTGTTTAACAATCCATGCTGGACATGTAAACAGTAATAAAAGAAAAAAAGATGTTAAAGAGTCATGTCTTCGCTTTCTGCTGAATAAAAAAAGTTCCACAGTTATGTCTCAAAAATGTAGGCCTTTTTAACGTCTCTTCAAAGTCAACATGAAATCAAAATTGACCCAATTTAATACTGTACGTAAGGCCAATTATTCTGGTCGTTAACAATTCAACAATGCACCACATTTCACGTCAAGTCAAGTCAAGTCACCTTTATTTACATAGCTCTTTTAACAATAAAGATTGTGTCAAAGCTTTACAGTATTAATTAGGAAAATAGTGTCAATAAGGCAAAATGACAATAGTAAACACTAAATATTCAGTTAAAGGCAGTTCATCATTGAAATCAGTGATGTCAACATCCAGCTCAGTTAAATAATATCTTTGCAATTATGTCAACGATAAAGCTGGAAATTAAGTGTCCCCAACTAAACAAGCCAAAGGCGACAGCGGCAAGGAAACAAAACTCCATCAGTGACAGAATGGAGAAAAAAAACCTTGGGAGAAACCAAGCTCAGACAGGGGGCCAGTTCTCCTCTGGCCAGACGAACCAGCAGTATGGAAAAATCAATTTAAGACGTAATAAAACAGACGATGAACAATATTAACAGCAATTATTATAAATGCAATCAAACTTATAGCAAAATGTGGTAGTTCTGTAAGTTGTTTCAGGGTTGGCATCATCTGATGTCCTCTGAGGAGTTGCATCATCTCTTCTCAGGTGTTCTGGATCCAGACTGAAGCTTGTGTAAATCCTAGTTACGGCAAAAAACAGAGAAACAAATACAAACATAATTAGCGTAGCTGCTGTTCCAACCAAGCAAAATTGA
The DNA here is from genome assembly GCA_018155175.1 of Sinocyclocheilus anophthalmus. Classification (NCBI taxonomy): domain Eukaryota; kingdom Metazoa; phylum Chordata; class Actinopteri; order Cypriniformes; family Cyprinidae; genus Sinocyclocheilus; species Sinocyclocheilus anophthalmus. The sequence continues at coordinate 112,903 of JADLZN010000398.1, read as the reverse complement.
TTTGTTTAACCCAAACTAAAGAATAATAATGTGCATTTGATCAGATATAACTGCAGTAAAAGATTATGAGATGCATTATTTGAATGCTTGGTCAAAGAGATGTGTCTTTAATCTATATTTAAACAGAGAGAGTGTGTCTGAACCCCGAATGTTATCAGGAAGGCTATTCCAGAGTTTGGGAGCCAAATGTGAAAAAGCTCTACCTCCTTTAGTGGACTTTGCTATCCTAGGTACTACCAAAAGTCCAGAGTTTTGCGACCTTAGGGAGCGTGATGGATTGTAGCGTGGTAGAAGACTAGTTAGGTACGCAGGAGCTAACCCATTAAGGGCCTTATAGGCAAGTAATAATATTTTGTAACTGATACGGAACTTAATAGGTAGCCAGTGCAGAGACTGTAAAATTGGGGTAATATGATCATATTTTCTTGACCTGGTAAGGACTCTAGCCGCTGCATTTTGGACGACGTAGCTTGTTTCTTGAAGATGCAGGACAACCACCTAGCAATGCATTACAATAGTCCAGTCTAGAAGTAATGAATGCATGAACTAGCTTTTCTGCAAACAGGTAACATTTCGTAACTTGGCAATGTTTCTAAAATGGAAGAACACTGTTTTTGTAACATGGGAAATATGATTTTCAAAAGACAAGTTGCTATCTAATATAACACCCAGATTTTTGACTGTAGAGGAAGTAACCGTACATCCGTCTAGTTGCAAATTGTAATCCATGAGATTCGTTGTACTGTCTTTTGGTCCAATAAGTAATATCTCTGTCTTATCCGAATTTAATAGGAGAAAATGATTGGTCATCCAATCTTTTACATTTTTAACACACTCGGTTAGCTTAGATAATTTAGAAGTTTCATCTGGTCTTGTTGAGATATATAGTTGAGTATCATCGGCATAACAGTGGAAACTAATCCCGTATTTTCTAATTATATTACCAAGGGGCAACATGTATATCGAAAATAGCAGAGGACCTAGGACAGATCCTTGTGGCACTCCATATTTTACTGGTGATAATTGAGATGACTCCCCATTTAAATGAACAAAGTGGTAGCGATCGGACAGGTAGGATCTACCATCTTAAAGCCTGCCCTTGAATACCCATATAGTTTTGTAATTGATCTTTGAGTATGTCATGATCTATAGTGTTGAATGCAGCACTAAGATCAAGTAAAAATAGCAATGAGACACAGCCTTGGTCTGACGCAAGAAGTAAGTCATTTGTAATTTTAACAAGTGCAGTTTATGTGCTATGATGGGGGGCCTGAAACCTGACTGAAATTCTTCATAGAGATAATTTTTTTGCAGGAAGGAGCACAATTGAGCAGACACAACTTTTTCTAAAATTTTAGACATAAAAGGAAGATTTGAGATGGGTCTGTAATTTGCCAGTTCACTAGGATCTAGTTGTGGTTTCTTAATAAGAGGCTTAAAAACCGCCAGCTTGAATGGTTTTGGGACGTGACCTAAAGACAACGAAGAGTTAATAATATTAAGAAGCGGTTCTTCTGCTACAGGTAACAACTCTTTTAATAATTTAGTGTGTACAGGATCTAATAGGCATGTTGTTGGTTTAGATGCAGTGATAAGTTTATTTAGCTATTCCTGTCCTATAGCTGTAAAGCACTACAATTTATCTTTTGGTGCGATGAATGAAGCTAAAGTATTATACGCTGTAGAATCTACATTTGCTATTGTATTTCTGATGTTATATATTTTATCAGTGAAGAAATTCATAAAGTCATTACTATAAAACTGTGAGGGAATATTTAGATCGGGTGGCATCTGGTTACTTGTTAATCTAGCCACTGTGCTAAATAAAAAAAAAAGTGGATTGTTTTGGTTATTTTCTATGAATCTGTGGATATGCCCTGGCAGCTTTTAGAGCCTGTCCATAGCTGGACATACTGTTTTTCCACGAAATTCTAAAAACTTCCAAGTTAGTTTATTCTCCATTTGCGCTCAAGACTACGAGTTTTTTCTTGAGAGAATGGGTATTACTGTTGTACCATGGCGCAGTACGTTTTTCTCTAACCTTTTTCAATTTGATGGGGGCAACAGCTTCTAATGTATTAGAGAAGATAGTGCCCAAATTGCTAGTTATTTCGTCTAGTTCATTTGTACTTATTGGTACACAGAGCAGTTAAGATAAATCAGGCATGTTATTTGTGAATCTATCTTTAGTGGTTGGAACAATAGTTCTGCCCGGACGATAACGCGGAGCCATATAGTTAATATCAGTAATACGCAGCATGCACGATACAAGGAAATGAACAGTAACATCATCACTTTGATGTACGATATCTATATCAGTAAGATCAAATCCACGCGATATAATTAAATCTAGCGTATGAAAAATGAGTGGACCTGGTGACATTTTGCTTGACTCCAAAAGAATTTATTAGGTCAGTAAACGCAAGTCCAAATGCATAATTTGTATTATCAACGTGAATATTAAAATCTCTGACAATTAGCGCTTTATCAACAGTAACCAATAGGTCTGAGAGGAAATCTGCAAATTCTTTTAGGAAATCTGTATATGGCCCTGGTGGTCTATACACAGTAGCCAGAGCAAGAGATACGATAGATTTATTTTGCATATCTGACAGTGTTACATTAAGCATTAGTATTTAGAATGAGTTAAACCTGTATCCTATCTTCTGAGTAACATTGAGAATATCACTATATATTGTTGCAACACCGCCGCCACGACCAGTCTGACGGGGCTCATGCTTATAACAGTAGCTTGGCAGAGTAGACTCATTTTTTTAGGACCATACAGATCATCATTTCACAAGTAAAATGGGTTGCAAACAATGTCATGTTGACTTGAAACCCTTATAACATTAGCTAATCAAAAGTATGCATGAAAAAGCATTGTTCCACTTTCATCTGATGTTCATTGTTGTTCTTGCCTTTCATGGTTGCCCATGTTTTGTCCACACTGAACTGTACAGTGCAAACCTCCAGAGATCTCCACTGTAAACAAGCCATATCCCTCCCAACCCCCATCACTGGGCTCTCCTCTCTCCCAGGAGAAAGATCGGGTCCCTGAATCAGCCTACATTTCCTCTCCCTCAGGAAAGATCAGGGCCGCATGGGCCATGGGAGAGTGGGTGGGGTATTTATAGAGGTCTGCAGAAACAAAGAGAAAAGAAGTGAAACAAGCGATCGAAGCATGTAGAACAGGTGCCACAAAGTGGACTGCAGGAATCCAAGCAGAAACAATATATCCTGAGTGTGCTGTTAAGTTTTATACAGTTTTAATTATCATCTGTGCAGGAAGCTTTCTGGATCACTGCCAGTTTTACTTTCTGACAACTGCATGGTAAACCACTGGCATCTCACAGTACTAGAGTAGAATTACAAAAAGTTTTCAACAACACTGTGGCCTGACATGCAACTCTGTTTCTCAGATAAACTTTGTTTATTGCATGTTTAAATGATGAAAGTATAGGTCAGATTTGTGACTTGAGTTCCTTATGTCCTTTTTTTTAGTAATATTCCTGTTTGTTTAAATACCATTCCCAAATTTCTGTATGCTTGGATGACCTACACTACCATTCAAAAGTTTAGGGCCAGTGTTTTTTCCCCGCCAAAGAAATCAATAGTAATCTCAGTAAGGATGCATTAAATTGTGTGACAGTAAAGAGTTTTACATTGTTACTAAAATTTGTTTCATAGAACTTCTTTTGAACTTGCTATTTCTCAAATAATTTTGAAAACTAAAGTTCACACACGCACGCACGCACACACGCACGCAAGCACGCACGCACTCACACACAAACAAAAGCCTTGAAAAATATGGAAGCCTGTTTCCACCACAGGATTGTAATTGTAATAATAATAATAATAATAAAAAAGGTAACTGACCTTTTTCCCCTCACAATTCTGAGTTTATCTATTCTAGCCAAAGAATAAAGTGCAATGGTTAACTAAATTCTGCGTTTATAACTTTCATTGTGAAGTATAAACTTGTAATTCTGAGAAGTCAGAATGGTGATGAAATAAGTCACAAATACCCTTTTATGAGTTTTTCATAATATTTAACAATATTACTGTTTTTACTGCATTTTTTCAGAAAATAGTCTATAGATTTTACAGAAATAGTCTGAGTACTCAGTGAAATACTCGACACAGTTCGGTGCACTCAACTTCACTTTCCATTTCCAGTGTAACAAATGAACTGAATGGCTGCATCTGAAAAGCTGATAGATGCTGTCTCTGCAAGCAGCATACGGAGGTAGGAGGGCAACAAGGCCTGTCTAAATCCAACGTTTGTGTCACTTCCTGTCTCCTGAAAAGCCTCATATGATTGATTTTTGAAGGCAGCATAGATGTATCCTTTGCTGTCTTTGATATCCCACAATCCTGTGTGTTCCATTCTATAACAGTTGAGTTAACAAATAAAGATGGCATCTGAAAATTGTGGTGATGGCATGGTGTGTAAATGTAAGTATTTGACCAACTTTTTCCATTTTTGATGTCATTTCTAGTGAGAAATTAATAACTGCAGTAATTAAATACGTGCTTAATCATCGACGCTCTCTCTATTTTGTTATAGATCATTAAACTATTACGCTACCTCAGAAGTTTGTCCAAAATCAGTTTCGGGTAGGGCTGCAAAACGATTAATCGCGATTAATCACATACAAAAAAAGTTTTTGTTTGCATAATATATGAGTGTATACTGTGTATATTTATTATGCATACATAAATACACACACATGCATGTATTTAAGAAAAATAAGTTATGTTTATATATTAAATATATTTAATATATATAAATTATTACAAGTAGAATATATATTTACACCACACTATTTAAAAACAAATATATAAATGTAAGTGTGTATTTTTATATACATAATAAATATACACAGTACACACACATATACAGTATGTAAACAAAAACTTTTATTTGATGTGATTAAGCACGATTAATCGTTTTGCTCCCAAGCGGCAACCTTCCAGTCTCTCTCGTGAAACCAGCACGGAATTGACTAAAACTGCAATTCATCGACTGGACGCTAGAGGCTGGCTCCAAAAGGGAGACAGTCCCATAGACTCCCCATTTTAAAATGCCCAACTTTACAGCAGAAAAAAAATGTGTTTACAGCCTGGTACAAAAAGTGGTTTTGGTCTATATAGCTCATTTTGCCCTTCATGACAACTGTGAGGGGGGTGAATTTTTTTATAACTCATCCGTTTAAATTATATTAAGCCTTAAAATTCTGCATAATTAATGGCGTGGCCACTTGAGTGACAGGCGGATTGCCACTGCTGTCACCGCCGTAGAGCTAGGTGGGCGTGGTTTCAGCAACCAGCTCCCACCTCTTTGCCCATTTTCGATTAACCGGGAGTGACGCGCGGTTTTTTTGGGACACGCTGCCAAGATGGCGGCGGCCCGCTCCGCCCACTTTAGGCTTCAAAAACGCTCTTCAGAAACCAACGGGTGACGTCACGGACACGACGTCCATGTTTTTATACAGTCAGTTTGCACCCCTAGTTTCAGGAGGTACTTTCACGCACAAATTCTCCCTGCAAAGTCAATGACTAATAGGGCTGTGAGCTAGCAGCGGCCTAAGCATTCGTATGTAGCCATGTGTCAGTCCTGACCTTTTTCTTTAACTCTGCTTTCTGACTGTTATTATTTTAAATGTAAAATAGCCAATTTTATGTTTTAGAAAATAACTGAAGCTGCACTCCTCACGTAGGCTTAATTCATAATAACACACTAGCCTACTATTCTTAATTACTTTCAGATCCCCACCTGGTGTTTGTTAAAAACACACTTAACAACACTCACCCCTCCCTCAGGCATCGCTGTTTCCTAACAGATCATCTTGAAGAAAGCAGGTGGGTCTGGCACTGTCACTAACACTTACATACCTTGTTTCGTTTTGAAACCCCCTGTCTGTTCATCTGTCTTTGTCCCTGCCTGGGAATGAGGTCAGTGTTTTCAGCAGAAAGCATGTGGTCCGGGGTGTTTATTTGTGGAAGGATTAGGGTGGGCAGCTATCGCACACTATAACATCTCTCCATAAAAACCTGTATGACTAACAAGACCCAGCAAGCACATTCTATCTTTGGATTTATATGGTTTCCGTCACGAACAATTTCAAGTTTTCCTTTGCAAACTTGTAAACAACAAGGATAAAAACAACTTCACACACCTTAATTGCATACAGCATATTCATGTCTAATGTGAGCCATGGGTGTACTTCCCCTGAATGTCGAAAGCGAATTAATTTCACAACACACGACGCACCTGCAGCGAGGCGTTTTCTTTTAAAAGAACTCTCCGAGCACATGCCTGTTTTTCTAACCTGACACACTTATGACCACACGTACGTAACCCTAGAAGGCACTAAATGCTTCATCAGCTTCTCTGCCCAAGGCCAGCCGAAAGACTGGTGATTGGCACCTCTGAAGGTACACAATGCGTTAAAGTACCAGTGACACAATGGCTAAGCACAAAGGTGGCTATTAGGATGTTTTGGAAACTTTATTCCTTCAAGGGTCTTTAAACTATTTCCTGATCAGTAAAGTTGTCAACAAACTCTGCTTAGTGTATGTCACATTGAATGCATTATCATTAGCACTGAAACAAAAGTTGTACAGGAAGAGGAAAACCAAGATTAATATTTAAGTTTGTTTTAATATGATATTCTACTCATATTATTTTTATTATACCCTTTGTGAAAAAGAAATGCACTTATATTATATTATATGGGTACTAAAATGTATTTTCTTTTAAAAAACTGCACTGTTCAGATAATATAATAATTATGTAATATAATACAGATAACATAATACATGTGTACACTTTCATGGTTGTTTCTTAATACTCATAAGTATACATTTAAAAAATGTGCATTTTGTAATATGTTCAAATTAAAAGTTTTAATTTAAAGAATATTTTAAACAAGTTTTACTTTAAAGTATATTTTATATTATTAAAAAAAAACAAGAATATTCTTAATTTCCATAACTTAATCCGTAACACTGTGCTGGATACTGTATCCCATAATGCAATGTGCCCTACTTGACTTTCCTTTTCCAGTGTGGTGAAATCAGCTGTGAAATGAAGCAACTGTGCAACATTTAATTTTTTTTTTTTTAAATAATCATTGCATACTGTCAACATACAATTAATAAGAAAATAGACAATATATCACATACACTGTGCAGTATGCATTAGAAAGTACACTACTATTGTTTTGAACATAGTGTTTATTTCACAAAACTGCTCATCCTCAATCAAATGCGCACAGTTTTAATCAAAAATGAAGAACAGGAATGCCTTCTTTTGAAAAAGTGCGGAAGCTTTCACATGTTTCAATACTCTTGTGATTTACAAAGATCTGAAAAGACAGAATTTAAAGGCACAGAAGCACTGTGAAGTAATGATTCAGCATTATGGGCCTTTTCTGAAGATTCAAAATCACTTTAGGTAAAAGCCAGATGAGTAGGCTCTACATGAGTTCCATCTTGAATGAGCACATTTGAGGTCATTTAGCAGTTGGTTGATGGGCTGGTGGTGTAATGGCTGCTGATGTCATCCATATGTTACACATTAGCGGAAATTATCATTGTAGTGATCATAATGAGATTCTAGCATGTAATGACCTTCCGTTAGAGTTGTAATGCAGAGAAGTCTCCAGTAAAGCCATGTTTTTCTGACAAAGCATCTGCTAAATGGTAGTAGTCATAAGCTATATGTGGAAAACATCAGTAAGAAATATTAATTTATCTTTGTGAAAAAGAACACTTTAGCATACTTTTAAAAAGAGTACTTATTACGGAAATAATATACTTTAATAGAATATACTTAAGTGCAAACGGAATGCAATGCTTTTGGACACCTAATTGCATGTATATTGCAATTAATGGAAATTTATTACAGCTTAGTTTAAATTTATATTAGAGCAATTAGCTAAAGTTTAGAGTGCTTTTTTAGTAAGTTTTATACTAGTATTTGACTGATTGTTGCAGTATTGCCTTCTCTTCCATCTGTTATTTTGAAAACATTTCCCCATCTATGAGAAAATTCAACCAGTAGAGTGCTGTCTTGTCTGGAGATTTGAATCAAAGAAGAGCATCATGGAATGGATTGCATCACCTCATATTGACATATAACGTATGTGGTTATGTGTGCTAGCAGAGGTCAGAGGAAGTGGGCCTGACAGGGTCAGGTGGTCTTTGTAGGTCAATCTGTTTCCTGAGAAAAAAGTTTTGAAGTAGTCGGGGTCTTTGCTCATCACAGCTCTTATTTTACTTTTTAGTTCCCATAACCTCCCAGTGTCTGTGTCATTTGAAGCAGCAGCACCCTGGAGATACACACACACACACACACACACACACACACACACACACACACACACACACACACACACACACATTATGAGTCCCTTGTACTGTATTACTCAGATTGCATGCTTACATGCACAAAGACAATCTCAGTGGTTATACTTTGTTCTATTTTTCTGTTTTTGTTTTCTTGCAACTCATATTACTATGTTATTGTAGTACAAATATTACAAAAATATGAGATCAAATATTTCATAAACCACTTATACTTTTCTAAAGTAATACTAAAGTAATTTTTCTAATGTGACAAGCAGATAAAGTTTCTGATAGCAGTGTAGCATACTAATCTTTGAAATGTATATCCATATTGCATGCTGTTTCACATACCATGGTTAAAATAGTAGGCAATGTGTACAGTACATACTGTATAGTAAAGCATCAAAAGACAATTAATATTAAGTAGTATTATTGATTTGACTCAATACGAGTTTATAGTTGAATGCTTTATAGTTGAATGTACTTCTCTTTAGAACTAATGAACTTTGCAGTGTGGACTGGACACTGTTACTGAATTAATTGAATCCGCATTGAATGAAATTTAGCTCAATAATTTTAGAGCTGCTTTACAGCTGAAATTTAATTTGTTTCATAATTGATTAACTTTGCAACATTGACACTGTTATTTACCCTGGGAAGCCACTATAGTGAATGCCCAGAATTAGTTAACATTCGGAAAGGTTCTCTCAAAGTTAAGGAGAAACGTTCTTCCAGTAATGTTAATAGAACATTGTTCAAAGTTATCTGGTCTTTTATAATGTTCTTATCACAAAAACATTATTAATGCATCATTCATGAAAGATTTTCTCCTGAAATTATTTAGTTGCCCTAGTGAAAAATGTACGGCAAAAAACCGGCAGCTGTGGTTGAAGTCCAACTAAAGATATACTTAAACATATTATTGCAAGTATACTTTAGGTACATTTTAGATATCTTTCATTCAAATACCAATATTATTCAAAAATCATATAGTCCTCATCAATAATAACATTAAATATTAAAAATTCATTGTGGACAAGTCTGGAGTGATATGTCAGTAAATATGTTAATAGATTTGAACTATATCCTTAGCATGAAATAAATGTATTTTAAATTTATAACTTTTTTTTTTTTTTTTATAGGGTGGCATTCCTAAAATTTTTTTAATGTTACACCGACTCAGATTGTTCAGAGAACATTCAAATGTAACATTCCCATAAAGTTTGCAAAATTATAAAATTGAATGTTCCCTTAATGTTACCATAACCAAGGTAAAAACTATTTTAAACATTTTAAAAACTAGACATTTTTAATGTTCAGAGAACATTCAGAAACAGTGTTTTCTGAGAACGTTAGCAAAATATTCCTTGATCATATTTTTGGTATCTGGGAAGGTACTTTTGAACAATTGCTGGGAAGTTGCTTTGAAAATGTATTGTACAAAGTACTACATAAATAAATGCAACTTGGCTAGTATGCTGTAAGCAATATTCTAGTAGGCCTGTTCCATTGTAAACATTGTCGTGCATTGGTTCTTATAGAATTTCCATCTCCCATGATGACACACACGCAAAGCGCTCTCCGATTTTATTCACTAATGGTCTTGATTTATGCGATCGCTCTTTATGACTATAGCATGGAGCTAGATAGTCCTGAGAGACAGAACCTTTAGATCAGACTGTATTTTCAAAAGAAATACAATTTTTTAATGGACTTCACATATCCTTTATAGATTCAGATCAGCAAAATGCCATATTGTGTGAATAAAAGACATGTGTTTAAGAATCAAAAGCTGTCACATTGCCAAATAAGACGGAGTACCTGCTGTGTCTGGTCAGTTATGCTGACTCCAACACCATAAAACACCACAGTCTCTTTCTACTCTATTCAGTATATCACTCTGCATGCTACTTAAAATGACAACATGCTAAAAAACATAGCATTATAATAATTTGCAAAGAGCAACTAAAATGTGGTTTTGTTTGACATTTCTTTTTCCATATACTGTAAGTTTAAGGAATGTTGATGCTTGTTTTATTATTTACTTGGCTAAGGCAAAAGTCTGGTTGCTTTGAAAAGTAATAGCACACCTCTACTCAACAAACTGCATGATTTGATATGATCTAAGAGGTGTTCATTCATGTTAGTAGCACAAATGATGCAGGATAAGTTGCGTATCAAGACTTTACCTCTAACCCTAAATGTGAGCAATAGTAATAGTGAGACTTGCCTTGCCAAGCACAATTAATTAGTTTACAGGCATTGACATCTGTGAGTACTCTCCGCATTCAAAGTAAATGCTTTGTTTACGTTGTATGGTTGTGTCTGCACTGCAGGGCCTCTAGCCGCCTGTAAACAGCACAGGTGTCTTTCTGCCTTCCCTGCAGGATAGATTGAACAGCATCAGACGCTAATGTTAAACGCATTACCACAAATAGAGATGCTTGGGAAAAAACAGGCCAGAACTGGGTCGTGTGAATGATTTTCTTGTTTGTAAAAGTCACATTGTGATTTGCCACAGCTGGCCAAGTCAGCTTGACCTGGAAAGTTACTGTTTGCAAAGAATCAGTTGAAACATACTACAAAACGGATATGAATTTTATGATTTATGGTTTATAGTGGGTTGGTGCTGAAATAGCTGGTAAACCAGTATATAGACATGCCATTGGTGAACATGAAGCTTGTCACTTTGGTAGTTTTGAAACTAGTTAAGAAGCCTGATTTAGACTAGTGATGGGAATCATAAAAAAGGTTCTTTGTAAAATTATTTGGATAAACAAAAAAAAAGCAAACTCATTGCCAAATGACAAATGATGTAAAACTATGGTCCCGTCCCAAATGACACACTTCAGGTGAACTTGCAGCATTGTGAACTTACAATGGCCGCCACGTGAGGTGAGCTCCACAGCAGACTGTCAAAGTGGCATTACATTGTCACAAAGTTTGGACAACCGTGAAGGCTTAGGGTGCCGTTTGGGGCAGAGCCTATTATACGATACAAAAACAAAATTCAAAAACACTGAATAAAGTGGAACACTTGTCCACATTCTATTGATAACTAGTCTGAAATGCAGCCTCTCATTTGCTGGCGATGAAAATGGTATTTATTAAAATCAACACCAGCTTGTAAAAGCAAAATACTAAATGAAACTGCATATTGTTTTGTCTGTCCACAAGAGAAAATAATAAATTAATTTATAAAAATGACCAGGCTCAAAAGTTTACATGCGCTTGATTCTTAATACTGTGTTGTTACCTGGATGATCCACAGCTGTTTTTTTATTGTGATAGTTGATCATGAGTCCCTTGTTTGTCCTGAACAAACTGCCCACTGTACTTCAGAAATGTCCTACAGGTCCCACAAATTATTTGGTTTTCCAGCATCTTTTGCATATTTGAACCCTTTTCAACAATGACGGTATGATTTTGAGATCCATCTTTTCACACTGAGGGCAACTAAGGGACTCATACGCAACTACTACAAAAAGTTCAAATGATCACTTATGCTCCAGAGAAGGGTCCCATTGACTTATTGTATCTTCTGTAGCTTCTGAAGGGCTTTACATAGAAAAATTTAGGCAAACAATATGATATGTAGGCAATATATATATATATATATTAATTTTGTTCAAAAGTTTACACCCCTGGCTCTTAATGCATTGTTTTTCCTTCTGGAGTATCAGTGGCTATTTGAACGTTTTGTAATAGTTGCATATTTTGGAAAAACAATTAACATTTTGCTGATATTGCAAAGTGTATGCAAAATTTTGACCACAACTGTAAGTCTATTACACTTTCTGACATATTATGACAATGTTGTGTTAATGAAAATAAAAAAAATACAACATTTCGAATGTAGTTTTGCAACAAAACGTGTTTTCCAATCACTGGCCAACACTTTTTGTCTCACCCACTTGTCAGGTCAGAGTTGCACCCCTGCATAAGTGTCCTTTTCTCTGTTCCCAACCCGAGTGTAGAAACCTGCTTCCCACAATGGAGACCAGCATCCAGCCACATGCTAGTCTTTTCAGCAGGGAAGAGTAAAGTAAGACAAAAGAGTCACTCTGTTTATGTTCTTAAGACATTCACACGCTTTTATGCTGCTTCAGGCTTATAAAAAACATTCTGATAAATTATTAAAATGTGTGATGGGAGGAGTACGCTTGTATAAGTGCGCAAGTGTATGTTACATTACTTAGCAGACTCAGCACATCTGCTCGTGGTCCTGTTCGCAGATTAGTCAGACATTCCCGGCCCATGATGTCTGCTGGTTTTGCAGCTGTGCAGTGGAGACCCCTACCAGGAGGCTCAGCATCTGGACTCCATACCCTAATTTTAGGGTGTATTCAAAGGTCAGGCAGCAAAAAGAGTCCTAGGAAGACTTACGGGATATGGATTCCATCAAATGTCCTCCATGATTTCAACTGGATATTAGAGAGATGGGGAATTAGGGATGCACAATTTGATCAGAGTTCAGAGAATAGACAGATTCCAATAATCGTCCACTCTCCAGAACTCAAATCCCATATAGATACACCCAGCTTGATGACTGATTACACATCTTAGATGACTGTGATGATTCCAGCATGAAAGGTCGTTCCTCCCTCTCTCCCCTTTGCCAGTACTTCATTGTGCTGCACTCATCCACTCTCTCACTGCAACACTTCATCCATCATGCTGGTTCTTGTTGGCTTGTCACCCAGATAAGATCACTCACTTAAACAACTTAAACACTAGAGAAAAGGAGACCCGCCGGAGAGACACTTCCTCTTCCTCTGTGGCATGCTAATTAGGGAAATAGACTCGAGAGTCAGGATCATGGAGACTCAATTCAAGTTCTGAGTTGATCAGTACAAAGACAAGCATCCTTATGGGGGGACATTATTCTCCTTTCCTTTAGTCATTCATCATTTAGTCTTTCAGTCTGCCTACTTGAAAACATTGCATCTTAAATCCATCAATTTTTAGGTATGTTATTGTATAAATACCAAATGCATATAAATGTGTAAATATAAATGAATAAATACATATGCCTTTTATTTTATTTTTATTTTATTTTATTTATAAAAATGCTGACAAATTCAGCTTTGCCATCACAGAAACATTTTTTGGTTGTTGAATATTAATATACCATTAAACAATAAACTACAAATATCAATATTATTTCACAATATTCAAGTGTTTTACTATATTTCAATCAATAAATGAACCTTGGTGAGAAAAGACATCAAATAAAAAAAATAAGCATTAGGAAAACATAGATATACTCTCTGTCCAGATTCAGTCAAATGGAGCAAAGTTGATTGGACGGTGCTTCATAGTAAAAATGGACGATGACCCAAAACTTACAGCAAAAGCAACCCAGGAGTTTTTTAAGGTAAAAAAAGTGGAATATTCTGCAATGGCCAAGTCAATTTCCATATCTCAACCCGATTGAGCATGCATTTCACTAGCTGAAGACAAAACTAAAGGAATAAAAACAACAACTGAAGTCAGCTGCAGTATAGGCCTGGCAAGCATCACAAAGGAGGAAACCCAGTCACTGCTGATGTCCATGAGCTCCAGACTTAAGGCAGTCATTGCCTGCAACAAAATATTAAAAATGAACATTTTATTTATGATTATATTTATTTGTCCAATTACATCTGAGCCCCTGAAAATGGGGGGACTGTGTATAACAATGGTTGTAGTTCCTAAGCATTTTATGTTATATTTTTGTTCAACCTCTTGAATTAAAGGTTAAAGTCTGCACTTCAATTTCATCTTGATTGTTTCATTTTAATTTCTGGTGGCATACAGAGCCAAAATAATGAAATTGTGTCAGTGTCCAAATATATATGGACCCGATTGTATTTTCTATCGTAGGTCAGATGAATGGATATTACAGTTTACGAGACCGCTGCGTCGGAAACGCTAGGTGGAACGCCTTCAGTGATACCACGCTCTTAATCTATGTGTAATCAGTCGAACGATGGGCGAGACGTCCGCGGCGGGTGACGTCATGACCAGGAAGCTTTAAAAGCACGTGAGGTGCCGCCGGCGCTAGCTTCTTAGGAGTGAAGCAAGCTCTAGTAGGGATGCCGGAAGTATGGCCTTGCGACGCAGCGTCTCGTTTCCTCTGGGAACTATGGTTACATACGTAACCTGGGACATTCCCCTTTGGGAAGTTGAGCTGCATCGGAAAACGCTAGGGGAGCAAGATGTCCAAGCCGCCAGACTTGCAAATCCCTGCCTGTTGTGAAAGGGCACGGCTATGGCAAGAGAACAGAGGGGCCTGGAGTGGCTCGCAAATCTAGGTCATAGAACCTGAGGAAAGTGAGGGGCGTAGACCATCCTGCAGCGTTGCAGATGTCCTGCATAGGAACTCCTGCCAGAAAAGCCTTGGAGGCCGTCACACTTCTTGTCGAGTGAGCCTTGACCCCCAATGGTGAGGGGAGATCAGAGGACGCATAGGCAACAGTAATGGCATTAACTATCCACCGGCTGAGGGTCTGTTTTGTAGCAGGAAGACCTCTCTTAGGGTGACCGTAGCAAACAAGCAGTTGGTCCGCCCTTTTCCACAGGGCAGCTCTGTGGACGTATGAGTCCAGTGATCGCACTGGACACATACAATTAAGCCTCTGCTGGTCGGGCTCCCTAAAGGGAGGAGGATAAAAAGCCTGGAGTACGACAGGCCGTGGTGTAGAGGAGGGGACCTTATGAACATACCCCGCTCGAGGGTACAGAAATTATTTGGCCAGACCGGGCGCAAAGTCGATATAGGAAGGGGCCACTGAGAGGGCCTTCAGATCCCCAACTCTCTTCAGAGAAGATACAGGTAAGAGAAACACAGTCTTTAATGTAAGAAGACGATCCGATATCTCCTCGATAGGCTCAAATGGAGACCTACAGAGAGCTTCTAGCACCACAGCGCAAACAGTGCAAAGAACCTGTTGCAAAGAGAGCCATAGCAATAACCCCCACTTGGTCACGGAAACCAGAGACTGACGTTGACATGTTCAACAGGCTCTGAGATTCCTGCCCGCACAGCTAAGACCATGTGATGCACACACTCCCAAAATGTTGTGATAGTTATATATATTCTAAATAAACTACAAACAAAAAATAGATACATTTCTTTTCCTCATTATTTCTTGTAGCAATTCTCTCTCAGTCACACACCTGAGAGCTCATTATGCAGCTCATTAAGCAGGTCTTTGTCTTTTCAGGTGTGAATCACAGCATTATTCATGATCATTCAGGCCTACTAGCATATACCTTTTCTACACAAAAAGTAAGTGTCTTAGAAAATTTAAATCAATTTATTGTTTTCTGTGAGTGAGTAAACAAGATGATTTTCACATCATTTTGAAGAAAAAACTCTAGACTTCAAGATCCAGTTCACAAAAGTCTTGTGATCAAATGTTCTGTACGTGTTTCATGGCCTTATTTCCGTGACTTTAAAATTTTAGTTTTTCACCAAGCACGCATAAACGTTGTTTTCTCAAAAAACACAATCACATACATACATGCCGCCCACATATTATTGTAGCCCAGTTTGTTCTGATTATGGTGCTACTAAACTTAGTAATTAAAATGTTTATTAGCAACTGAAAAAAACAAATGTCAGGACATGTCAAAACTTCTCCAGGGCCCACAACACCCAAACACCCTCAGACCCCGAGGGTTAACTGGGTCAAGCCGGCGGTCTCCGCACTATGAAGTGAAGAGCCTCCACTTCAGGGTGTACAGTTTCCTTGTTGAGGGAGCTCTAGATTGGAGGATGGGCTCAACAACCTCGGTTGAGAGACCAGATGCTATGAGTTTTGCCCCCTCAGGGGCCACACCCACAGATTCCACAGCTCCGGGCGGGGGTGGAAAATCATACCCTCCGCCTGTGAGAGGATTCTCTCCTGATGGGAATTCCCATTGAGTCTGTCCTAGGATAGTCACTCATCCAGTTCCGAGAACCATCACTCGCCGGCCCGAACTGTGCTACTAGCATAGACACCCCGTCCCGACGTACTCTCTCTGAACTCTCTCCCGGGCGCAGACGATCGGGGGAAAAGCGTACAGGCCGAAGCCTCGTCCCAGTCTGTACCATCTCCTCCCAGCCCCCTGGCGCTGTATGAGTCGAGGAACAGAGGTGACCTTGCAGTCGTCTGAATCGCAAACAAGTCCCACCTTCTGCGCTGGCCAAAAACTACTCCATATTAAAAAAACTCTACACCTCGGGGGGTTGGGGGGTTGGTGTGGTTGAGCATCATATCCTCCAGACGCCTCGCACCTGCCTCGATAGGATGTCTGCTCCCTTATTGAGATGCCCTGGAATGTGAACTGCTCTCAGTAAGAGGAGTTTGCCCTGGGACAAGACAAGGATCTGGTGCGCCAGCTTGTAAAAGGGGCGTGAACGCAGGCCTCCTTGGTGGTTGATATAAAAGACCACCGCTGTGTTGTCGGTGCGTACCAACACATGGCGATCTCTTAGGTCTGGAAGAAAGTGTTTCAGTGCTCTAAACACGGCCAGCATCTCTAGGCAGTTGATGTGCCACGTGAGATGCTACCGCTCCACAGACCACGGACAGGCTGGCAACTCATGACCGCCCCCCAACCGATGAGGGACGCGTCCGTCGTTACGTGGCGACAAGGAGCTCCCAACACCGGGCCCTGAGACAAGAACCAACGTTTCTTCCACATGTCTAAGGCACGTAAGCATCTCCGTGTGACCTTGATCATGCGAAGCGTGTTTCCCCTCGGGGAGAACCCCTTGTCTTGAGCCACCACTGTAGGGGTCTCATGTACAGCAGGCCAAAAGGTATCACGTTGGACGCCGCTGCCATCAGACCCAGCAGCCTCTGAAACTGCTTGACAGTGAGTGACCGGCCTTCTCTGACTCCCACGACTGTAGTGAGGATCGACTCGATCCAAGCAGGAGACAAACGTGCCTGCATCGAGATTGAGTCCCACACCACACCTAAATAAGCGGTTCTCTGTAGTGGAGAAAGAACACACTTCTTGGCATTTAGTCTTAACCCCAACTTTCCCATATGGGCGAGAACGACATCCGGCCGAACCGCCATCTCATCTGATTGAGCTAAATCAACCAATCGTCCGATGTAATTGGAGTATGCAGATGCCCTGGGCCGGCAGAGGGGCCAGTGCCAGCGTCCCACACTTCGTGAAAGTACGGGATGGAGTGCTATGCCTAAGGAAGGCCCCGATATTGGTACGCTTTGCCCCTGAAAGCAAACCTTAGGAACTTCCTGTGAGTGGGAAGGATGGAGACATGGAAATAAGCATCTTTTAGATCTATTGTGACTAACCAGTCCTCGGACCTGATCTGAGAAACGACCTGTTTGACAGTGAGCATTTTGAACTTCAGACGCATGACTGAGCGGTTCAATAGCCGCAGATCTAAAATTGGACGCAACCCTCCATCCTTCTTCGGCACGATGAAGTACTGGCTGTAGAACCCGGACTCCCTGTCGAGAGGAGGGACCACCTCGATGGCCTCCTTCCTCAAGAGAGTATTGACTTCTTGTTCTAATACCAGAGCCTGCTCTGGGCCCACTACTGTGAGAAAAACCCCTTTGAAAGGCTGAACTGAATGCGATAGCCTCTTTCTACGGTATGCTGGACCCATTGAGACACATTTGGCAGAATTTTCCACGCTGCCAAAAGGTCTACTAAGGGAACTAGTCTCTCGAGACTGGTCTCTGGTGTCTTTGTAGCTGCTAGCTGGGTGCCCTGAAGCGGCGGACCGGCAGGAGTTCGCCGAACTAGCTGCTTGAGAGACCCCCGAAGGGGTGGCGAGGCTCTCGGCTCCGCTATGTTTTCGGGCGGAAAATACAGAGAAAAACCTTTGCTGGAGACCGCTGCGCCCTGGCACACTGGCCGGGTTGGCAGAACGGTTTCCTGTGGGCGCTGAGGAGAGACGGACACCGTGTAATGCGGTGCACCCCGCTCCTCCCCAGTAGGAGCCGCCCTCAGCAATCCTGGCTTTATGCCTGTCAGGACCGCTTCGTTGAGTGCTTCCTCGACTGAAGCATGACCCTCAGATCGGGCCTCGCCTTAGAAGCCCCCGGCTTAGAGCGCCGCCGGCCTCGGTCCCGCTGCGGGGGAGCGCGAGAGGCAACGCTCTGTTTTTGGGCCTCCCTATATGAGGAGCTGGTACCCGGCTGGGGCTGCTCCCGCCCAGCAGCCCCCAGAGCTATAGAACGGCGAGGGAGAAACCGCTGGAATGCCGCCGCCTGTTTACGGGCCTCCTGGTATCTGTCGACGACCGAATCGACGGCGACTTGCTCGCCTTCATCTAGCTCTTTTAGCAGGTCGGCCTGGTACGCCTGTAACACTGACATAGTGTGCAGACATGCACCAGCCTGACCTGCTGCCGAGTACCCCTTGCCCACCAGCACTGAGGTGGTTAGCAGCGGCTTGGAGGGCAAGACCGGAGCCTTCAGAGACGACGCCGCACCGGGTGACAGATAGCTCGCAAGCGTCTACCCGGGGCATCGCTCTGTAACCGTATTCACTCAACCCCGCCACATTTCTATAATAATCAGAGGCAGGGACGAATAAGGGGGCCGAGAATGGTTTCTTCCACGATCTCGACACCTCGGTGTGGAGATCGGGAAAAAACGGCAGGCTCCGGCGCGGAGGTAGCGACCTGGCCCGCAGAAAGCGTTCATCGAGTTTGCTTCTCTGCGGCTCAGTCTGTTTCTCTGCGGGCCATTCGATGTTCAATTTGGCTACCGCACGAGTAACTACCTCCATTAGCTCCTCATATTGTGGGGATTGAGGGGGCGAATCTTCGACGCTCTCCACATCAACCTCCTCGGAGGAAGACAGGAGAAACGCCGAGCCCGCTCTCCTGGGGGAAGTAGCCGCAGAACGGGCTTCCGAACCCAGAGATCGGGTGCTGGATCTGGCGGGTGAGGAAGAAGTTAGGGACTCGCCCATCTCCATTCCCTCCACCAGATCCAGCTGCGAACCCCACGAGTGCAGCTGCCACTCCGCCTCGGCGGAAGCGGGGCCAGCACCGTGAGGAACGCTGGTGAAGGCTCCCTCCTCAAAGAGAGCCTTCCGGGAGCGAAGCAAATGCAGTGGCAACTGCTCACAATGCGGACAGTCAGCCCTCTCGAGAGCTGACGCTGCGTGCTCCGCTCCCAAGCAGACCACGCACAAACTGTGTGTATCCCCGCTCGTGATGTAGCATGGGCAGGGAGGAACACACAGCCTGTAGTCGTGATCTACTTTCGGCCCTTTTTTGTCTTAGACTTTCTTTTCTTTCAATCTGCTGTACTTATTTTGGATGCTTGTGCACTTGGACAACAACATACTAGACTCACAGAACATAAATCGTGACCGGGACACACAGAGAGCTTCGCTGAATGACAGAAAGCTAGGCACCTCACGTGCTTTTAAAAGCTTCCTGTTCTGACTTCACCACCCTCCGGCGGACGTCTCGCCCCCATCGTTCGCACTGATTTACCCATATGAATTCATAGCTGGATCGCTGAATGCGTTTCCCCTTAGCGTTTTCCACGCAGCTCGGTTCCCGAAGGGAACCAGAACAATCAGTAGTCAATTCTCAGCCCCACAAACACAGGACTTCAAACCAACCACACCCTCTGTTAAAACTCCCATCTTCTCCTTCTGTCCCCTAACTGAGGGAGAAGTACCGAACTTCTCCTCTCCAGCCATCCTACAACATGCCCTCTAGACCCAATCCCCTCACACCTCCTCCAAGCAATCTCTCCTACACTTTTACCAGCACTCACACACATCATCAATACATCTCTCCTCACAGGCACCTTCCCCACTGCATTCAGGCAGGGGGCTCGGGTACCCAACTGCCAAAAAACTACATTAACCCTTCAGTTACAGATAGCTACAGACCTGTCTCTCTCTTTCCATTCATAGCGAAAACCCTCAAATTAGTTGTTTTCAACCAGGTATCATTGTTTCTTTCACAGAACAACAAACTGGACTCTAACCAGTCAGGTTTCAGGAGTGGCTATTCAACTGAGACTGCATTACTGTCAGTCACGGAAGCCTTGCGGATTGCAAAAGCTGATTCCAAATCATCAGTTCTTGTTCTGCTGGATCTATCTGCTGCTTTTGACACTGTCAATCATCAGATCCTCCTGTCTGCCCTCTCTTCACTGGGCATCACAGGGATTCCTTTTCGCTGGTTTGAATCCTATCTCACTGGTAGGTCTTTCAGGGTGGCCTGGGGAGGGGAGGTATCCAAAGCACATCAACTTTTCACTGGGGTTCCTCAGGGATCAGTTATTTGACCCCTCCTCTTCTCCATATACACATCATCACTGGGTCCCATCATACAGGCATCATACTGAGCTTCTTGTCTTCCCCTGCCCCTCCAACTCTACAGTATGATTTTTCCATACAGCTAGGTTCTTCTACAATTACCCCAACAACTTCGGTCAGAAATCTTGGTGTAACCTTTGATGAGCAGCTGACCTTCAAAGACCACATTGCAAAGACCGCTCGATCTTGCAGGTTTGCATTGCACAACATCAGAAAGATCAGGCCCTTTCTAACGGAGTATGCTGCACAACTTCTTGTCCAGGCCCTTATCATTTCTAGGATGGACTACTGCAATGCTCTTCTGGCTGGACTTCCATCAAGCACAATCAAACCTCTACAAATGATTCAGAATGCAGCGGTACGACTGGTCTTCAACGAGCCCAAAGAGCCCATGTTACACCTCTCTTTATCTCCCTTCACTGGCCACCCGGTTGCGGCTCGAATCAAGTTCAAGACATTTAATGCTTGCATATAGAACAGCCACAGTCTCAGCACCCGCCTACTTCCACTCACAACTACGAATCTACATCCCCTCCAGAAGTCTGTCTGAGTCCTGTAGTGAGCGTCGCATCCGTGTGACCATCACAGAGAGTCTCAAATCACTTTCTCGAACATTCCTCCCACCCTATCGGATGCTGAATCCCTGACAATTTTCAAGCGACAGCTGAAAACTCATCTCTTTTCGAAGCTACTTGACTTCATCATAAAAAAAAAAAATTATATCTCTTTATTTATTCCTTCTCTTTCTAGCTTGTACTTATTTGAACAATGCCTAAAACTTAGTATTTCAAGCCCCTCCTGTATCTGTTTGCCTCTTTAAGAAGAATTGCTTTATGTATCCCCAATTGTAAGCTTTGGATAAAAGCGTCTGCAAAATGACTAAATGTAAATGTAAATGTATATTGCACAGCAATGCCATGACAACCATCCAAAAAACAAAAAAAAAAAAAAAAAATGTGCACAGCACAACTAAAAAAGAACATGTGAAAATCTGGTGTCTGTTCCAGATATGAGTGTCATCTCTTGTGCTAGTTTTGCTACATTTGAATGAATAGGGCTTTTATGCAGGTGGTGAGATGCTCTGGTCTGGTTCTCACCCCAACAAACTGCGCACATTCCTTTCTCCATTCCTCTCAACACACTTGAATAGCATCACTGTGTGTTAATGAGGATTTATATGAGCCTTTGTGTATTGCATTGCGATTCACTTGGCTCTGCTAGAGCATGAAGAAAACTACATTATGACCACTCTTTTTAATATTTTAGGTTCCTTATATTTCAAAATAGGCGTGGAGCCAAAGCCACTGTCTCTGTCTTTGCCTTTTCAAATACTTTTAGTCCAGTATATTCTTTACAGTTGACTTCTCATATGATTTAAACTGAAAGAAGCCAATGATGCAGAAGAGATTTCACACATTTTCCTTTGATATACTATCCTGATCTCTATTTATACAACAAAAAAGGCAAGTAGGCTTTAAAAGTCCCAAGGTAGAGTTCATGTCTAAGTGAGGGTTACCAGCAATTTCCCCCAAAAGGGATTTCTATAACATGAGTGTCCTTCAAACAGAGTCAGGGGAGGAATGGGAGTAAGATGAAAGACTTTTGTGCAGCTAGATAAGACCACATCCTCCAGCTCTCTTTTTAACCCTCAGCTAGCTGATGATAAACAGAGAGATGAGCAGTGGACCATTAGAGGATGCGGCTTAGATATTCTGGTCAAGCTGCTGAAATATCAGTGAGTGGGAGTCGCAGACTTCAAGACAATGATTTGTTGAATGTGGTCGGCTGGTGAAATGATCACTTCCTGATTTATCCATTTTTCATTCATTCATGTTTCTTAGTTTTTGAGGAAACCAGACATACAAACTGCTAGTGAAAATCATGCACTTAAAATTAGAACACAGCTTATCTGAATATGTTTGATGTTTATGAAGCTGTTTGGAGAAGATTTTTAGACCAGTAAGGTTTTGCTATTTTGGCTGTCAACTACATTACTGTTCCAAAGACATCTGTTCATCTTCAAAACACAAATGAAAATAATTTTATATTGTCTCATAATTGTATTCCTTCCATTGAAAGTTCATGCAACCAAATCTTTCATGCATTAAAAAGTACAAATAGACATTGTAAAAATAATCCATACGAATTTAGCGGTTTAATCCAAGTCTTTTGAGGAGATACAATCGCCTGATGATGAGATTTAATTTAGACTTTTATTCACAAATAAACACTGATCAATGCAACACAGAGGCTTAACCGTGCAAGAACCAAACTTGCATTGTACCCCGTTATTCATTAGGTTTATTGTCTAAAAGATATGTTTGCAGTTCAATAAGTCATGTACTGCTAACAATCAAACTCCTGCCACTAGTTTAGTTTTCCATTGACTCGCAAACTGGTGTGTCAGATTACTGTCGCTGCCACTGGTTAAATCAAATTTTAAGGTTAGGCTTGTGGTTAGGGTTAAGTTTAAGGTGAAAGGCCATGAAACATCAAAACTGAAGTTCGTTTGGAGGCCAAAGTTGGCCAAACACTTTGGCACTAGTTGGACCCCATCAGCGTTTTTTTGAGAAATCACTCGGATTGGCTGTTCAGCTTAGCGAATCAGTGGATGAGAAGAAAAAATCTTACCTGAACATTCTGATACGCAAATATTTTCATAACAACATGGCCTCTAATGAAGAAAATGAAGACAAATTGATCAGCATGATTCATATTCAAAATGATATAGGCAAGCGCTACTGTTTACAGTTTGTATATCCACAGTTCTAGTTTGTATTTCTCTATATTGCTCAGACAGTTATTTTCCCTAATGCAGACATGCAGTGTGTTCAAGCATAGCTTTTTGGCCCAGACACAGGCAATAAGAGGTGACAACACAGTTGGCTTTTGTCGCCTCTAGTTCTTTGATGTCGGTTGTGTAACAGGCTTAAAGTTTCATTCTTAGCAACCTGTCATTGCCTTCTAATTTTTTTAAAAAGGATAATGTAGTTAATGGTTAGGTTATTAGACTTGGCTTTAGGACTATGTTTGTTTAACAAGAGTGTTGATCCAGGGCCAACAGAAGATTTCAATTCAGGAACACATCCTACTTGACAAAGTCAGAGTCACTGCACACATGGTCACTAAAGTCTTTATTGCGGTGTTCCTAGTTAGGACACAATATTATTTTTCCTTTCCCTTAAATGGAATTCATCATTGAACCCATATTGCTTCACTGCTGTTCCTTTATATCTTGTTCTGCAGTAGAGGAAATGCTTGTTAGACAGCATAATAATGAGTTATTTATTCATTAGTGTTTCCTCGTTTGCTGCCTTTTTTTAGATGAATACCCAGAAAAACATCTATTAAAACACACAAACGCATCCCAGGGGGCTAAGATGCCTCTCCTCCGTCTGCGACTGGTGTTCGGTCTAATTTATAGGCCTGTTTATTCTCTTCAGCCGACTAATGCGCCCTTGTCATGCACACTGAAGCTAAAGCTGGATTTTCTTTGGAAGTGTTACACAGCAAAGGCTATAAATGGCCCAGCAGAATGGATTGTCAAATCCCCTTCCAGATTCCAATACTTGTGTAGCTGGGCGTCCCTGTACACTGTCATTAAATTAGGCTTCTGTTGCCAAATAGGGAATTATGTTGATTATACATTGACTTTCATGTTTACATTCTCAAAACGCCTGCGCCTTATTCCTTGCACATTTCCATTTCGCTTATCTGCTGTGAGGATATCCCTTACCAGGCGAACTTGAGCTTTGACCATGCTGGTCAACCAGCTTTAGAAACAACATAAACCTGCTGGCATTTCATGTAGGTCTAAGCTGGTCGTTTCATCAAGGTGAACCCATCATCCGCCTCCATTTAAAGTGTATAATGAAGGTCTCTCATTTTCCCCTTATTCTGAGTTCTGTGTCTCTTGTCATGGACAGTTCAGTAGTGTCCTTAAGATAACCAAGGGCCCTCGTTTTGGAGATATTAGACCACACAGAGACCATTTCTCCAAATTAGGCTCTGTGGTGCTGTTTGGCATGTAAAGCTTTAAAGCCTGAAGCTCTTTAAAAGTATCTGATGGCTGACAGCCATTATGAGGCTAGCATATCTCACTGACTGGACCTCCAATGGTGAAGCCAGGTCCACATGTATTTGTGCTGACGCATTCAGACTTGTTTTTAAAATGACAGGCCAATTAATTTGCTTCTGAATAGCAGGGATAAAAAAAAAAAACGATAAGACACTTACAGAAAACTGATGACATACTCCCACATTTGCGGTACTCCCGACAACAGCACAAATGGATTTAGAACTTTCACTTTGGTATGTTCAGTGTAGATTGTCTTTACCTGTTGTGGTGTGATGCGACAAAAGTGTAAACATGGTTTAACCTTGACATTTAAAGGGGTCATATGATGCGATTTCAATTTTTCCTTTCTCTTTGGAGTGTTACAAGCTCTTGGTGCATAAAAAAGATCTGTTAAGTTGCAAAGACTAAAATCTCAAACCCAAAGAGATATTCTATATAAAAGGTTAAGAGTCAACCATGCCTACCTAAAACTGCTCATTCTAACATGCCCCCACATGTTTACATCACAATGTGGGAAGATTTGCATACGCCGCCCAAATGTTCACGCAAAGAAAAAAATGCGTAACTTTTATTCTCGCTGTAGTAATTGTTGCCGCCGCCACCATGTCGTGAGGGTGCTGTGTGCTTCGTTGTGAAAGCAAAAACTATTTTGTTTGGTCTTCCAAAAGAAGACGATATCCGCTGTCATGCCTAGCTGATCTGTGCTGGTCGCTGAGGGAGTACATCAACTTTGTGCTGTGGATCGGCTTTCACCGTGGACTAAGCAGAGTCCAACCCGGGGTCGTCAATTGTGGTTGCCGCAAGCCCGCCGGCCACTCTTGTCGAATCCGCCGGCCACGACTTCTCCGTCCGCTCCGCTCCGCTCACTCAAGCCTGCCGTGTGTGGTGTTGTGTGTTTCGTTGTGAAAGCGAAAACAACTACTTTGTTTGGTCTTCCAAAAAAGGACACAACTAGAAATAAAAAAATCATTGTTTAAGTTGTATTTACAACACTGTTCCAGAACAGTTCAACCCAAATATTCAGATGTGTGCAGCACATTTTATGGAGGACTGTTTACTGATCCTGGTAGAGTAGACTACAATGCTGGCTGTTCTGACTCACAGACTGTAAGTACGTTTTATATTTAAAGAATTTGCCACTGACAATTCAAACGCGAGTTTGAGCAGTGTAGAATAGCGCTTGTTGTTTGTAATTTCTCCGCCCCCCCCAAAGCACAAATGCAGACATGGTTTTTTGTTTACGCGGCGCGATGCAACGCAAACGTGTAAAAAGACAGTATAAGTAATAATGATCAGTAATTATGTCCCCACTGGATGCAACAAATACCTCGTTTATAATGGGTTTTAATGTTTTTGTCTCGTCACTCCGGCCTGACAGGGCATCACAATATGGTAAGGGGCGTAACATTTCCGTCACACGCTTGAGGTACTGTATTCAATCAGAGCACACCTAGCTTTTCAGAACAATGAGCTTTGTAAAAAAAACAACGCATTTCAGAAAGGCGGGGCATAAAGGAGAAAACAATAATGTACAGTATGTGGAAAATAATGTGTTTTTTTATCTTAAACCACATAAACACATTTAATTACACAAAATAATGTTCTTTTCAGCAACATCACATGACCCCTTTAAAAAAAAATTATAGGTATTTGTGTTAATACTATACACACATGATAAAAATAATCCAATGCTAATAAATGGTTGACACTCCAACACAGTTGGTGGCAGTATTGCATGCTGGTTGCCACTTGTCATAAAACAGAAAAAAGAAGACACAGTGTGTAATTACTAAATGCAGTGCAACATCATGTCAACTGAGATATAAGACGAAAGCAATACACTCTACTTGCACCTGATGACAGTTAGCTCACCAGTTTGCTAAAGGCAGGACATATTTGTGAATGGCAGTGAAGCGACACAACTTTAAGTATCCAGTTAAAACAGTACACTCTTAAAAATAAAGGTGCTTCAAAAGGTTCTTCAAGCGATGCCATAGAAGAACCATTTTTGGTTCCACAAAGAACCATTCAGTCAAAGGTTATTTAAAGAACCATCTCTTTCTTAACTTTTTATAATCTGAAGAACCTTCTTCGCTACAAAGAACCTTTTGTGAAAAAGAAAGCTTCTTCAGATGTTAAAGGTTCCATTTATGGAAAACCATTTAGACAACAGGTTCTTCTATGGGAATCGTGACGCACCTGTATTGTTAAGAGTTACGTAGTTATTGTTACGGGCTGTTTGTGATAAAACAAGTTCCTTTGTGTGCTGGGAAAATATTAAAGTCACAATGATATTCATATAGGGATGCCCTTGTGCTGACCTTTTGGCTAAATAGTTTTTACTTGTAAATATACGCCTCCATTACATCTCTAGACTTGTTTTTCTCACCAACTGAGCTGTCAAAACATCTTTCACAGGAGCCAGCCAAGCACTGAGCTGAAAGAGGAGAATCTCTAAGACATTTTTGTGAGACTGGTAAAGAAGCATTGTCTGTGTTCACATGTCTTTTCAAAGAGTGAGCAACCACACAACGTTTCTGGACAAAAGACAGAGACACACACTCTTTCTTCTTTTGAAAGGTTGTTAGATTTTTTTCTTTTCCCACAGAAACTTCAACAGGTGCTGACATCCAACAGCCCCACGTTACATGATGAAATGGCCGTGTTTGCTGTGAAACTGATATTAAGGTCTGTTGCGTGCCTGGAGAAAAGCATTTGGACTTTTCTGTGATAATCCACTGCGTTATCTGATGCGGTCAGTTTAAGAGAGCTGTGTGAGAATGATGCGCTGTCAGAAATCGAGAGCCTTGAGCATCTAGGAGTCTGCTGACCTGCTTTGCCTTCAGGTCACTTTATCTCTTGTGTTTGAATTATGTTGCTCATCAGTATGAGAACTACCCAAAACCTGTTTTTCTCCTCATTCCCTTTGAATTTGTCATCAGTGTTTGAACTGAAGGGGGCCCGGTGGCTCCTGGACCCCCCGTACGAGTTAATGGACCACCCATATGAGCCAAGAAATGAAATTTAGGATTTTTTTGTAATCAAAAAATATAATAGTGAATCGTAATTTTTTAATACAAAAAAAAAAATTGCGTCACGTCATTAACTCACTTACAGAATAGGATTCCCAGCTAAACAGGGAATGTCCTCACATGTTTTATTAACACTTTTTAAAAGATAAAGGACAAAACGTTTTTAAAGTAATTGTTAAGGACTGTTCTTATAACTTTATTAATATTTGATATACGTTTTGATATAAGAAACGAAAAAGGAAAAAACATTTTTAATATAAAAAATGAACAAGCAATCCCAGGCCAGATAAGAAAAACATAATGTAATGCATTACTTTCCATAAAAAGTAACTAAGTAACGCATTAGTTAGTTTTTTAGGGAGTAAAGCAATATTGCAATGCATTACATTTAAAGTAATCTTCCCCACATGATTTGGGGAAGGAAGATAAGTTGGAGAATGTGGTATGAAACATTTTTTTGGAACCCTAAATAATATAATTATGACAATAAAACTGAACATTTTAACATCGTTAGAAAACTTAAACCTTCAAGCAGCATTATATTTTGGGTAAAAATAATGATGGTATAATGTTGTAAGAAACGTTTTTGTAGCCTTTAAATAACATCATAATCACAAGAAAACTGGGCATTTCAACATTTTAGAACTTTCAGAACAATGTACCCACAATGTGTTTATAGCCTAAATGTATTATTGAGATAAGGATATTATAAGAGATAAATAGGCTAAGACTTGGGACCCCCAAGAGCTCTCTGACAAAATTCAAACATGGTTTGTCGTCACAGCAGACTTCAACAAAGCAGGAGAGCTTTTAGCATGAGGAGTTCAGAAAAAAAGTCTATGAAGGTAATGTGAGCGTGTTGTGCTGACGCAGCAGGCAGGAAACTGCTCTCAGGAGACACTGAATCAGATGACAGTGAGGACACTACTAGACAATAGATAGAGACAGTGATTCCCAGACTCACATACAAATGAAAAGAAGGGAGGAGGAGATTACGGTAACCCTTCCATTAAAGGTCTTGTTAACCTAGGGCAGTATGGTGATTTATCGCCTGACTGTAAAGTGTCTGTGTATGCCTGTGTAAGTGCTGTTTGGTTGTGCTGACTGAAATATTGCATTTTTGCTTTGAGTGCAGGGGAGGGATGGCGATGAAGCAATGAGATGGAGGGGAAGGGAGGACGGGTGGCTCTGTATCATCTATGATTTGAAGAATAGTGGAATACATTGCTGAACAAAAGAAGAATGCTCTGTATGTTTATTGTATAAAATGTGCTGTCATGTCTAATGATGAAGGTGGTTTTCAGGCCCTGCTAAAACAATCAGCAATAAGACTGTCTTGATCAAACTGGACAGGGCTGGTAAACCACCTTGGCCAGCAAATAAACAGATACCATATTACAAAAACAGTCTGACATCTTTAAGCAGGTGTGTTTTTTAATAAACTGCAGAGACCGTAACGAAATACATATTGTACTTAAGTAAAATTTTTGAGTATCTGTACTTTACTTGAGTGTTATTTTTTCTGGAAACTTATGACTTTAACTTCACTACATTTGAAAGACAAATATCGCACTTTTCACTATACTACATTTCTATCAAGGTCCTCAAAGTAGAAAATGGTTACTACGTAGCAGCTTTGAAAGTCAGTGGGGGATTTTTTTTCTTCTCTAAAATGTGACTTTCAGACAGTTTATCAGTAATCACTGTTGGGGCTACATGAAGTGATTTCCACCTTTTTTGAACACTGGCCAGTTGCAGATGTAATACTTACTGCCCGGTCCTGCAGATTTGCTTTATTCAACATCAAGAAGATCAGGCCCTTTCTTTCGGAACATGCTTGACAACTCCTTGTTCAAGCTCTTGTTCTGTCCAGGCTGGACTATTGCAATGCTCTCTTGCAGGTCTTCCAGCCAGTTCTATCAAACCTTTACAATTAATCTAGAATGCAGCAGCAAGATTAATGTTTAATGAGCCGAAAAGAATGCATGTCACACCTCTGTTTATCAATTTGCACTGGCTACCAAAAGCTGCTCGCATAAAATTCAAGGCATAAATGTTTGCCTACAAAACCACCACTGGCTCTGCCACCCCCTTTATCTAAAGCATTGCATATTATATACAGTGGAAGATATAATATATCTATATATATCTATAATATATATTATATTTACACACACACACACACACACATTCACACACACAGACACACACACACACCACTTTACACTAAATTCATTGGCAAAATATATATATATAGATATATATATATTATTATATATAATATATATATTATATATATATATATATATACATATATATATATTAATGTGATACCAGTCGAAATACACCCCCTGTGGCTCCATTTTAGCCAATCTTAGTCAAGTTGGTTAGGGCTGGTAGACCACAGCATCCATCTACAATGTTCCAAAAACCATCTTCATCACCTGCTATGATCTGATCTTTCCACACAGGAAGCACGTATTCTCTAACCTTGACGCTCATACATGCAGATTCAGTTGCAACACTTGTTGGCAGGATGTGAGGGCAGAGAATGGGGAAAACCCAGTGGAGGTTAGGTCATCTGTGGAGGCTGAAGTAGAACAGTTGTGGTTTGATGGTGGGTGGAGGGTACTGGGCATTGAGAAATGATGTCACTGACCACATGGCACAAAATGATGTTTTGACAATATTTAGGTTAATTGTGCCAAACAACCTGGCAATGAAGAATGACCTCAGAGCAAAGGCGACGTGGCAAATTATGTCACTATGGTGCAGCATCACAGAGACCCTAATAAAACTGAAACATGAGGACCAGTGGTACAGAGAGAACTGCACCCTAATATAAAGTCAGCCCTTATTAAGAGGAGAAGAGACAGTGTGCTTTCTTTCCTTAAATATCTGCTAAAGAGGCTGACATGGTGACCGGTTGCAGGAGGAGACGAAGGGCACTGATGTCATCAATATCACCTAGACACACTGTTGCATTAACACTACCTAATTAAATACTGGCTCATTTTCTCCCCTTTTCTCTCTCAAACATGTGCATACACACAAATATGACTTGATAGAGTGTGGAATTGCAAACATATTCACTCACTGTGATCAGATGCTTTCTTAAAGGGATAGTTCTTCCAAAAATGAAAATTTGCTGTTCATTTACTCAGTCTTGGGCTATCCAAAATGTAGTAAACAGTTAAGATTATTCAAACCAAGGTCTTTGGTAAAACACAAGTCAACAGCCACAGTCACTTTGAGAGTCAAAAAACCATAAACAGGCTGACTCCTAATGATATGTTGAGGTCTTATGAAAAAACAACTGGTCTGTGCAAGAAACAACGAACATTATTTGCAACATTATTACCTGTAATACATGACAAATTGTCATTTTGAACGGATTCATTTAGTTGACTGGATGAAAGGCCACCAAAACTGCTATTTTCTCACTGCTGTCATTTTTTGTTATGTGTTAATTTAGTTATTGAGAAGAAAGCATGCATCATATCCATCTTTTTTTTTTTAATTTACACTCGTATTATAGTGAACTACTGTAGTACTATATAATCAGGTCAAAGTACAAGTAATTGGAACAATTCAAGTAACTGAAATAATTCAAGGTACATTCTCTGAGAACCTGACCCATGAAAACAAAATTAGATTTTGGAGAATGTTGCCTCCCACTAATAGCATCTGTGACCATTAAAAAAGTACAAGCCCTACAATGTCACACCTCAACTTCCTGTTTCAGTAGAAAATACATCAACTAAGGAAGGAAAACTATGTTCATCATTCTTTAAAAAGCTGTGCAGTTCTGCTTTCATATTTTTTACATATTTAATGAGATATTTTACTGGATGCACAAAAAAAGATACTGCAAATAACTTCTTGTTATCTGTATTACAGTTGACGGCAAAGCAAATAAATATTTACTGTAACGTGAAGGCTAACATACACAGAAAATAAATATTTGCCTTTTATTAAAATATTTGCAAGAAAATTATTAAAGAAGTAAGGAAATCAGGCCACATAGGTGTTTCATCTTGCAGTAAATCTGCATTCCTGTTTGGAGAGGTCTAGCATGCGCAGCATTCCTCGCCCATCCCTATCAGCTCAACATCCCCGCTGTGGGGTGTGCTTCCTGCAATTATACTCATCAACATCAGAAAACTCATCAGAGACGATACACAAAGCCTCTCATATTCAACTCACGGCCCTCCAGTCATATGCCAGCATTTGAAATGAGAAATGACAGTGTAGGCGTTCTAAACATTTCTTTGATTGCAATGCAAACAAATGTATGATTCTGTGGTCATGTCATCAGTCCTATACAAATGAGCTCAAGAATTACTGCTGAACTGTGAGCTTAATGTCTGCTGTGAGAGTTGGCAGATTTCAGCAGATAAGGCTGTTCTGCAGAATGGCAGCTTGAAGGTTCATCTAGGGGTCAGCAGGACAGGTTCGTGTAGATGGAAAATGTGTTTCAGGAAAAGTTGTTAAAAAGAGCTTTAAATAAATGAATACATTTATACATAAATATATTAATATGACAAAAGTCTGTATGGCATATGCTGGTCGAGTGGTGCAGCATTCTTGCAATAAAATAAAACAATAAGTTTGTCGTAAGAAATTAATTTCAAACGTGTATAAAATATACAAATTACCAAAAACATATATGCGAATACATTGTATAATAAGATATGCTATTTAATTATCAATAAATGTTAGTGTATATGTATTTCTGGCATTTGTTTAGCCGTAATGTATATTCAAAATATACCGTGGGTACGGAAAGTATTCAGACCACCTTAAATTTTCACTCTTTGTTATATTGCAGCATTTGCTAAAATCATTTACGTTAATTTTTTTCCTCATTAATGTACACACAGCACACCATATTGACAGAAAAACAGAATTGTTGACATTTTTGCAGATTTATTATAAAAGAAAAACTGAACTATCACATGGTCCTAAGATTTCAGACCTTTGCTCAGTATTTAGTAGAAGCACCCTTTTGATCTAATACAGCTATGAGTCTTTTGGGAAAGATGCAACAAGTTTTTGACACCTGGATTTGGGGATCCGCTGCCATTCCTCCTTGCACATCCTCTCCAGTTCTGTCAGTTTAGATGGTAAACGTTGGTGGACAGCAATTCTTAGGTCTCTCCAGAGATGCTCAATTAAGTCAGGGCTCTGGCTGGGACATTCAAGAACAGTCACAGAGTTGTTATGAAACCACTCCTTTGTTATTTTAGCTGTGTCCTTAGGGTCATTGTCTTGTTGGAAGGTAAACCTACGGCCCAGTCTGAGGTCCTGAGCACTCTGGAGAAGGTTTTTTCGTCCAGGATATCCCTGTACTT
This sequence comes from Sinocyclocheilus anophthalmus, assembly GCA_018155175.1. Taxonomy (NCBI): domain Eukaryota; kingdom Metazoa; phylum Chordata; class Actinopteri; order Cypriniformes; family Cyprinidae; genus Sinocyclocheilus; species Sinocyclocheilus anophthalmus. The sequence goes on along the minus strand of JADLZN010000398.1, from coordinate 79,775 downwards.
AACTGCATTCATCTTTCCCTCGATTGCAACAAGCCGTCCTGTCCCTGCAGCTGAAAAACAACCCACAGCATGATGCTGCCACCACCAAGCTTCACTGTTGGGACTGTATTGGACAGGTGATGAGCCGTGCCTGGTTTTCTCCACACATACCAAAAAAGTCCAAAAAGTTCTCATCAGACCAGAGAAACTTATTTCTCACCATCTTAGAGTCCTTCAGGTGTTTTTTAGCAAACTTTCATGTGTCTTGCACTGAGAAGAGGCTTCCGTCGGGCCACTCTGCCAAAAAGCCCCAACTGGTGGAGGGCTGCAATGATGGTTGACCTTCTACAACTTTCTCCCATCTCCCGAATGCATCTCTGGAGCTCAGCCACAATGACTTTGGGTTCTTCTTTACCTCTCTCACCAAAGCTCTTCTCTCCCGATAGCTCAGTTTGGCCGGACGGCCAGCTCGAGGAAGGGTTCTGGTCATCCCAAACGACTTCCATTTAAGGATTATGGAGGCCAAAGTGCTCTTAGGAACCTTAAGTGCAGCAGAAATTTTATTGTAACCTTGGCCAGATCTGTGCCTTGCCACAAATCTGTATCTGAGCTCTTCAGGCAGTTCCTTTGAACTAATGATTCTCATTTGCTCTGACATGCACAGTGAGCTGTAAGGTCTTATTATAGACAGGTGTGTGGCTTTCCTAATCAAGTCCAATATGTATAATCAAACACAGCTGGACTCAATGAAGGTGTAGAACCATCTCAAGGATGATCAGACGAAATGGACAGCACCTGAGTTAAATACATGAGTGTCACAGCAAAGGGTCTGAATACTTCGGACCATGTGATATTTCAGTTTTTTTTTTATAAATCTGCATAAATGTCAACAATTCTGTGTTTTTCTGTCAATATGGGGTGTTGTGGGTACATTAATGAGGAAAAAAAATTAACTTAAATGATTTTAGCAAATGGCTGCAATATAAACAAAGAGTGAAAAATTTAAGGGGGTCCGAATACTTTCCGTACCCACTGTATATTAGATATTTATAGAAAAAAATGCATTTACCTAAATTGTTATTTTAAGTATGTATTTTCTTCCCCTTTAAGTATAGTTTGTGATATATTTTGAAGGTTTAAATACAATATATTTTCATTTTGAAATTGATATATTTTAACTACGCAGCAGCGTTTGCATCATATATTTGAAAAATATTTTGGACCTTTTTTTTTTCTTTTAAGCAATATGGGTTATTTTTGCCATGAGAGGTCTTCGGTTTAAAAATTTCTAGTGCATATCAAGGGATATCAGAAAGGCTAACTGGTTTGCATTTATTTTAATAGTATTTTTGCATTCATTTTTACTTATACTTCATTGCAATCAAGAGCAGTCTGCAGAGAAAGACGGAGCGCACAACTGAGAGAGAAACACTGGGAGTGCAGATGGACTGAAAAACAAAGTGAGAATCTTTTCCTTTTTTTTTTCTTTCTCTCGAATCAAAGGTGCCGGAACGCCCTGCCTGTCTTCAGGGAACTGTAATGAAGTATTAAAACTAAAGTTACACTATTGACCCTGTCACTGTTTTGCGACCTCATGTTTCACTGAGTAATTTTTCCCTGCTGGTCAGTAAGACTCAGCGTGACAGTGACAGACTGAGGAAAGTTTCAGGCTTTGATTAGATTTCCATGCTACAGTGACACCAGATGGCCTTCGTTTTACAGTTACAGAGTGTTTTCCAGGCAAGTTTACAATGACATCAAAAGTCCAGCTCCATGTTACACAGCTCACTCTGTCAGCGGCTGTGTCAAAGCTGGCACTTGTGCGACCACCCTGTCTGCACTAGGGCAAAAAGTGAAAAGGTAGGAAACTTTTCTTCTACTGAACACAAACGCAGATATTTTGAAGAATGTTCATGCTGTTCTTTTCTAAGTTTGTGCATCATAGTGCATCATTTTTGCTTTATCGGTTAGCTGTTCCTTTAAGACGTTATTTCTGGTAACTCTCTGGTATCTTGTCCAGCGTTTGACTTGTGTGGTATGCATCTGATGTCTGCATGTGTTTAGGAATGAACAATATGTAGGAGTTCCAGATAGAAAAACCGAAAAATGAATGGACTTCATTACAGCCCCGAGTCTCAGCTGGCTGCGGGGGTCACCGGCACAGACTACAAAAGACTCTCTTGTCTTTCTGACAACTCCAATGGCGAGGAATCAGCCTGATTGACTGAAGGGAACAGATATAAAGCAGAGGACAGTCTTGCACACAGCTGGTGACTGATGAACATGATCTTTACTGCACCGAGGCAACTGTAGACATGGAGAGAGTCGTATCTCTTTCATAGTCTTCTGATTTAGTCACATGTGTCTGTGTTTCTTGAGATATAGCTAGCATGGCGGATTAGCATCTCTAGGTAGTTAAAACTAAAAAAGGTTTTATTTATTCATATACATTCATCACTCATATACTGTTCATTTATGCTCTTAGAGAACACATTTTTACTAAAAGTGACTCACAATAGTGCTAAATCATGTTTCTGGTAAATATGAGGAAGTGTGGCTTTGAATACATAGTGTTTTAATGTGGCAAGTGGATTTTAGATAATATTTCATAAAAAATTCACTTACAAAGTTATGTAGAATAACAAACAGGCTGCTTTGCAATAAAAGTGTGCAGGCTTAGTGAAAATTAAAAAAATGCTGTTAACATTAACAATAAAAAATTAGGTAATGAATCAATCATTTTTGGAGTTAATGTTGAAGATAAAGTGTGCATTTCCCCTCCTATGTTAAAATACTTAATCCTGGCTTAATTTACAGAGGAATTTGCAGATATATTTATTTTTCATTAATCTATCTAAAATAGATTAATCTATTTGACTAATTAGTGGAAAACTGGGCAGTGCTCAGGAAATGTGAAAACAGTCATGTTTTAGGTTTAGTGCTGTCAAGGCAGAAACTTTCATCTTTCTGTAATGGCACTTGTGCTGAGTGTATGATTTTTGTAAAAATTTTAAGGTAAGCAGACATTTGAATTTTACATATCAGCCACAAACTCTTTTCAATGAACAGGTTATGTGCTGTTTAATAAAGTGCCTGATGTACAAAAAATGGTAAGCCGTATTATGAAATACCAGTTAAAGTGGGTGACATATTATATATACAGTGGTGTGAAAAGTGTTGGCCCCCTTCCTGATTCTTATTTTTTTGCATGTTTGTCCACTTTAATGTTTCAGATCATCAAACAAATTTAAAATTACACAAAGATAATGCAAAGTAAATACAAAATGCAGTTTTTAAAAAATAATTTCATTTATTAAGGGAAAAAAGCTGTCCAAGCCTACGTGGCCCTATGTGAAAAATTATTTGCCCCCTCCTGTTAAATCATGAAAAGAACTGTGATTAACCACATTATTTTATAAAGCTGAGTTAAATTTCACTAGCCACACCCAGGCCTGATTACTGCCAGACCTGTTGAATCAAGAAATCACTTAAATAGAACCTGTCTGACAAAGTGAAGCATGCTTAAATAGCAACACATCATGCCGCGATCTAAAGAAATTCAAGAACAGATTAGAATCAAAATAGTTGACATGTATCAGTCTGTAAAGGGTTATGAAGCCATTTCTAAGGTTTTGGGACTCCAGCAAACCACGGTCATAGCCATTATCCACAAATTGAGAAAATTGGAACAATGGTGAACCTTCCCAGGATTTGCCGGCCAACCAAAATTACTCCAAGAGCACAACGACGACTCATCCCAGAGGTCATAAAAGAACCCAGAACAACATCTAAAGAACTGCAGGCCTCACTTGCCTCAATTAAGGTCAGTGTTCATGATTCAACAATAAGAAAGAGACTTTCTTTTAAGCCACTGCTGACCAAAAAGAACACAAAGGCTCGTCTCTCACTTGCCAAAAAATATCTTGATTATCCCCAAGACTTTTGGGCAAATATTCTGTGGCCTGATGAGACATTTCAATAACAAGAACATCATAGCAACAGTCAAACATGGTGGTGGTAGTGTGATGATCTGGGGCTGCTTTGCAGCTTCAGGACCTGGACAACTTGCCATAATTGACGGAACCATGAATTCTGCACTCTATCAGAAAATCCTGAGGGAGAATGTCCGGCCATCAGTTTGTGACGTCAAGCTCAAGCGCACTTGGGTTATGCAGCAGGACAATGATCCCAAACACACCAGCAAGTCCACCTCTGAATGGCTCAAGAAAAACTAAATTAAGGTTTTGGAGTGGCCAAATCAAAGTCCGGACTTAAATCTGATTGAGGTGCTTAAACAGTCCATTCTTGCTCGAAAACCCTCCAATGTGGCTGGTTTACAACAATTCTGCATAGATGAGTGGTCCAAAATTCCTCCACAGCGATGTGAAGACTCATTGCCAGTTATCGCAAACACTTGATTGCAGTTGCTGCTGCAAAGCGTGGCACAACCAGTTATTAGATTTAGGGGGCAATTTCTTTTTCACGTAGTGGCAGGCAGGTTTTAACAGCTTTTTTCCCTTAATAAATGAAAACAATTTAAAAACTGCATTTTGTATTTAATTGCATGATCTTTGTGTAATATTTAAATTTGTCTGATGATCTGAAACATTAAAGTGTGACAACTTCAAAAAAAAAAAAAAAACAGACTAAAAACAACACTTTTTCACACACCCTATATATATATATATATATAGATATATATATATAATATATAGTTTAAGAGACATGACACAATATACATTAATATTACATGAACAAAGTTTTTAACCATTATAAAAACAGATTGTGAGCTTTAGTGTTGTCACATAAACATGAAACAATCTGCGAATTTTTTGGATATTTTTTTCAATTCTGACTGTTGATATAGTGACAGAATCCCACATTTAAGTTAATAGGATTTTTAAAATGATACACAATTATTTTAATATCTATATGGCATAATACATTTTCAGTTGTAATTCATGATTGTTATGGTCCTTGTATCAAAATGAAAATAGGCACTACTGTCGGTGATGGCTTTCTTTCTTTTTTTTATAATCTTTTTTATGTTTATTCAAATATAGATAAGTCTTTGTTTTATTTATCTTTTATTAAATTATTTTTTTTCAAGTTTAAAATGATTAGACATCCTTTTCTAGAGTATTCTAAAACAATCTAGGAACACATCAGTAGCTCCTGATTAGTTATAATGAAAAGGTCATAGGTCATGCACAACCGCCACCTTTTTCTTGGGCAACAGAATGTTATCAAATTGCGACATGTGCTTTTCAGCAACAACGCTGATCTGTTACGCTGAAGTGTGACGGATATTTCAAGTTCTTTTCAGACTGGAAGGACACTGAAACTCAATGAATAGATAAATGCTTAGAAAACACAGGTGCTTCTGCGTTTGTGCACATAGGCTAGGTGAGTCAGGGTTGGGTTGCGTTTTTCCTTGGCTAACCTTGGCTTGCTGACATCAATGGTTACCAGGGTAATTTGGTTTAAGTGTGTGAAGCACCCAGAACAATGGACTTCCTGTGCCTGTTAGAATGGCCACTCATCTCATGCCCTCAAGGAAGGGGGAGAGGAAAGGGGATTACAATCGACAGATTCGCATTTCCTGGCGGAAGACTTGTGGATGACATCACTTCTGGTGTAGCAGCCTGGGTGTGAGGAGGTAGTGTGCCTGAGAGAAAGTTAGGGTCTGGATAGAAGGTGTGCTTTCCTGTTTGTAAAGTGTTTTTATTTTTATTTTTTTATTTTTTAGTTAAATTAAATTAAATTAAAATTAAATTAATTAATTAAATTAATTAAATTTTATTTTTTTTATTTTATTTTATTTTATTTTTTTATTATTGTTTTGTAATTTTTATTTTAATTTTTGAGCACTCTTTTCTGTTCACACACTCAACGTTTTTAAAATTACTTGTACAGCATAGCTAAGATAAATTGATCTTGGAAAGAAAGTGATGAGAATAGTTTGAGTTCATATTAACCCTATAAAGCCTACTTTATCATATTTGATTTGCATATTTCTAAACGATTAGAATGAAAAATCTGTTGTACATAATCTACTACTACTATTTTATGTAAGTAGTACTGTTATAAAGATCTCATCAATTTACGTTACACACACGTTTCATTTTTCAACTTTTTGGCCATATAAATATAAGTAACTGCACCAAATTGTACATTTTTACTTGATTTGAGCATCTGAATAAAACAGAGGTGTTTTTTCCTCCTCTAGTATAAGCTCCTACTGTATATCATACTAAATGATAAAAGCCTGATATATCAAATATTATACCCCAAATAAATAAAAAATTTAAATTATTTTGTGTAAAAGTAAAAAAAAAAAAAAAAGAATCAGGCTTTATGGGGTTAAAACGCAGTTGTTAGTACTTTATTTTGGAAAATGTGAGCACAGTCTGAAACATTTTGGAGATCTCATCTGTAATTTTACAGGAAATAAAGTTAAAATAACTGTTGCTTCTGGCAAAAATGTGAGACCATATTCCATAAAAGTCTGTTGTCCTCTCACATCAAACTCCACTTGACATCTTTGTTTAGAACTGTTGTTTTTGGAATGTTTTTGCTTGTGGTGTACATCAACCATGAGAACCCCTACTTTATAAAGCTGCCATCTCTTACTTTATCTAATGGATGTTGTAAACTCTAAAGACTGAGGTGAGAAGAACACTTAGGTTTTAATGTGAGTGTTTTTGACCTTCGGCCTGCTTTGCAGCTTGCGTGTGAGCACCAGTGCGCCGTGATGGAGCAATAACACAGATTTCATGCTTTGCCTATGAGGTCAGGACCATTGGAATAGATCTTGATGCCTTCATTCAGGCCTGCTGTGTCCCTCTCTCTGATCCTGCCTTCAAAAAGGTCAGTCCTCCCTGAGATCCCTATCGCTAGAAGCTAAAGCTAACCCACCCATTGTAAAACGCCCATAATAAACCATGCTGAAACTAAACAATTCACCCGGTGGTTAATGAATAACCCAAGAGTTCCCCGTTGTGATGGCCTGCTCTGTTTGCATAAACTGGCTCTGGTGTTCTCACTGACCATGGACGGGCAGGTTTTCCCATAGTGTGCCATAAAATAAAAAGATGAAGGGATCAGAAGTGTGGGAGAGAGGTTCAGAGGTAGGTGACTCTTACAGGATGTCACCACCTTCTTCTCGGTTCTCCTTGCCTCTTGGATTGGAACATAGATATTGATGATATTCCAATAAGAGGCTCGAGCAGGCTATGCTTTAAGGATTGCTGTTATGAGAAGATGAATAGGTTTTCTTGTGTGCACACCCAATTGTGAGATACGACCTATAAATCTTTGATTGGCCACTCCTATAGATTCATTAAGCCTCCCTTTTCAACAGTATTCCCAGAGGAAAGCTTTATTGCTCAATGGTTGCTCTGTCATAGCTCAAGAGACTTAATCGAAGTCTCGTTTCATTTCAGTAACAGCTTTGACTCAGCTTTTGACTCACAGGCTTATATAAAATAATACACTTTTAAAAGAATACACAAGTGCAAACTCAATGTAATGTTTTCAGACACGTAATTGCAGGTTAATTGCAAATAAATTAAATGCATTATACTTGTAGATTCCATAGAGATATTGTTAAAATATTCTGCCAAATGTACTGACAGGCATATTTGGCAAACTGAAATATACTTAATTTATACAGTTATAATGATGAAATGGCAATTAAGTATGTTTATAATATATTATTTTTAAATTTAAATATCAATATTGAATACAGTTAGAATTGCAATCACATAATCGCATGTGGTTTAATCTGTCAACACATAAAATAAGTGTACTTCAACAAAAGATTAATAAAACAATTATTTTAACATGTACCTTTAAATGGGTCATATGATGCCCATTTTCCACAAGTTATATGATTCTTTAGGGTCTTAATGAAAGTCTGTAACATTGTTTGGTTAAAATTTCTCAATGGTAGAGTAAAAACACCTTTTTTGCCCTGTCAAATACTGCTCTTTTCAGATCAAGCCGTTTTTGTAGCATTTTCCTTTAAATGTTAATGATCTCTGCTGACCCCGCCCCTCTCTTCCGAGCCGCTCTGAGAGAGACTGTGTACTTTAGCCGCATTCATCGTCAAACTTGCTAACTAGCACATAGGAGGTTCACACAGAACAGGCTCGAGATTGGCTCAATTTGAGAAAGGGAAAAACATTTAACCAGATTTAAAAAAAACACTGGGTGGATTTTTATCATTATAGCGTGGTTGTGTACACACTGCCAACACCCATTTCAGTTCAAACAACTTGTAAAAGTGCATGTAGCATCCTATGACCCCTTTAAAGTAAAACTTTTAATTTGACATCATTGAAAAGCCCACATTTATATTACATGCAAGTGCAGGTTTATTATTTTATTTTGTTTTGAAGATGTACTTTGAAATACATTGTTAATGCACACTGCATATTCAATATAATTAAGCCCTTTCCCCCACAAGGTTAGTTTTGGAGAAAAATCACTCCACTGCTGTCTAGGAAAAACAACTGAGATAATTAAGGTTAATAAAAAAAAAGATCTGTATACATGTAGTCTGTGAACAAGGCATGTGAACTTGGACAGAAATGTAGAATAGTTGTTTTTTTACGGCCCACTGGCTGTAATTTGGACCACAGACGCCAACATCAGACTGTTTGTAAGCGAGGGTATCATTATTAGTCTGATGATACTCTTCCTGCTGCTTTGTTGTCTGTTTTAATGGAATAGTGTCATACAAAAGAGGTCTTATATGCAGACTCACTTCATTCTCCTGAATTACACAGCCTCATGCAAACCACGCTGATAATAAAAATAGGGTGAATTCTTGTCACAAACGTTCCTGATTTACCTGAAGTAACCTTACATTCCAGAGTCCTTGTGTCTGAGCCAGCTGTTTTCTCTCAGACTAATTGTCTCTCCTCTTCTTGCTCTCTGTTTACAAAATCTTCATTACATTGGTTTTCCCGGTTGAGCATCTCTTTTCAAAACAGCACCTGTAAAAAATAAGTGGATTGCTGAGTGGTGGTTCTTAAACGCATTGCTGAGTATCTGTGCATGCATCGGTGTGGAAAGGGTCTCATAAAAAGAGCCCACTTTCAGATTTCTTCTTTGACATTCAATTGCGTAGATGCAAAGACTATGTTTGAACTGGAATAATAGCTTACTGCATCTGCATATCAGGCTTCTTTTGCCTACATTTTAAGGAAAAAAATTTGTAGAAGAACAGAAAAGGTAATTTTATGCCACAACATTTACCATTAAGTTTAGGGACCCTAAAACACAATGCAGTGAAGTGCTGTAGTGATGACGTATTTTGTAAGCCAATCTGGAAGTTAGCATCAGCCTTGTTCCCTTGACAAAACCTGACAAGATTTTTCCATTGGCTTTTGAATTATTGTGGAAAATAAACCCCGTGACCAAGGTTTATGAATCTTACATGTTTTGTTTATTTGAATAGTTTGCAAGAGCGTGATTAGAAGCTGTCAATGTGGACTAGTGAGTAGATGAGTTTACCTGTTCATTGTAATGACATTTAATGTCCCCGACAACTTCTGTAGTCCCATTTAGCCACTTGTTAGCCACTGTCTTTTTTCAAGACAAGTAAAAGCTTTAAAGATCACAAGGGGGTGTATTGATGTATTTCATATTGTGGAATAAACCGTGAAAATGTCTTGAGCTTGTGTTAATCACAGACCTTATTTGAGATGTTTTACCAAAAACACTTTACAATGGGGAAAACATCTGTGAAAGATCAATACAGAAAATTCTTTCATAATGAACACAGTACATTGGACCCTATTTTTGCAGACTTTTTTAGAGTGTACTATTATGTAAAAATAAATGAGACAGTAGCCAGCAATATCCATTATTCCATAAAACATTTCAAATAATATTTTGGAAATTAAAACATTTATTTATTTTATTTTATTTTACACAATGGCCCGGTTTCACAAACGGGGCTTACCTTAAACCAGGACTAGGCCTTAGTTAAATTAACAAAAAGGCAGCTTTTACAAAAGAAATGCCTTAGAAGAAAACATTACAGGTGTGCATCTTAACACAGAGCAACGACACTGACATATTTTAAGATATGTCAGAGCAAGGATATTCAGTTAGCAGCTCAAACATGCATTTTAGTCTGGGACTAGCTTAAGCCTTGTCTGTGAAACCGGGGGAATATCTTCTAAAAATGTCTTAACATTTAGTCTGAGTTAAAAAAAAATGCAGCTATTGTTACTTATTACTGCAATTTTTTTAAATATTGGGAATGGAAGCTCAAGGAGAGCATTTCTTTGTGGGATAAAATGCCCAGTGCATTGTGGGAAATATTAGGTCTTCCAGGTATTTTATGCATACCGAAAAGGTGCATACTGTGTGTAGTATACATACTGTACCATATGCTAAAAATGGAATAAGAGAAGTATGGCAGTATGCTATTCTGTACATATAGCCAAACTCACAACTCACACCTGCTGACAACAATATGGAGTTCAGAATGAATTCATCTAATTTAGAAATTTCTTTTGGCAGGCAGCAAACTGTAGCATGCTGTCACTCTGCCACATGGCGATAAATCGCCGCCCTTGCCACCCGTCCCTTCCACCCCTTCAGTGCTTTTCTTCATCTCCTCTATATGTCCCTATTTATGAGGCCTTGTCTTTTCTCGCCCGTAGCGGAGTGACCCTCCCCATCTGCTTTCGCAAATGAAATAAGGACTCTAATGTGATTGAGTGAACTGCTCTCTCTCTTTCTTTCTCACTATCTCTCTCTCGTCGTGTTCTGGTCGAAGAGGAGGCATCCATAGACTGCCTTAGCTAATTTAATAAAAACACCATCAGGCTAATGGAGCCATGTGGTCTGAGCACCTTCCCCTCCCCCTTCTCTCCGCCTCACTCTACTAGCTCCAGTGCATTGTGGGAATCCATTCACATTTATCAGTCGTTACTCTCTGCTAACTTATCAAACATGCCAGAACAGAGAGGGACGAAGAGAGTAAGCTGAGAAAATGCACACAGAATGGCAGTTTACTTTTCTGCAGTAGGCCTATATACTGTGCATTGTATTTGTTTTTTTTTTAGAATGTACTGCATCCGCTGCCATCACTTCAGAAGTTCATATCAATGGCAGTTGCTAGGCTGGTGCATGCAGCTCTGGAATTACACATAGGCCATTTGAATCGCTGCCCTCTGCTTCATGGACATTCAGTGAACATTGGAGAATATTATTTTTTAAGCCTGAGCTGTAACATAAGAGTACATATGACCATTTTAAGGGTGCATATTGCTACTCTAAGGTACTAATATGCACCCTTTAGGGGTAAAGAAGGTACAAAGGTGTCCCATTGAGTGTCACTGTCACAGTGACATGCTGTTGTACACTCCCCCCCTAAAGTGCCATTTTTGTACACTTTTTTCTGACAGTCATGTTCACGACCAAGGCTTACCATCCACACCTTCACCTCAAAATTAAGTTGATTGCATCTATGGATCCATGAAGAACCTTTAAATGAATAGTTCACCCAAAAATGAAAATGTACTCGTTCTGATGCCATCCAAGATGTGGGTGAATTTGTTTCTGCTGAACAGATTTGGAAAAATTCAGCATTCTATCACTTGCTCAACAAATGGATCCCCTGCAGTGAATGGGTGCAGTCAGAATGAAAGTCCAAACAGCTGAAAAAAACAACACAATCAGCCTAAGTGGTCCACCACAACTCTAGCCCTTATTAACGTCTTGTTAAGCAAAAGCTGCACTTTTATATAACAAATTTATCATTAAATGAGTTTAAAATACAAGTCCTCTACCATCATATTGCTTTCTCATATACAGTAAAAGCGACAGTATTAAGTTACTATATGCAGTATTCAAAAACAAATCGAAACGGAAAACTGTGTACATGAAGCTTCATTTCTAATTATAATATAATATCATACAGGCTATTTTGAATTGGTGGTGAATTTGTATGGATCGCTTCATACACAAATCACAAATCTTCTATATGTATGTATTTTTTACACAGTAAAAGAAATGTCTGACAATTGGAGCACTGCCAAGATTTTATAATGACATATCCTTGAACAGCTTTAGCGTCTGGACCAATCAAACACACAATCTATATTTTGTTAGCTAGATTTCACAAATACTCTGTAACACCCCAGGAAACCGAACAGGACCCTGGTTTCATGGTAACCCGATACATTTACAACCTTGTGTATGCGATCAAACCTCAGCGCCATGTCTCCAGAAACAGAGGTACAATGCACAGTAGAAATTGACTTTTCTACTAATTAATTCGTAGGAAAACCTTTTCTTTGAATGAACTCACATTTTCTTCAGGCCATTGTGTGTTTTATTGCTGTTTTGTATTAATCTGTTTTATTATAGACTATTTTTATTCATGCTTACAATAAACCACTCATTCATATAACCTTACATATACCATGTTTAGTATCTATGAATGCGCCTTCTGATGATCTAAACAAGAATGTATATTACTTGTTGGTACGTAGGCAATATATTAGTGCCCTGAGAACCTTTAGTATTTTCGATTCAAGTTCCAGATTCTAAAGTACCATGTTTCCACACAAAGAGTCATAAACTCCACAGGATCTCAAAACGCCCACTTGGTATTCCGGCTTTTCTCATTGGATAAGCACATCTTGAGAGGCGAGGATCTTCTCTGACCTTAAAGCTGACACACCATGTAACCCACCCAGTCGGTGGTTAGGTCAGATGCTAAGAGATGTTAGAAAAGCTGGCAGGATATCCTAAGCTCGTGCCAGGCTTCGGCCTCGACGTTTCCATTTCACCAAGATTCTCTGACTCACACTGGTTCTTTTCATCAACTAATTTCAGCAAGATCTTGGGCCTTAAGATTGCATCAGGAATCTCTTTCAGACAGCCGAGACTCGCAAGTATCAAACTTAGTCTTATTAATTGATACATTAAGTATCAGTTACAACTTTTTACAAGGTTTGTGTTTGAACTCAGAATCTGACGTATCCCTCAGGCTTAGATCAGCTGAATATGCAAATGGTTTCATTAATGTCATTCCTTATGTCTCTTTCTGTACTGAGTTAAGCTTTAACCCTTTTCCTATACCAACTGTATTTGTGTGTGTGTGTGTATGTGTATGTAGACCAGTTTATGTGTTTATGTAGTATGTTGGACTAGTTTAAGTTTTTATGTAGTTAATAAAACCTTACTTGACGTGTTCATTGTTTGCTCATGACCGGAGTCACTAATTATGCAGATTTACGCTACAAGCTTGGTAGAATTGTACAGTAAGAAAGTTATTCCCCTTAACCAGGAAATTAACATTCTTATAATTGACAGCCAGTTGACCCTGAGAGGTCATCTAAATATCTACAGCGGATCTAAAATTCATAATTAATTATAACTAGTTATAAATTTTTCATATTTCCCATGAGCTGATTCGTTACAAGCTTTATGCTGTTGTTTCAGGTTTCAGTTTTCCTCTGTAGCATCAGAGTCTCTCAACTTACAGGAACGTTTATCTTATTTTGGTTTCCTTTCTTGGCCTACCCTTTATACCTAACAGTTTCTGCAGTTCTTGAATAACATTTTGCTATCTTTACTGACTGTGTCCCCTAGGCGATATGGGGGACAAGTATGTTTTGGTAACTTAATCCACTCTTAAAAATAAAGGTGCTTCACGATGCCATAGAAGAACCTTTCTGTTTCACAAAAGGTTCTTTGTGGCAAAAGAAGGTTCTTCAGATTAAAAAAAGGTAAGAAAGAGATGTTTCTTTAAATAACCTTTGACTGAATGGTTCTTTGTGAAACCAAAAATGGTTATTTTATGGCATCGCTTGAAGAACCTTTTGAAGCACCTTTATTTTTAAGAGTGTAATCGATCACTGACTGAACCATTATGAGAAAAGAAAATGCAGTGCAGTCAGTGCAAATGTCCTAAATGTTATTGCTGTACATTTTGTCATGAAGAGCAGGAAGGGGCAGTGAAGTGCTCTGATTTGCTGATTTGAGTGGGGTCTCTGTGCTTTTTCCACGTGGATGAAAAGTAGAAGGTTAATTCTGTCCTTTAAGGAGGTCATGTCCTACGTTTTATGTCATTTTATTGTTTCCCTGAAGTTCACTTATAATAAGTCATGGTTTCATACACAAAGAACAGTCATAAATTAGGTTTATATGAACACTCTCTACCCCCATCTGAACCTAAGATTTAAAGGGCCAGTTCACCCAAAACCCCCCCCCCCAACGGTTCTTTTCCTCCATATTTGGCACAGCGTTACTATCATTAACTAAATCTGAAAGTAAAACCTTAAAAAATAAAAAATAATCATATAATAATAACTATATTTCAGCTTTGTGCCAAGCCATATTTCCCATTTTGTTGTATTTTAAATTATACTAAAATAACTAAAACACAAACTAAACCTAAAACTTAATAAAAGCAAAAAAGCAAAATAAAATGCAAATCCCCAACAAAATTAAAAAAAATTTAATCTAAATTAAAATGAAAAACATATAAAATGTGTCACTAAAAATAAAATCTAATTCAAAATATTAACAAAAAATGGTATGCTACTAAAATAACACTGCTTCAGAGCATAAATGAAGATAGATTTTATATCCCCTTATATCATTTTTCTTTTCTTTTTTTTCTCAATGAAACTCCATGCAACCAAATATTTCAAGCTCAAACAAGTATATAAAGGCATTGTAAAAGTAATCCATATGAATCGAGTGGTCTAATCAACGTCTTCTGAAAAGACATGTTCATATGATAATGATTCCTTAATTTTACTTTCTATGATGATGATGATGACGACTTATTTTAGGCTTTTACTCACACATAAACATTGATCAGTGCACACTGAGCTCAAGCATACTTGTTTGATGTGAAGAAGAAGAAAAAATGAATAATACACTCTCTTATTTTATGATGCTTCATAAAGCTTATATTTCGAAAGGTCATGTTGATAAATTGGTTTACAAGGGCATTTTCAGTGTATTTCAGATAGGTGCCAAAACTACTCTGAGTGCCCCTTTTGGGACACAGCACCACTAACATGTGCAGTTTCATTGAAACCACAATCAAAATGACCTTCCGCTGTCCCTGACATTTTGGAGTGACCAAATCATGCTCAGCTGTTACACACAGCTTGAATTCATTTCTTGTTGGTCTCATGAAATTAAACCCACTGTTTAAGATTATGTGGAAAGAGCTGAGTGAGCAATACTTTACAAGGATTATATGCAGCTGAATGAGGGGAACACAAATCAACATGGAGACAGTGAACGCCGGCCACACAGAGGTGACAGACAGACAGCCTCCCCTGCTGCTGGTTACCAGAGCAACATCCAACTGTATCTCCACCCTGCAGTCCAATTCCATTGCCTTTTCGTGCCCGAGAGACTGAAGAGCCTCTTCACTGGTCATTATGGCACAGATGTGTTTGTTAGGATGTGAGTGACCCTGGTAACAATCTGCCCTGGTTGCAGAAAACATGCTGCCAAGATTTGAGCAAACCAAGCAGCCCACAGACAGTTACTTAGCATATCACATGCTATGTCCATGAAATGTCCTAGATTCTATCTAGGACATATCATATTGTTTTGCAACAAAGAAGTACATTTGATCATACCTTTAAAAAGCAGGAAACAATATAGCCTACTTAAGTGTGTGAACTGTATATGTAATGTTTTCAGATGCAAAATTGCATGTTAATTGCAACATGTCTTATGGTTTAAATTATATTAAATTCAATTAGCTGAACTTTTGAGTGCTTTTTGATTTACTGAAGACTTAAGTACTGTACATCCTTAGATGCGGTTAATTTTATTGTCTTTGAAATATGGTTAAAGTGTACCACTGAATGTGTTGACAAGCATTATCGTTGACGAAAATAAACTTTAAGCATCATTTTGGTTACACTTTATTTCGATAGTCCACTTTAGACATTCTGCTAACTACTTTGTAACTACATGTCAACTACATGTCACTAATTCTCCTTCTTTTGCACACATGTCTACTAACGTTTAGGGTTCGTAGAAAGTTGCCAAAGAAAGTGTTAGAAGATCTTAAGCGATGTCTACTAATACTCTACTACTGCAGTTGACAGGTAGTTGTGCGAAGTTTACTACTGTTATAGAATGTCATACAGTGGACTATCGAATAAAGTGTGCATCATTTTGTAATCTTTTTTTTTTCTATTTGAACAGATATTGTAAGAACTTAAAATATAATAACTTTAAAAATGACATTGATTATTAATCATTTTTAAATGAATATTGATTATAATAATAATTAATCATTACTTTTATGTCTTTATATGCTAGTCAACCTCAATAAGTGTACTTCTTTAACGCTTACATTTAATATGTCCTTTAAACTTCACTTACGTGGCCTTTTTTTAATCATTTTATCATTATACTGCATAAACAGTTTTGATTTAATAACTTTTAAGATTTGAAATCACTAAGTCACATTCATGCATTAACTCCGACATTTTTAATGATTGCAAGCTAGATTAAATATTATGTAATTACTATGGCTAAAAAAAAAATAAAAAGAAAAAAAAAGTTTCCCCCAAATGAAGATGTCCCTGGATTTTCCCAACTTATAAGCCAAATATAGGCCTCCACAAGACACTCCACATCCACCCCCCCCATCCTCCCTGGCTATTGTTGTTAATAGAGGTACCTAAACAGACTGAGAGAATGCCACAATCACCATGTCAGACCTCACGCAGTCACATTTTCAGCCATAAAAAAATACTCCATTGGAACTCAATTGCTGGAACATAAGCTTATATCCCTCACCCTGCTCCTCTTGTGTGCATGATGAGAGTATGAAAAGGAAAAGTTAATCTACAACTTCCTGAGTTTTAGGACATTATCCCATGGACCTTTTAGCTCCATGCCCATATGCACACATAAGGGGTTTTTACATTGCACTTAAACCCTATTTATCATTGTTCAATCCTCAGTTTTTAACCCCGCTAAACGTTTCCCGCTGTATTTAGTGGCGGGGTAACACCACTTTTGGCTGCTTTTAGAAGCACTGCCTGTTGTATAAAAAGTTGTTTCAGCATCTTAAAATATGTCAAATGGTGACAGAAAACACTTTAATTGGAGTGAAGAAGAGACTGTTTCTTATTCTTATAGTACTCTGAAAAGGCCATTCAGAAAAACTTGATAGAACAATATGCAATATACATGTAGCCTGTAATACAATGATATGCAATGCCTGAGCCATTATGCAAACAGGTTGAGTGCACTCTTAAAAATAAAGGTACAACAGCTGTCACTGGGGTAGTACCTTTTCAAAAGTCACACTTTTGTACCTATTAGGTTCTAATATGCGCCCTTTAAGTACTAATGTGTAGCTTTAAGGTACCAAAATTGACTTTTAGGTACAAACATGTATGCAACAATGGATCAGAAATTCACTGCATTGATTATGGGATTTCTCACCAAACTTATAATTTTGACCTTTGTGTCCAAAAGTCATTTTTTAAGCAAAATATTTAAATTAATTCGTTCTGTAAATTTCACATTTCATTATACATGATTATTACGTAATCAGAATCATCACAGGAAATATTTACACCGCTATTATAAAAAGTTACGTTTCTTAACCTGTTAGTTTCCATTCTGCACATTCGGACTTAATCTAAGGTTTGTGGTTACTTGTTATCTGTAAAATTATTATATAATTTTAACTTTAGCAGGTTCTAAGCATTTATTACTGTTGATCCAAACCAGAGTAAGGAGTGAGATCGCTAAGCCAGTCATTTTTGACTGCATCATGTGATGAAGACCAGCGAACACATCTACAAATGAGTGTTGTGGGTCCTCAGTTTCTGGTGTCAGTAATTCCATTCATAAATCAGACTCACGTCAGTGTTCCACATCACACAAAAGCTGAGAGCGTAAGAGGTATTGAGGCGTAGTCTCTGAACCCACATTAATGCTTCCACTTAAAGGAGTACTTATGTAAAGTCTCAGGGGTCCAGCAAAGCGTATATTCTTTATGGAGGCCACATCTTTCCTGTGTGTCACTGAGACTCTCATGTGGCACGTGGTTAGAATACTTGTTAAATGCTATGAAGCCATACTCTCCTCCATGATCTTAAAATTCTCTCATGAAAAAACTATATATACTGTGTGGGTCCCCTGAGTGACCTGCAATAGTGTTTGAAAGCATTGAAGTATGACTAAAAATATGTACTGTAGCGTATGTGTTGGCTTAGCTGAAACCCCATTTTAATGCATCATCAAAACATCTGAATAGTATTAACAGACTGTTGCATTGGCTTTATTAAAGGGGTCATATGATGCTGCTAAAAAGAACATTATTTGGTGTATTTGGTGTAATGAAATGTGTTTATGCGGTTTAAAGTTAAAAAAACACATTCTTTTCCACATACAGTACTTTATTGTATCTCCTCTATGCCCCTCCTTTGAAACGCGTCGATTTTTACAAAGCTCATCGGTCTGAAAAGCGAGGTTTGCTCTGATTGGCCAGCTATCCAATGCGTTGTGATTGGCCGAATACCTCAAGCGTGAGACGGAAATGTTACGCCCCTCACATACTGTTGATGCCGGAGCGACGAGACAAAAACATTAAAACCCATTACAAAGGAGGCATTTGTTGCATCCAGTGGGGACATAATTACGGATTATAATGACTTATACTGTCTTTTTACGCGTTACGTTGCATTGCATCATTGTAAACATAAAACTCTTTCTGCATTTGTGATCAGAGAAATTACAAACAACAAGTGCTACTCTACTGCACACATCTGGATATTTGGGTTAAAATGTTCTGGAACAGTGTTATAAATACAAATTAACCACTGATTTCTACTCGTGTCCATTTTTGGAAGACCAAACAAAATAGTTTCACTTTCACAACGAAAAACACAGAGGCCTAGCGTGAGCCGAAGCCCCGGCTTAGCGTGAGCTGAGGCGGCGGGGTTGAGACGTGGCGCCCTAGATCTACAATGAGCGGCAAACACATGTGATGACCCCGGACTGGACTCTGCTTTGTCAACGGTGAAAGTTGATGTATTCCCTCATCAACCAGCACAGATAAGCTCTAGGCATGACAAAGCGGATATCGTCCTCTTTTGGAAGGCCAAACAAAGTAGTTTTCGCTTTCACAACGAATCACACAGCTCCTTCACGACATGGCTGCAGCATCAACAATACTACAGTGAGAATAAAAGTTACGCATTCTTTCTTTGCGTGAACATTTGGCGGCGTTATGCAAATCTACCCACACAGTGACGTAGATAAGTGGGGGCGTGTTAGAACGAGACGTTTCAGGTAGATGTGGCTGACTCTGAACTTTTATAAAGAATATCTCTTTGGATTTTGAGACTTTAGTCTTTGCAACTTTAAAGATCTTCTTTTCACCAAGAGCTTGTAACACTCCCAAAGAGAAAGGAAAAATTTAAATCGCATCATATGACCCCTTTCGTAATTGATTTTTAAATACATTTCCTTGTCGAAAAAGAAGTGCAGGTAATTGTATTTTACTATGCCTGGTGTATATTCAAATCTAAAGGCAGATTTTTTTAACAAATGGACACGGTAGATAACATATTAAATATAAAGACACCTTAAGAGTACACTAATTCACTGACCTGTTTCTAACACACTTAAATGCTCCTTTAAAGTGCACTTTGGTATAACGGCAAATTAAAATAAACAAAAAAGCCAGTTTTATTAATCTTTTGTAGTCTTAAAAGAATTCACTTATTTTAGTTGTGTTGCTTAACATTCTATCTAAAGTACTTCCAAGTGCTTGATATTACTTTTTTTTGTACTGTAGTGTTATTCAATATTCCCTTTAAATGTATCATTTAAAAGTATTGGCACGTTAGTATACCGATTTACCTATCTTAAATATATTTTAGTTTGCCATGAATGTTTGTTAGTACATTCAGCAGTACACTTACACTTATTTCAAAGACAATAGAAGTAATTATGAAATAACATATAAAGATGTACTGCTTAAGTGGGTCTAAAGTTCAGCTAATTGAATTTAATATACATTTAAACTGATACAATTTAATTTAACTATTAATTAAGTGCCCAAAAACTATGTTCAGTAATTAATTACATGCACATTACATGAACTTCTTTAAAGTATATTATTTCCATAATAAGTATGCTAAAGTGTACTACTTTTTCAAAAGCGATGGCAGGTATAGAACGTTTATACATGCCATGGGACAGGGCACAGGAAGACCTGAAGGTCAGTTTTCCTGAAGCCTGGTGAGGTGGAGACCCTGCGAGAGAAAAAGGCTGAAGGAAAAGGGCCTTACTTGTGAAAAAATGGGTACCCCTCATACTTAGAGCCGCATTTTAATCATAGTAAACCAGAGTGCAAACCACATGCAAAACATTTCATGTGGCTTGATTACCATTTTGCCAGATTCTTTAAGGTACTATGTTTTTCTCTTCAGCAACATGGACCAAGAGAAACTCATTTCATGAAATGAAGACTCCATATCAGTGGCCTAAAGTAAAAAAAGTTTTTGTATTGTACATCTGAGTGGTCCCTCCCATGGTGGCTGCCATATTGAGATCACATGACCAACTGAAGACCATTCATTTTAGCTACTGTTGCTGAACAGTTTTGGTTACCAAATAAATACTGTATGTCAGTGGATGGCAGTTGTATTTATGCCATGGCATCCTGCAACCACAAGTTTGCTTTTTGTGTGATGCTGCATCCACACATGTAGGTAGTCTATCAGTATAAACACCAGGACCACTGTTGCTTTATTCAGCAAAAATTACTTAGTGCACCTTTAAAGTGGCGTCATGTAATATAGCAAAAACATTTCATTATTAGCCATTATTAGATAGAGTCTTTGGGTTGTGCTGGCTTGTTCTGGCTTGTGCGCGTCATTTAAAGCTGCAGCTGGCACTTGGCAGGCATCTCAAAGCCGCTGGCATTCAGAGCGTCCAGAAACAGCAGCACTGTAAAGATCATGGGCAGAGTCAAATCTGACTGATTACGTATTAGAACGGGCTCACTGTTGCCAACCTCCTCCCCCGTCCTCATCCTGCACCAATCACAGCCTGACTTCTGACTGATTGATGGTGTGATGCGTCATCAGCTGGAGGATGTTATATTTCTGCCTGACACCGAATAAATCTTCAGTACATCCCTTCTCTGGCTGTCCTTCAGAAGACCTTTAAAGACGGAGCCGGTCTGGAATACTTACAAAGCCAGGCTCTGTGTTGTGGATGGGATTTCCCTTTTTCATGATGTTATGAGGGTCTCTCTCAGTGATATGTGGTTTTACTGCTGCTCTACAGCAATATGACGACAGACTGCAGCATAGCAAATCATTTTACATGCTGTTTACTCATATGTGCAAAATATTTACTAGATACTATATAGAAATAAAAATACTTTGACTGCATCCCAAGCTGTCCCATACAGTGCGCTAAAATTATGAAAACTGTATACATATATACAGTATATGTTGGTAATAGGAAATAATGTAGTTCGTTGTATTCAGTAAAACAGTATGCCAGGACATCTTATCAGGTCATAAAGTCACAACTTGATACCACAGAGCATCCTTGTTGCATAGTGTTTACAACTGCATGTACTAGACGTGTTAGCATCTAGATACATTCATTACCTTAAAATTAATTATTGATGAACTTCCATATTTTATTACTGTTGTGGCAGCTTCAGCCTTGCATTCCTTGCTATTTTTCTAAAGAAAACTCGAAAGTGAATTGCTACAAACTCTGCGCTTAATTGTATTGAATTGTCGTTGTATTCAAACCTTAAAAGTATACATATTTTTAAAAACAAACTAACACAAAACTAACATACTTTTACAGTATTTCATATTAATTCAATACTGTAAAAGGCCACTTAAGTACTTACTTTAAGAGAACACACTTTCATAACTGTTTCTTATCATACTGAAGTACGTTTAAAAAACATTGCACTTTGTTATAATTTCAAATTAAAATTATTTTAATAATCTGTGTCATACTTTAAAGTATGTATGACTAACAAAGTACATATAAAATACTTGACTATAATTGTAACTACTCTAAAAAATGGGTTAAAAAGGGACAAACCCAGCTATTGGGACAAACCCAGCTATTGGGTTTTGACCCAGCTGTTGGGGGGGTGGGTTTGTTGACCCACCGGTTGGATTGTTTTTAACCAAACCGCTGGGTCAAAACAACCCAATAGCTGAGGGATTAAGTATGGTCCCCGTTTTTAACCGCTCTGGGTTTAATTTACCCCGGGGCATCGAGGTTTTAGAGTGTACATAGTGGTTTTATTCGTATTTACAATTTAAACTTGATATATTTTAAGTGTACTAAATTGCAACTTTGTGACAAATATGTGATTACAAATATATTTAAATATATGACATACAAGTTTCATAGAAAATGGAACGTCTTTTTTTAGTTTATGGCACTATAAAAAAAAACGTGTCACCCAGGATGGTTTGACACACACACACACCAACACACGCATTAAATATAAATACATTAATAATGCTGCAAGTAACTTTTACAGTAAGTAAAAGATACTGATTAATTGATTAATGATACAGATTTGTTTGCAGTTTAGCAGTTAATTCTTATCTTCTCAGTTTATTTATACTGCGCTCTCTGACTCTCCATATATCTTTGCAAAAATACAAGGGGGGGACGGGTCTATTTAAATCATCAATACTTCCCCAGTTTTTTCCCCTTCCTCTCACTCACCAATGTAACTCAAGCTCGCCCCAGGACTACCTGTGCAAAAAATCATCGTCTGGGGCTCACATCACTACTTTTATGCCTATAAAATTGGATAGGGGGGGGGGGTCAAGTCAACACTGATGGAGAAAAGGAAGAACAAAAAAAATACTAATTCCTGTAGGAAGAGCGGATACAAAAAAGGCCTCAGAATGGGTACTGAGCTCACACAGTTAAGAGTCACCATGGGAACTGAAGAGGAAGCCAGGCCTGTAAAAGCACTGATGACGGTGATGATGACAATGGCGAGGAAGGTTTGTGTGAACGGAGAAGGCTGAGTCAGGAGAATAATGCTGGGATGGGAGGAGGGGTGTAGTCTGGGTTATGGATTTGTAACAGGCCCCTAGCATGTGAGTTTTAATGGTTTGGCTCAAGTCAAAGAGCGTTGAGCGAATGGGACTTTACAGCACCAACGTCATTGTTTTAACAGCATTTTCTCTTATAGTGCCCTCTGGCTAATGGGCAGACATGATTAGGTTTGCGATTATTGATGCTGATTGTGCAAATCTTTCTGCGGTGCATTTAACTTTATTTGATTGTTAACTTGGATTCAGTTTGTGTTTTATTCTGGGTGAACGAGAACGTTTCTTTGTAATATTGTGTACATTTGTGATTACATATGCACTTTTCTTTTATATTGTTCTTGAATGGCAAAAAAATAATTGAATGACATGAGGTTTCTGTTAATGGTTTTGGCATGAAACTTCTTCAACCAACTTCTTTTGCAGACACAATATCTTATTGCAATACTCTGAACATTGTTATACAGCGGTTAAGGCTAGAAGGGAGACAGCTATGGCTTCTGGGCATGCGCACATCAATATAGTATAATTTTTGTCACACTGTACAACATTAATTACTGTTTTTGCATTATTTTAAAGGGTAGGTTTAGGGTTGGGGTAGGTGTAGACATTAATAAAACACAATCTAATAGGTAGAAAATTCAATTTATTGTTAGTTTCCGGCCGTAGCTTTATCACCTCTAGCCACACACAACCTTATACAGCGAGACCAGTTCAATCTGAACAAATGATTCTTATGAACTGGTTAACTTAAGTGATTTAAAAACACAAAATGACCACTCTAGTATCATTCTTCTAGTATATTTAGACTCATGTACTATTTTTAGTGAATAAAACATACAGCATAACATTTAGGGTACAATTCCTGAACAAGTGACTCTTGTGAGTCGGTTCTTTTTTAGTGAATCAGAAACATCCAGTGGAACCAGTGTAGTCTGATTTCTCAACAAATGACAACACATGACTCTAATGAGTCAATCCTTTTACTTAATCAAACACATATGGCTTACAACTAATATAAGACTTAAATCAGTGTAGTTACTGTCTGTTTGTTCACATGACAATGTGCACATAATAAGTTTTCTCAATGTTTTATAAAAATGAATCAAATGTGTTAATTGTTGATTGTTTAGATGTTAGGTCAGTTATTGCATTGAATTTAAGCTGTCCTTTAGCAAAAAACCTCCAGGTTTCACATCATTCTTGGATGCTTTAATAATATAATTGCATATATGTGATGTCATTGCATGATTATGTAAATTAACTATTAACTGTCTGAAAGAACCAGTTCGTGGAAAGAATCGGGTTGAGGCTATGGATAAGGTAATAATGATGTAAATAATGTTCAGTTTCTTGCACTGACTGATCGTTTCGCTTCATAAGACAAGAGCCACGAGTATTACTTTTGTGTTCCCTGATATGTGTTTTTTATTCTTAATCAAACAGAAAATGAACCGCGCGCTGACAGGGGATGTGCAGGTGTGAATTAGCAAGGTGCAGGACCAAGGAAAGGGTACTAGGAGGCGGTGGTATGGTACAGGGGCTAACAGAATTCTTCTATTACGTGGATGTCAACTGAGGAGAAAAAAAGTGAGGAATAAGTGCGGAATATGGTGAAGTGGTAAACTTGAACAGCGCAATTGGGGAAAAAAATATGTTGATATTTATTTATAAGTGGGTCGAGAACGTTCCCTGTTAGTAAGCGACTAGGTTGTGGGTGCTCTGTGTTCCTACGCCCACAGTCAGGATCACAGACAAAGTCTGCTATTCTGGGATGTGAGTGTAACACAACCCGACTGACCTTTCGCCTGCTAACCTTTATGCGCAGCCTCGACAGAACATAGGCGAGGTGTGGCGCGGGGGGGGTCGGAAAGGGGATCTGAGCTACATTTTCTCTCGCCAGCCCATGTGGACAGCTGACCATTACACCCACACAGCCTGTCCCAACAGTCCCCTTTCATTCCTGTGCAAATATGTCTATCAGTCACCACCACAACTGCCAGCCGATGTCCCTCAGGAATCTCTCCACCTGTTCCCATCAGAGAGAGAAAGAGCGATGGAGGGAGGGGAGGGATATAGAAGGAGTGATAGGAGTAAGGATGGATGTCGTGGGGGTAAAAGGTGGGGAAAGAAGGACAGAAATAGGCAAACATCGCGACAACTGACCCGGGCTACGAGAACCCTAGAACGGGGGGGCAAGTTATGTTTACGGGAGTCACTCCTCCATATCCAGACATCCCCCATATGTATATCCATATGAGAATCAGCTGTGCTTGAAGGTGCCCTTTACAAAGGGTTAGAAAGGGGACATTTTATATAAATATGTGTTATGGAAAATGTGCGGTGTGCATGAAAGTCACTTACAATTTGTACCAAAATATGTTTTTTGGGCATAACAACACAGCAATACCAGTTTGGACATAACCATGATGGTAAACTAGATTATTTGTTGAATAACTCATGTAAATACTATAATGCTTGTATTTATTTGATATTATGGTAGTCATTTAGAAGTCAGTTTTATAATAGATTACGATATTTGTCATTTTATTTTATTTTTTCTCACTTCATGACAGTTTTGGACATTTGCAACACTTACCTGATCAGATATGTAGTATTGGGAAATATGTTTTACAATAAAATAGGTTTCTGTTTGAATTTATTTTCATATAATTTTTTTCTTGTGATGGCAAAGCTGAATTTTCAGAAGTCATTACAGTCTTCAGATTCACATGACCTTTCTAATATGCTGATTTGGTGCTCAATTAACATTTCTTATTACAAATATTGACAACTTAAAGGAATAGTGTCACAGGGTCGTTCTGTTTTGGTTCTGTTTCTGTCTCCACATTTCCCTGAGGCCCTGTCAACACGAACGCTGTTATTTTTAAAGGGGTCATATGATGCTTTTTTAAAGATCATTATTTTGTGTATTTGGTGTAACAGAATATGTTGACATGCTTTAATGTTCAAAAACCACATTATTTTTCAAATACTGTTCATTATTGTAGCTCCTCTATGCCCCGCCTCTCCGCCAAACGCTCGTTTTCTACAAGTTCCCCCTCCTCCACAAGCGCAGTCTGCTCTGATGGCCAGCATACTCAGTGCATTGTGATTGGCCGAACACCGCAAGCACTCGTCGGAAATGTAATGGAACCCTTCCATACTCGCAGCTTCATTTTTCAATTTAAATGTAAGACATAAATAAGTCATTCTTTTTTAAAACATCAGTGCAAGCCCGAAAGGGGAACAGAGTCGCGTTACAGACACAGTGATGAAGCTGGTATGTTTGCAGTACACAAACCACGGTGGGGGGGGGGTAAGCAGCTAGCCACTGTAAAATGATGTGGACCGCTGCTCGTCTCTCTCTCTCCCCGTCGTCCCCCGACCTCCCTGCCTCACTCTCTCCTCTCTCTCTCGCTTGCTGCTCTCAGCTCGTCTCTCTCGTGCGATCCCTCTCGCTCTCTCTCTCTCACCCCCACAAGCCGCTCTAGCGCCTCACACACACACACACGATTTGCAAAACTCCGCATTTGAACAGTCACTAGCAAATACTTAAACTAATAACAAAACAGTAGCTGAGTCAGAAGCGCCATAATTTGGGGGGTGGTTCAGAGCAAATCCAGAATTACCGTCCTCCTCCGGGTGATTTTCACGAAGCGGATCCTTGCCATAAAATATCATTGCTGTGCTTAAGGATTCCTAAATGCATCTACTTCTGGAAAGTCCAAAGGTAAAGTGCTTTTGCTTTCGCCTAGAAACACACGTCTCCCTGACATGGCTGCATCAACACTACTGAACAGGTTACTGAAACACGGGGGGGGTCTTCTTTCTTTGCGTGCATATTTGGGCCGCATTATGCAAATATTTTTACATAGTGAGGTAGATATGTGGGGGTTTGTTAGAACGAGCCGTTTTAGGGGGGTTTGGCAGAGTCTTAACTTTGATAAAGATATCTCTTTGGTTTTGAGACTTTAGTCTTTGCGACTTCAGGGATCTTATCTATGCACAATCCGCTTGTAACACTCCAAGAGAAAGAAAAGAACTGAAATCGCATCATATGACCCCTTTAAACCGCAGCTTTTTCTATGCGGTTTGGCCATTCGTCCACACACAAACGCAGAACCAGGTGTCTGAAACCGAACATTTTTGAAAACGCCTGCCAGGGTGAAGATTTTCAAAAACTCTGGTTGCAGTGGTTTTTGGCTTGTGACGTCGGAGCCAGCGCTGTTATCTCCGCCTACTGGAAACTTTTTCAGGCTTCTGATTGGCCAGCATGGCTTTACGGTTGAGATTATATCGCCACATGCTGGTTTGGCATGCTCTTGACAGTGCTTCATAGCATGCGTTTGCGTTTTCATGTGGATGGAGATTATTTTTTTAAACGTAAGAAGGAAAAACTTTTATCAATAACATACCTTTGTACTGTGGACCGGTGTGCCTGAGTTCGCGTTGTTCATTAGTTCCATGGTTTTTGATTAATTAGCTCCACACCTGTTTCAGTTCTCCCTAATTACCTTTTCTATTATTTAAGCCCTGTGTTTTGCCCTAGCTCCTTAGTTCCGGTATTGATGTTGATTTGTGTTTATCTCCTGCGTTTCGCCTGCCTGTGGATTGATTAAAGGACTATCTTGTTTATTTCTATCCCTGCGTTGTGGTTGTGTGCTTTCCATAGCTACACGTGACAAACAGTTCACCCAAAATAAGATTTCTGTCATTTTTTTCTATCTAGAATGAATGTTAATTAAAATGTAATTCATATCAGAATAAGTACTTTATTATATACTTTATTAATTCCCGAAGGGAAATTGGGTTCGTTACCACAGCTCCAAGTCACCAAAATAAGAATACAAAATAGAATTCTATATAAAAGGAATGAGAATAAAATGTCAAAATTTAGATAACTAGATAAAGGTATAATATTGCACAGTGAAAACGTTATTGTACTGAGAAATGATAAAGTCTAATAGACAGGCAAAATGGATTTCTGGTGACGTACATATATGCATTTTATACACACGTCATTTCCTTCAGTGTGTGTGTGCGCGCGTTTGCATTTTGTGTGACAGGAAATTACAAGCATGTTTTTTTTTAGAAATATGATGATGTGTTTTACTCCACCATGGTGACAGAAGCTTACACTCACCTGTTCGCACAATTTATTTCCACAGATGAGTGCGACAGTGCGTCAGCCAGCAGTGTGATCCACCATATCCTACAATCCTGGAAGATACATGCGGCATAGTCTTTATCCGAGGCCTGCTCAACACATTCCACATTCCTCACAGATACCATCTATTATCGTCTGACATCATCTCTAGGTTACTAGTTTACTGACCCATTAACATTCCATGCTAAATGCCTCCTGCGTAAAACACTTGACTAGTTACTTGCCTTCTAGCAGATGCTTTTACATCCAGAATGGTTTTCATGACATAATTGTTAGGGACAATTCCGGCCGTGGGCGGGACGAACCCATGGATGTTAAGAGCCCCTCGCGGGTCAATAGGCGCGAGGGACGATAACGGAGAAGGGGGGGGGGGGGGGGGGTCTCCGATAACTCTTCGATTCATCGGAAACACCAGGCTTTTATATTGAAAGGTGTTATATAAATGATGAACATAATACGTGCGAAACGTAGTAAACTTTGTAGATGTTCTACCAGATTTTTCTTACAAATTACACGACCCACAGCAAAAAAAGGGGGCAGTTAGTGTCATTCCCTGAACCAGTACAATACAAACACAAAATGAATGTGGATCGTTCATTACAGCTCGGATTATTGCAACATAGTCTCATTGGAAAACATGCCTCGAACTTCATTTTTTACAAAACTCCAAAAACGTACCTATACATACAATACAATTCACTGCAGTTTCCACCTAAAATTAACACCAGATGCAGTAAAACCGGCAACAACTTTTTTTCCTTATCACACAAATTAGGATTTTTAACTAAGAGGATTAGATTAATAAGGAAACGTTCCTTGCAAAATACCATGTTATGATCTCAAAATGTTTTACCATAGAGTATGATTAGTAAAAAATGTTGATGTCTGCATCACATAACCAGCTCTATATACTGTATATATGGCTTTTCTGACATAGTAAACTTACTCGGTAGCTCACCTGGTACAGAACAGCACTTGCAATGGACTGAAAAAAGGGTGTTGTATTTACATGTTTTAATCATGTACTTTGTTTCCACATGAGTTAATGAAGCAAACACAAATGTAATTTGTTCACATAACTTAAACATAATCAAATTAAATTGTTGAAGTGACCAAATTAAGTAGTCTCAAAGTGATTTTATATGGCTCTGAAAATGTAATACATTCAAGTTTGTATATAAATATATATATATTACTGAATTATAAGATAATACTAGCTAGCCAGCAAACTGTTAATGAGCAACAGCACACATTAGCATGCTAAATCAGCTCCATAATTAAAACAGCATAGTCAACAATACTGTCATTACTCTATACACAAAACTCTTCACCACAACAGTAACTCAGTGTAACTGAAACTGAGATTATCGAACATTAAACATTATCAAGTTTCCCCTTATTTTGCTAAAAAACACAAAAATATAACAGCTCATTTAAATATTTTTATTCTCCCTATAGCATGTAAAACATGCCAGGAACTATAATTTCAGTTATAACAAAAATAATCATTTTCAAGTACTTGATTGATTCACATTTGTCCTACATTAGTAGATTGTACATTTTATAGAATTACATTAATTGAAAGCAAGAAATCAAGTTTAGAAGAAAAACACAATTTTGTTTTGTACTGTAGATTACAAATAATGTTTTAGTAAATCGTTATGCATTATAAATTGACTCTCTTCTTAATGAAAATACCAGAGACGGACTGAAGAAAACAGATAAACCATACATTGTTGCAGTCATGTGTTTTTCGTCTTTATGTTTGATCAGTCAAAACGTTTCTATCTTCTTTTTATTCAGCAACATAGCTGGATGACTTTGTAGGGATTTCCTGGAAGGTCATCAGTTATATTACTTCAGTGAGGCATATTTGAACTTTCTGCATGAGGGCGCCCTCCAAATACAAGTATAAATGAAACAAACATTACATGTTGCTATGGCACTCCATAATAGTTACATAAAAAAAAAAGGAAAAATAAAAAGCTTTTTCAGTAAATATATGCAAATCCATAAGTTTTCCCCCCCAGTGTTTTACCACCTCAGGAAGTTTTTATTAAATGTAAAAATATACCTCACTCTCATGTTCTATGCTTGTTTATCTATTAATAAAACTATAAAAATGTCATACCCTTAATGTTGTGCCAGTGGTATTGAAAATGGTATCGAATATCTATATTTTTCAAGCTATCGTATTGAAGATAGAAATTCTAGTATTGTGATAACACTATGCTGAAACACGAGTCAGATGAATCGAAACATCTGTCAAAGAACTCAATATGGTCTTGTAAAGGCAAACTAAAATGGCATGCTTCAGCAAATATGTTTTTATCCCATGTTTGCTTATGTTAACACTATTGGTTAGGTTTAGGGTAGGTGGTGTGATGTTTTCAAACACAATTAACCTTTTGGCACCACTAACTGTATCTTTCCTTTCTGAGCTGCTGTGACAAATAAGTGGCAACAATGAATGTAATAAACCATTGCCAGATTCACTGTCATCTGTTTTGGATGAAACTGAAGATGCTTTTAGTGCCACTCACCGGACATTTCATTTCACCGGAAAATGTCACGAAATGTACAAAGCAATATAATATAATTTTGCATAAACTTTGCCAAAGGGACATATTCCCAAAGAGCATTTGTTGGATAATTTGGAGTTTGATGAGAAATCAAACAATTTGATGTGAAATGTCATTGAAATCTCTGATATATGATGACATACTTTCCTATTTTTAATCTTGTCTATGAGAAACAATTACACATAGACTGTCCACTGCTGTCCAAGAGGCCTGTAGAATCTCATTCTCATGTGTGGTATTGTTTAACACAGGGTGGAGCTGGAGAGGAGCAGTCTGGTGACCTTTGGGGTCATGGTGTCAGGTTTGTTTAGTCTGCGTTTTTCTGATCACTCCTCAAGAGACAGACACAGAGCTCGCACCTGACAAAAGCACACACAGAGAGAGGACAAAGCATGATGGAAGAGTGGGAGCGTCTAAACGCCACTTGTCAGCTTATGAGTAAGGCTTTGTCACACATGTATACTGCAAAGGTGGAGATGGGGGGGATTTTTGTGTTTATGTGTGTGTTGACTCCTCAAGGTCACAGAAAACCCACTACACAACGCCTTCTCTTACACCAGCTATATCTGTGTGGGAAAATTTCCAGAGCGTGTACACAAAACTAATTTTATTGATCACTTCTCTCATCTCTTTCTCTCAAGGTTGTGTAAACTCCCACACACCAAAAAACCCAACCCTAGTTTCTTTCTTTCGTCTCTTTCTAACAGATAACCTTTGCTCAATGCAATTTGCAGGTCAGATAAAAACAAGGAAATAAAGTAGTAAAAAAACAACCAAAGCCTTTGGACCTTCTATATTGATGGTAACTGCATTCTCATTGGTCAGTCATATATGTATTTATTTATGAACCAAATAAATGGGTATGAAAATGGGCATTCAAAGGGCAACACTCTTCAACAAGCCGCATTCTTTGAAGTATCGTTTTTACATTCTAAAGTAATACTTTAGGTTAGTAGATGTTCAAATTCTTAAACCTAAATGTGCGCAAAAGCTTGCATTAGATAGTGACATTCAGTGTACTCAGTTAGCTATGTTTTTATCCATGTACACTAATGTCCTCTGCTCATCTAAGACATTCCGCAGTCGCCACAAGCAATACAAATGAAGATCTACTTAACTGAATGGTTTGGTCTTCCCTTCTCTCTGACTCCCATTCATCAAACTCTGGAAAGCCACTTTGCATATTGTGATGGCTTCTTTATTGTTCTGCATTAGCTTTGTAAGAAAAAAGTGGGAAATCAATGCAAAGTTGATTACTGTAACTTGCTTATGTCCATTATAGTCAGTGTGAAGAATCTCATCATGTGGTTTACCCATTTTATATTCCACAAAGGAACATTAAAACATTGAATTTATGACATGTACCACAGCTCAGTATTTTGATATGTCCAGGCTATGGGATTTCTTGTCACATATACATGCAGTACAATGTTTAGATGGACATTATTAAAGTAACTACTGTACTGCTCACACTGTTCTAGAGCGAGCTTAAGATTCATGATCCAAATAATCAAGTATAGTAGTAAAAATGTGGGTTATATTGTATGCATCTTGCTCTGCGTTTTATTCATGTAAATGCAGGTGGCATGTTGTTTTTGGGAAATTAGCCATCTATCCAGGGATTATCAAGTTCATCATGGTTCAGCCAACAAAGTCAATCATTTGTTTCGTAAAAGATTTCAGTGGTATTAATGTGTATCTGTTTTAAGTATATTTAGATAAGAAAAATATGCAAGATCAACTAAATGCTCTTGTGTCATTGCATGTTCTTGTCAGGCTTGTTGAAAAACTCTGACTCCACCTGCTGCTGGTGGCGTATCATTATCCTTAAACTTCAATTGAGGATGTGTACTTTAACACAGTTTTACTCTTTTTTTTGTTTTTTGTACATACAATTTTTTGCTTTAGATTCATTAATATCACAACTAGAACAAGCAAAGACAAATCGGGAAACTTTTATTTCAGTAGTTAGGCTGGTAGAAAAAATATGAATACAAATATGATAAGCTGTAGTCTGAGCATTTCTGAATGTATAGACTTTTGTCTATTTACATCCTGAACAATAATGAGTGCTATTCTCTATACAATGAGCTTCCCTGCCTATCGGGGGGGGGGACAACAAAAAAAGACAGAGCTAGACAGGAACACTAAGACTTGAGCTGATCACAATATCTTAAGAGCTTTTTCAAATGTCATTCTGTAATGCAGTGCATTGTGTCACCTTGATAATCTTGCACTTATATATACTCATGTATAGTATATCCACACTCACACTCACTAAAAGGCAAAATAATCTTTGTAAAATCTGCCATTTACACCCACATAAAAAGATTAAAAAGCCAACTGTTTAAAATAAGTATGAGCAGCCACATAAAATAACAAGATAAATTGGTTTTCTGTATATGGCGAAACGCTCTAGAAGATGTTGGGCAGCAAACGGTAGGGCACGGCTGCGGTGTAGCGCTCCCAGTCCTTGCCGTACTTGTTGCTACAGCGGTGCTCATCACGAATGCAGCGGTGCACCAGCAGGATGGTCATGTAGACGATGTAAAAATAGGGAAGCAAGTGCTCGCCACCGCAGGCCAAGCAGTACGCCAGTGAGCCCATCAGGTCGCCCGTGTAGTTCATGTGACGGGCCACCCCCCAAAACCCAGAGGTCATCAGTTTGCTCTTGTGAATCCCGCCATCGGCCGATCGGTATGAACACTCGATGGTGGTGGGCTTCTTACCCCAGATTTTGCAGTTACCCTCTGTGCGACGGAAAAGGTCTTTCTGGTGGTTGGTTGAGCGGAAGATGTAGTAGCCCACCAGACCCAGGATGAGGACACCTGCAGCATGAGGCGTAGAAAGCTGAATGGGGTTGTAGACCAAGTAAAGGCCCTAAAGAACATGAACATGATGGCATAAACAGCATTACTCCTACTGAAATCAATGAAGCTGTGTACGAGGTAAAATAGTGAGTCTAGTATTGTAGATGTCACATCCAGCACATATACTGTTCAGATACGCACCTGTAGTGTGTAGAGGAAAGGAAGCCACACGCAGTCTCCCCAGCCCAGGTACCAGCCAAAGTGATCATGGCAGATGTCTATAGTCTTGAGGTACCAGGCTTCGTTCCAGAAGAAATCCAATACATATACGGCCTTAGAGAAGAAAAGGGTCAAGGTTGTGATATGAAGCAGTGAAAGGAATAATATGAATGAAATGAAAAACAATGAAAAATGTTGTTGAATCTAGGCAGTGTATAAGCAATAGTAAAGCACTACTAAGTTGTTTTATAGTGCCACCTAGTGGCTACATGACTCACTTGCAAAACATTGACCAGGATCATAGAGTTTGTCACATAACCATAGAGCTCCTGCTGTTTGGCAGCGTAGGATAAGTTAATCAGGGTCCACACCACTATACCCGGCCGGCCATTGAAGAAAAGCTTGAAGTCAAACCATTTTCCTATGCGAGGGTTGAACTCAATTCCCATCATGTAGTTGTAGAAGATGTTGCCTGTGAATTTACTGCAAATCAAACAAGAATAAGACAGAATCTATTTAGTGTTTACATGTATTTTACTCTTCGGACAATCCAATGAAACAAACGTCATGCCTTTTTTGTGAAACTACTGAAACCCACACACACTCAGATATAGTTTGTGATTAAGAAACAATAAAACTGGTAAAAACGACTCACTGTATGCACAGTAAATAATCAAAACGTGTTTTCTCACCAGTCCTCTGGGTTGGTAGGGAACAGATAAGCCTTAATGAAAGCCAAAGTGGACACGGCATAGCCGAGGATGTTGGTGCACCATAAGAGAGGGATCCAGTTATCAATGATGATGGTTGGTGAAAACCAGTGTAAGTATTGTGCATTAGCCACCCATAAAACATGAGTGATTATCCAGCACTGCAGACCATTGACTTCATACTTATTAATCAGACCTGAGAGAGAGCAACACATTTATATTACATGAGGTTTTGATACGTTTCACCACACAAACCAATAGCGAGTCATTTGAGTAAATCTGCATTTTTTTTATTTTTTTTATATTTTCGTCCTTATTATGCATTTTTTTACCTGCTGGTGTTCGGGCACCATCCTGCACTCCTCCCACGTAACCTGGAAGAATCTTATGCATGATATCGGGAACGCACATGTACAGCACCACCTAGTGTAGACACAACCAAATCTCATAATTCAAGCTAAAACCTATTCAAATATTTCTCACTATTAATGTTATTACGCATTTTTTCATCTGTTATTCTGCACACCTGAAATGTGACCCAGATTGCGTAGATCTTGGCAGCAGCCCATGTGAACGAAGGGGCACGGTTCCAGATGGTGAGCAGGGTGGCTTCACCGTTGTAGAGGTCCAGTATTGGGTGGCTGATGGAGCACTGGTACTGATCACATGCCATGATGAAGAAAAAGACAATGAAGGGGGCAAAGCACAGCAGCAGGATCACACCTGTCAGAGAGAACCAAAAAAGCACGCTCCCTACATAGACACCATATTAGCCTATGAGTCAAAAAAGTACAAGTGAAATATGAGACCCTGGACCACAAAACCAGTCATAAGCAGCACAGGTATATTTGTAGCAATAGCCAACAATACATTGCATGGGTCAAAATTATAGATTTTTTTTTATGCCAAAAATCATTAGGATAATAAGTAAAGATAATGTTCCATGAAGATATTTTGTAAATTTTCTACCGTAAATATATTGAAACTTAATTTTTGATCAGTAATATGTATTGCTAAGGACTTCATTTGGACAACTTTAAAGGCGATTTTCTCAATATTTTGATGTTTTTGCACCCTCAGATTCCAGATTTGGAAATAGTTGTATCTCTGACAAATACTGTCCTATCCTAAGAAACCAAACATTAATGCAAAGCTTATTTATTCAGCTTTCAGACGATGTATAAATCTCAATTTCAAAAAATCGACCCTTATGACTGGTTTTGTGGTCCAGGGTCACATAAGAGTACTAATATCAACATCACTGAGTATCAGAATCAATATGAGTAAAATCTGAAGAACTGATGTCAATGTCAAGTAAAGTCAATGGCATCGACCATTTCAGTCGTGGTCAAAATGACCAAAAAAAAAAATTGCTACTAGGGAAAACTCAGCAGTTGGTGGATATTGGTAAGGTCATGTCCTATCTATCTATTAAATTCTGCACTGCTGACTACTTTTATGACAATTCTAAGGTTTTACAGTATTGTAGCTCATTGCAAATGGACAATTTGAAAAGCGCAACCATGATGTTATTTATTTTTTTCCATTTATGTTGCATAGTCATACAGGTTTGCAACGACATGAGGGTGAGTAAATAATAAATGATTCACCCATAGTTTAATTTAATTCTAATATGTTTGGTAAAATATGCCTTTAATGTTACCTGTACAGTACTTTATTTATTTTTAGCTTGTTTTATGTTGTTGTAGGCAGAATTACTCATATAAGGACCCTGATAAGTTCTAAGTAATTGCTTTGCATAATTGTAGACAATGCATTAACAACGTCAATGTAATATTAATTTGTACTTTCACTTGTACTGAGCTTTTGAGTGGCTCACACAAACACTAGTGACTCAACACAGAAATAGTACTTTAAACCCATTTAATTCAATACAATTCATCAGTTATTTATTTAAAGGTGTCATATGACGTTGCTAAAAAGAACATTTTTGTGTATTTGGTGTAATGAAATGTGTTTATGCGGTTAAAAAAACACATTATTTTCCATATAATGTACATTATTGTTTCTCCTCTATGCCCCGCCTTTCTGAAACGCGTCGATTTTTACAAAGCTCATCAGTCTGAAAAAGCAAGGTGTGCTCTGACTGGCCCTATCCAGTGCGTTGTAATTGGCCGAATGCCTCAAGCGTGTTGACGAAATTTACAACCCTTACCATACTGTGATGCCGTCTCCCAGCAGGATGAGACAAAACCAATAAAACCCATTACAAATGATGCATTTGTTTGCATCCATATGAGACATAATATGATTTTGACTATACCTGTTTTTTTAAACGCGTCACGTTGCGTATCGCGCCGCGTAAACATAAAACCATGTCTGCATTTGTGATCGGAGAAATGACAAACACAGCACTACTCTACACTGCTCAAAACTTTGCATTTGAATCAGCTGAACTGCCCAACTTTATATAAACAGCCTTTGTGCACAGACGCATTGTAGTCTACTCTACCAGGATAAAAATAAACAGTCCTCCATAAAATGTGCCGCACACATCAGAATATTTGGGTTGAACTATTCTGGAACAGTGTTGTAAATACAACAACCACTGATTTCTAGTTTTGTCCCTGTTTGGAAGGCCCAGGGACAGTAGTTTTCGTCTTTCACAACGAACCATCACATCGCGACTCCACAAACATGGTAGCTGAGAATTAACGCACTACGCCTTGTTTCTTTGCGTGAACGTTTGGGTGGCGTTATTCAAATCTTCCCACATCGTGATGTAGATATGTGGGGGCGTGTTAGAACAAGCCTTTTTAGGTAGGTGTGGCTGACTCTGAACTTTGAAGAATATCTCTTTGGATTTGAGATTTTTGTCTTTGCAACTTTACAGATCTTCTTATGCACCAAGAGCTTGTACCACTCCAAAGAGAAGTGAAAAATTGAAATCGCATCATATGACCCCTTTAAAAAAACAAACTGAAAATACAATATATATTATAATATTGAACCTGATCAAACAATGTTTTGTGCATGACTGAATGACTTCAGTAGTACAGTGGCTTACCATGCTCTTCCCCACTGTACCGGCTCCTTCACTTGGTCTTTCACCCGTGTCCGGGCTCCATTGGAGCTGCCCTTATGGCGCTTTCTCACAGCGTCGGCCGTCGTCATGATGTTCTTATGGATGGAAGTTTAAAAAACAAAAAAATCAATAGAAAGAGAGGGTTAGATTTGGAAGAAGAGCATAAAAATAACCTCTGAGATGGTAAACATGTCTCTAGCCTGAGTGCATAAGAGGAGAACAAAGTGCACTGCAGATAACAGATAGCAAACAGAAGATCTAGGTGTTATAAATATGATAAGTCCATAGTTTTAAATAATGATTATAACATAACTTATCATATATAATCTCAGAACCAGGCCAGGGTTGTTTCCTTTAGTGCTATGACATATAATGTTATCTTTCCAACTGATATGAGGTTGTTAATTGTGTGCTTATGTTATGCAAGCAAAGACAGATGCTCTGCATGAATCTATTTTCAGTTTATGGATTTTTAGTCCACTTTTTATATTAACAAATATGCATATGAATAACACCAAGAGAAATGTTCTATTTAGCATTATATGGTTTCAAATATGCAATAGCATAATAATACTAAACATGCTGAAAACTATGATTTCCATAATTTCCACTACAACAAAGAAATATTGCCCTAATATTTATTTTATTAAAAGATGTTTCCCAAGAAGACAACCTTATCACTAAAGATCATGTTTGAGATTAAATAGGAGGCACCAAAACATATATTCTTATTGTGTTTTATTTACAATCAAGCTGTAATTTTATCAAATCAATCAAAAATATTGTTTTTGTCTATTAAGGATACATAAAATGCTAGTTATACCATAGATAACACACCATACATTTTTTGAGATTTGGTGGAAATTACAGTGCACAAATGTTTATGATTGTTCTAATGTTGTCAAATGGTAATTTCTTGACTTTTAATCATTTATCTTAGAAAACTCAACAAAGCTAAAAGTGGCCAAAAGCACCCGGATGGAACGTCAGGTGTGCGTGACACCTGTGCGTTATTCTCCTGCCAAAGTAAATGTGCTCGTTGAGTTTAATGCGACATAAAGCGGTTTAAAGGGAAATATGACTCCAGTCGTAACATACTTCCTCATATCAATGCCAATCCAGTGTGATAGTTGTAATTACCCCAATCCGATGCGATAATTAAGCAGGATGCAGATACTAAAAAAAGATGTATGTACATAAAATGCATGATAAAGTATGCATATAGTTTACAATGCACTCGTGCCATAATTCAAATAATCATTATATTCTGTTGATAAACTTGCATGTGTAGTTGGACTGGAAAGGGAAGTGCTGCACACTAAACGCATAACGTTACCAGAGATTTCAATAAATTGTCCATGCAATATAATGCTGGAATTATTGCCTTAAAATAAATATAGCATTTTAATAAGTGGCAAAATGTAGATTTCAAATACATAAAAGCAACTGTTTTAAAAAGTGAAATATCACAAATGCTTACAGTTGTTGCGCCACTTCACGCTGCCCAGATGTTCACAGCGATGCAACGAGCAAAGGGGAGTCTCTGGCCGAGTTCTGACTCCACCCACATGTGACGTAATGACCACACATCCAATCAGAGACAGATTAAATGCATACTCGTGTCAGTGATTGGACAACCGAGACCTGAAGCCATGAGCGCCTGATGAGCTCAGCCCATGGGTCCTGCTGTCTTCTACATCGAGAGCATCCACTTGCACCACATTGACGCAGTTACTTTACAGCGTTAGAAATGATAAGTAAATTAAAATTGCAATTCTTAAGTCTATAACAACGAATTTATCAACAAAAAAAAAATGTATAAGGAAAATGCCAACCTTTTCATAAACACACGTAAAAGCTTTATTTGGTTCACTGGCAAATTTGTAGAGAAAACACCTCACTTGTTATGAAAAGTTAATAATAAGTGCATAATTGCCAATAATAAATAAATAAAATAAAAACAACATAAAAGAAGCATTACTTTGGAACGTAAAATAGCAAATTATAATGAAAGGGAACATTGCATTTATTATTCATGATTTATTTATTTATTTAAAATTTATCCTGGTATTTTACAGCATTGAAATAACAGTTTGACACATTTCTATGTGTTTATTCTTAAATATGAATTCTTTAAAACTTAAAAGACGTTGAAACAATATTGTATGGTGTTGGTAGTTTCATAATTATGGCTCTGGATAGCAAAGATTGCATGTTTTTTTTTTTCCTTCATCAAAGAATGTTTAACCTCAAAATGTGTCACAAAGCGCTGTCTCTGCTTTTAGTTGTATATTCGGAGTTTTCCTTACGCTAAACTAGTACTTTTATTTTGAAGTGCAGAATTGTACATATACAGACCGGAAACGGAACTACAGTAAATACAAGTTTTGAGTACTGTTGCACGGCTGCTGTCAAGTGCAGAGTTGCTTTGATACGTTTTAAATCATTTGTGTCTGTGCAAAATGGGTCGTAAGGTTACATTAGCGACTTGCTCCTTGAATCAGTGGGCACTTGATTTTGAAGGCAACTTGACAAGAATACTTAAAAGTAAGTTCACCTGCAATTTGTCACCAGTGGTAGTAACTAATAGTACTAAAGGTCTTATGATCTTAAAGTGACCTTGCCTCATTTTACATCTACTCTTTTCTCCAAAACAGGTATTGAGATAGCCAAACAGAGAGGAGCCAAGTACAGACTGGGACCAGAGCTAGAAATCTGGTAATATTGTCATTCATAGATTAGATATTTCAACAAATATGTGATGCATTTTTACAACTGAGAATAAGGAGGACACGCAGATGATTAGAATATTTACCTTCATATATAATATAATATAAACCAACTATAATTCAATGTTGAAAATGAGAAAACGGATGATATTGTATTTTGTGGTCTTTCACAAATCTTTCATATACATCAGTGGGTACGGCTGTGCAGATCATTTCTACGAGTCCGACACCCTGCTCCATTGTTTCCAGGTTCTGAAGTCGCTCTTGGAATCTCCTTTGACACAAGACATCATCTGTGATGTGGGAATGTAGGTGATATTGTTTAAAACATTGTGAAAAAAAATAAAATTGTATATGGTTTCTGATGCATTTAACTTAACTCTTTCCACAGGCCTGTTATGCATCACAATGTTCGATACAACTGTAGAGTCATTTTCTTGAACAAGTAAGATTTTACTATAGTGCAGTGTTATAAAGCATTTGCATTACTGCTTAATGATTAGTTAATTACAATTATATGTGTAATGATATCTTATAATATATCCAATAATATCTTATATCTAATAATATGTCTACTTTTATATTTGACAGAAAGATACTGTTAATTCGTCCTAAAATGCTTTTGGCTAATTATGGCAACAACAGGGAATTTCGATGGTTTTCACCTTGGAGTCGACCCAGGTATATTCCATGATGTATTAGTTAAATCTTGGTTCGTTTGGCATAGCACCTCTTATAATCGTGATAAATGTAGAGTCATCTATAAATTGAATTTGTTGCAGACATGTTGAGGAGTACTTTTTACCCAAAATGATCCAAGATGTGACAGGGCAGGTAAAATAGTATTATTTTGTATTACCTAATTAGAAAGCTTAATTATGATCAATTATTAAAGTTAATGTATTATTAATAAGGGTTCTTATTATTATTGCTTATTTGGTGCTCAGGAAACCATTCCAAAACAAAAAAAAAAAAAAAAATTATAGAATTATTTCTATATAATATATATATATATATACATATAGGAGATACATACATGCTTCAACGATTACTCGCGATTATCGCATCCAAAGAAATGTTTTGTTTACATTATATATGTATGGTACGGTGTCTATTTATTAATGTTATATACAGTTATAAATACACATACTACAGTAATACTTTTGAAAATCTTTACATGTATATAGATTTATATATATTTTATATTATATGGTTTTAAAATATATTTAATATAAAACTTTTTTTTTCTTAAATATATACATGCCATGTGTTATGATTTATTCCAATATCTACCTGAGACAAACTACACACAGATTTGTAACAAAAACGTTATTTGGGATTGATTAATCGCGATATCTTCTGACGCTCTCTCTCTCTCTCTCTCTCCTCTCTTCTCTCCCTCTCATCTCTCTCTCTCTCTCCTCTCTCTCTATATATATATATCTATATATACTACAGCGTGTAAAATAATTGTTGAACATGTCACCATTTTTCTCAGTAAGTATATTTCTAAAGGTGCTGTTGACATAAAATTTTCACCAAATGTTGGTAACAACCCAAGTAATCCATACATAAAAATAAAACTAAACAAATAAGTTCAGAAATTAAGTTACAGTATGTGTAATAAAATGGAATGACACAGGGAAAAAGTATTGTTCTACTGAAATGTATTTATTACTTTGTACAAAAGCCTTTGTTGGTAATGACAGCTTCAAGACATCTCCTGTATGGAGAAGCTAGTGGCATGCATTGCTCAGGTGTGATTTTGGCCCATTCTTCCATACAAACAGTCTTCAAATCTGGAAGGTTCTGCGGGCCTTTTCTATGAACTCTGATCTTTAGTTCTTATTTTCTATTGGATTCAAGTCATGTGATTGGCTGGTCATTCTAGCAGCTTTATTTTCTTTTTCTGAAACCAATCAAGGGTTTCCTTGGCTGTGTGTTTGGGATCACTGTCTTGCTGAAATTTGTTTCATTTTCATCATCCTGGTACTGTAGGTGTTGGTACTGAACCAGCTAATATTAATTTCCACTTACAAGGGGCAAGATTGCTTTCTAATTGCTGATAGATTTCAGCTGGTGTTGTTGACTTCCTGTGCCTTTTTGCACCGCCCTTTCTTCATGTGTTCAATACTTTTTCCCCTGTGTCATTCCACTTTATTACACAAAACTTAATTTCTGAACTTATTTGTATCGTTTTCTTTGTATGTATGGATTACTTGGGTTGTTAATGACGAAACGACACTCTGGATGAAACTTGATCAAATATCTCTCCGTCAATATAAATATATACCAATATATACATATATATATAATATATTTATTTATTTTTTATTTTTTTGGAAAACGTGTTAGCAACAGTCACAGTTTGGTAGAAAGTAAGATTTAAACAGTTGAGACAGTTGACGGTTGGCAGTTAAGACATTTATAATGTTAGAAAAACGTTCTATTTCAAACAAATGTTGTTCTTTTTCATTTCTGTTCATGAAAGAATCCTGACGCGAAGAACGAATCCCGAAAGATTTAGCCGCAAGACGCGAATTACAACGTGAGAATAAGAACCATTATTAAAAATTAAAGTACCAAAAAGAATTATATTCTTATTCTACATGTATATGTATATTTGCAGGGACACATTATTTGGCATAAATAATAATCTCATCTGTCCTCACTGATAGACCACAGTGGCGTTTGGAGATGGGGTGCTGTCCACCAAGGACACCTGCATAGGGAGTGAGATTTGTGCTGAGCTGTGGAACCCCAGGAGGTAATGATCTGCAAACAATAATCTCATAAATTATTGTCTTAAATCCTTTCCTAATGTCCTGCAGAGGACATTTAGACATGTTTTTTCTATGTAATGCTACAATCTGGTGAAATAAAACATGAATGTAGTTCCATAAATTGCTTTTGTTTGAGAAATTAAACTTTCTTTTTCTTCTTTCTTTAGTCCACATGTTGACATGGGTTTAGATGGTATTGAGATCTTTACCAATTCCTCTGCAAGCTACCATGAGCTACGTAAGGCTGACCACAGGGTGAACTTGGTCAAATCTGCCACCACTAAGGTAAACAGATTATATTAATATTTCTGAATGATTTAAATCATATTACAATAGAAAACAGTTTAAATAGTAATAACATGTTACACTATTATTATCACTGCATTTATGAGCAAATAGATAGGCTACAGACAACTTTTTACAGTACATATTAATGAATCCATATTCAAGTGGCCTTTGTAAAGATAGTGTTGACAATGAGCCTTAAATATAGAATATGTTTGTTTCAGAGTGGAGGGATCTATCTATTTGCCAATCAGAAGGGTTGTGATGGAGACCGTCTGTACTACGACGGGTGTGCTATGATTGCCATCAATGGAGATATTGTTGCCAGAGGAGCGCAGTTCTCACTCAAGGATGTAGTATGTGCCAATTCGCACTTACTTGAATATTGAAACTTGCCCAAGTGACTGTGATTATTAACATGCTGAAGATTTCAGTTTGATCAGTCAGATTTCTTCTGGATTGCAGGAGGTTGTCACAGCCACTCTTGATCTGGAAGATGTTCGGAGCTATCGAGGAGAGAGGTGTCACCCACACATGGTGAGTAACTTTAAAAGTCATCAGAGTTTGAAGTGTCAAAACATGTCTTAAATATTTTTCTTACTGCACAGGAATATGAGCACAAACCTTATCAGAGGATCAAAACAGACTTCTCTCTGTCTGACTGTAATGACAGGTGTCTGCCCACACATCAGCCTGTGGAGTGGATTTTCCACACCCCAGAAGAAGAGATCAGGTAACTTCAACAGGGAAAAAAATGAACCTACATATATGATGTCTACATTTAAAGGAAAAGTTCACCCAAAAATAAAAAATTGCTGACAAATTCCTCTCCCTCAGGACATCCAAGATTTATAGAGTTTTTTGTTCTTTCTTCTCTCTTCATGTAACAGATTTGGAGAGGAATGAGCATTACATCACC
The DNA here is from genome assembly GCA_018155175.1 of Sinocyclocheilus anophthalmus. Classification (NCBI taxonomy): domain Eukaryota; kingdom Metazoa; phylum Chordata; class Actinopteri; order Cypriniformes; family Cyprinidae; genus Sinocyclocheilus; species Sinocyclocheilus anophthalmus. The sequence goes on along the minus strand of JADLZN010000398.1, from coordinate 35,447 downwards.
TTTGTAGCTCACCGATGGATCATCTGCAGTGAATGGGTGCCGTCAGAATGAGAGTCCAACCAGCTGATAAAAACATCACAATAATCCACAAGTAATCCAGACGACGCCAGTCCATCAGTTAAAGTCTTGTCAAGTAAAAAGCTTGTAAGAAACAAATCCACCATTAATGCATTTTAACTTTAAACCATTTTAACTTTAAATCGACTCCATGATAACACAAGTTCATGTCCTGACATCAAATTCCATTTTGACATCATGTGTTTAGAACTGGTTTGGACTTTTCATTTGGTAAACAATGCTTTGTCTGTAAAAAAGGTTCTCTCCTGATACATACGAGGCAACTTTTTCTTTGGAGAGAGCAATATAATGGATAGAGAACTCATATGTTAGCCTAAAGCAACGGTTTAAAAAGTTAAAAACATAATTTGTTATTGCAACCACACAGCTTTTCACTTCACAGACATGGATTGATTGCTGACGGTAGTCTGTGGGATTGCTTGTGGATTACTGTGATTGTGTATTTATCAGCTGTTTGGACTCTCGTTCTGACGGCACCCATTCACTGCAGATGATCCATTGGTGAGCAAGTGTTGTAATGCTAGTTTTCCCACACTGTTCCATAGCAATCAAACCATCTGATGCCCTGAGGGGTAGTAAAATTGTGTCCATGTACACACATAATTACGTATAAACGGTCCACATTGAAATTTGTCTTTCTTTCCTAGAACCACGAACAGTCAGATTTTTGAGAACATTTCAACCATTCTATAATATCTAGCTTAAGAAAATCATTTTAAAGATTTTCAACATTCAAATTGTTATGCAAATAATATAATTTGTAATTTTTTGAAAAAATATATTTTTTAATTACAATTACAGTTTCTACATTACAAAATAACATTACAAAGTAGAAGCATTTTCACTTGTGGAAGACTCTTAATTTTCATATTACATCAACAGACATGTTTTGCTGCTCTCTAGTGGAGCTGCACATTAATGCACCCTCAAACAGATCGCCCATTTGTGTGAAATTCATCCTGTAAACCCAGTTATGACTTAAAGAGCAGCCAATTCACTAAGAGTTATTAAAACCAAGTGATTTCAATTTTCCTGTAACATGCCAAATTAACGTTCTGTTCCAGTGAGACTTTTTTTTTAGAAGTACCTTGTGACACTAATTTACTCCAGTCTATATCATCTCTCTTTGGAAATAAAGATTCAGACATAAAGAGGAGAAACTGTGATAGGGGAAAAGTGTAATATCCACATAATAATCTACATACAGTAAACCAGTTTGCATGTATATGTACCTTTTGGTATTATAAATTGTATTGCATTGGTGCACATTTATAAAATCAATTATTACATGTTTATTTTGGGTGTTATTTCAGTCTTGGTCCTGCCTGTTGGTTATGGGACTACTTAAGGAGGAGTGGACAGGTGTATATTTTTATTCTATTGTGCATGTAAATATGAATGTTTTCATTCATTTATGCAATTTAATAAAACTTGGTGCTTGTTTTCTTACCAGTCTTCCTAGCAAATATCTTTATTTGCATGCTTATGCTTATGGTCATGGATGTGAAGATATAAGACATCTTTAGCTAATGAGATTTGTGTGTTTTGTTGTTTTTAGGCTGGCTTCCTTCTTCCCCTTAGCGGTGGTGTGGATAGTTCATCCACTGCCTGTATTGTGTACTCCATGTGTGTGCAAATCTGCAGAGCTGTCAAAGATGGCAGTAAGTCCAAAATACACACACACACACACACACACACACACAACCAGCTAATTTAAAGCTTATCCTCTAAACAGGTTTCCCATTGGTCTCAGATTCTCAGGTTCTGGAGGATGTGCAGCGGGTGGTCAGCGATTCGTCCTACAGGCCTGAGGACCCACATGAGCTGTGTGGACGCCTCTTTACCACATGCTACATGGCTAGTGAAAACTCCTCTGAAGACACTCGCAACAGAGCCAAAGACCTCGCTGCTCAGATCGGCAGGTCAGTGGATGACATGGCATCTAGTACATTTTTAATGTCTTTAAAAAGAAGCCTCTGGTGCTCACCAAGGCTGCATTTATTTGATTGAAATTACTGTACAAACAGTAATATTGTCAAATATTATTACACATTAAAATAACTGTTTTCTATTTTAATATATTTTTAAAATGTAATTTATTTTTTGTGATGGCAAAGCTGAATTTCAGCAGTCCGTTCCATTAGTTTGTCGTTTTTGCTAGCTTAATATTTTTGTGGAAGCTGTTATAACACTACTTCAAAATGGTGGGTTAAAAAGGTAAATTAATATTTATATTCAGTAAGGATGCATTAAAAGTGACAGTAAAGACATTTATGATGTTACAAATATTTCTATTTCAAATAATGCGTCTATTGACCTGGCATCATAAAATAATCTTGAAAAAAGTATCACAGGTTCCTAAAAAATATTAAGCAGCACAAACTGTTTTCAACATTGATAATACTTGATAAACATCAAATCAGCATATTATAATTATTTCTAAAGGATCATGTTACACTGAGACTGGATTACTGATGCCGCAAGTTGGAAATTTCGAAAAAGGTGGTTTCCATCACATGGAAATAATCTAAATCATTAGAATATAAATTTTACAATTATATATATTTTGCTAGTATATTTCTCTGATTGAATTATTTAATTCTTTCTTATAAAAAGTATATTAATGAAACTGTCGATTTTTTTTATCTGTTCTCCGCTCAGCAATCACCTAAATATCAATATTGACTTGGCAGTAAAAGGCATACTGGGAATCTTCTCTATGGTCACAGGGAAGTGGCCTCAGTTTCGTGCTAATGGAGGAAGTGCCAGAGAGAACCTGGCACTGCAGAACGTCCAGGTACATCATAGACACTGATGCTATTAATAAATGTATGATTTTTTTATTAGTGACTTGCATATTTTCTGCAAAGACTTGGTTAACACTTTGGTTGACCACCATGAGAGTCTCAGGATTAATAATAATAATAAAAAAAAACCTTATGCACTAACATTGAATGTGCAATACTAAGATTGTTACATGTAGTTGTTGATGGGCATTTTGATTTGACTTGTTGCTGAAGATGCTTGTTTTATATGGTTCTTGCATTGACCCACGACATCACAAAAGCGCGGGCTTGAGAAAGCAGTTTCTGTCAAAGTGATGCTAATTTGCTGACTTTTTTATATGCAGTTTGCTTGCATTGTAACACAACCACCACAGTTTTCACAGAAAAATATTACAGTTAGTCACCCTAAGCATCAAACGACCTGCAAATTTGCTGAGTTTGGGTTCTACCTTCACTACTTTAAAACATAAATATATAGTTCAGTCATGAAACTCTAGATGGCGCAGTCTGACGGGGTGTTAACGTAACTGATGATATTCAGAGAGTTAAACGACTTGGCACAAGCTGATTGGTTCATGCTGCATATGCAGCCAATGAGCTTACTGCTTTGCATTTATATGGCTGGCTAGCATTCACTAGAGATTCCTGCAGCGCACTTTTAGAGTTACTCTGAAGCCCTCCACCTTCCCCAGCTCCACCTGTATAGATCTGCTACGGGTTATTATACTGTATATGCTATTTGTGCAGCAGCAGCGTGTCTTAAATACTCACGGCACCGTATCGCTATATGCATTGGCAGTAGCAAGTTCCTGTACTTGCTTGCAGCAGCAGCAATAATCTACAACTACAGCAATAACCAGCAGCAGCAGCAATTCAGCAGCAGCGTAGCAGATCTGTTCTGCCAAGACCAAATACATCAACATGTTCATATCCATCACCATGCTAAAATCTTCAGAGAGTTGTCATGATTGAACTAACATACTAACATTATGCAACTCTTTCCAAGAAAATAGCTTGTGCTTTAGATTGGCAAAGTAATGCTGATTAGAACCTATTTAAGACATTTAGACATTTATGATGTCACAGCTTTGAAAGTGGTATAATGTGCTCTTAAAAGTAATTTAACCACTTAAACAAAAGTTTGCAAAGAAATAAATAGCAGTTTGACTGCTATGATAATGTAAACTCACACGAGATGAATTCTCACGTTCTAGTCATATCAGTGGCAATTTTATTCAATTCCAATTTATTTGAATAGTGCTTTTTCACAATAAATATTAGTATTGTTCCTTATCAGCATTATTGCCCTAAAACCCCTAGTGATCAAGACAGTGGTGAGCAAAAACTAGGAACAAATAAATGCATCATCAAATTGTATTCATATTGTGGTCACATCAAAATAATCAAATAATCATGATCAGTCGATGATATGATTTCCAACTTGTCTTTTTAACACAAAATGAAATGGTAATAATATCAAATTTTTATAAATGTATAAAAAATGTTTGCATTGAACATTTAATATCTTGACATGTTAACTTTGACAGATTTTAAAAGTGTTTAAATTATCTTTTATGTTTTTCACTCAACATTTTTGCAGAGCCCCTAACACCCTTGCAAACCCCTGTTTGATTGCTAAAAAACTTTTGCTTTTCCAAAATATTTCCAAACAATTGTCAATAGGTAGGTATATGAAAGTTTAAGACCACTGTCATACTGGTCAGCGAAACATGAACTAAGGTTACTTGAGGAAAATTTAAATGATCCATTAATGAAGAAATATGGTGATTTTGCAACAGATTAGGAATACCATACCTCTCATTTCACACCTGCATGTGTTTTTTTACTTGTACTGTGGAATATCTGGCAACACAGGTTTAATTTGTTAACATTACTTAACTACATTAGTTAACATGAACTAACAGTTAACAGGACTTCTAAAGCATTTATTATTATTGGTTTAATAATTACGCAACGTTAAATACTACATTAGGATCAAACATTGTATTGGTTAAAATTAGTTAATGCACTGTGAACTAATATGAACAAATTGAATAGCATTAACAAAGGTTAATAAATGCTGTAAAATACAGTATTGTTTACTGCTAGTTCATTTTAGATAATGCGTTAACTAATGTTAACAAATGAAATCTTATTGTAAAGTGTTACTGCAGATCCTTTTGAATCCAAAATTCTGATGTATGTGCATGATGCATGTGTGTGTATGTTTACTCCAATACAGGCTCGTATCAGGATGATTTTGGCCTACCTCTTTGCCCAGCTGTATCTGTGGGCTCAGGGAAAACCTGGTGGTCTCTTAGTTCTTGGTTCAGCAAACGTGGATGAGAGGTGTGTCTTTATGTTGTTCTTTCTTTCAGTATCCAACTGTCAATAGTAATGAAGGTTGCTTAAAAGAAAGTATTCTTTGTCTTTGCAGCTTGACTGGATACTTCACAAAGTATGACTGCTCCAGTGCTGATATCAATCCCATTGGAGGTGTTAGTAAGATGGACCTGAAGTGCTTTTTGCAGTACTGTGTAAAACGCTTCCATCTCACTGCCCTCATAAGGTGTGTAATCCTTCCTTTTGGTGCACATTTGCTGATCAAATAACTGATGTAGTTACATAATCTTGATTGTTTTGGCCAACAAAACTGAAAAAATCACATTGAGTGAAAATTAAAAGAGGGACAGTTTAAGGGGAGGCAGACCACTCATAGAAAAATGAATGGAGGAAATGCTTTTTTCTTAACTAACTGCCGCACCTGAAAACCAGTGTTTAGGCATGATAAAAAAGAGAAATATATTTGTGTGTGTGTGTGTGTGCTGCATTTACTTGATCAAAAATACAGTATAAACAGTAATATTAAAAATGTTATAGTTTAAAATAGCTGTTTTCTATTTGAATACATTTTTAACATGTTATTTATTCCTGTGATGGCAACACTGATTTTTCAGTGTGATTACTCCAGTTTTCAGTGTCGCATGATCCTTCAGAAAATCAAGTCTAATACTGCGATTTGGTTACCCAGCTTCTATAAGCAATTTTTGGATGGCTCACCAACTGCAGAGCTTGAGCCACTTACTGATGGCACGATCGTCCAGACTGATGAGGTAAACATAGTCAACCTCATTCACTGATAAAAATGAGGTCTTGAATACTACTGCATTTATAAGTCATTGTAATTGATTGAGACGGGATGTGAAAAAAAAGAAAGTGACGTGACATGTGGCCAAGTATGGTGACCTGTACTTGGAATTATCGCTCTTGCACTTTCACCCCCCCGTGAACATATACCCGGAGCAGTGGGCAGCCATATTGGTGCCGCGCCCGGGGAGCAGTTGGGGGTCCGGTTCCTCTGCATCAAGGGCACCTCAGTCGTGGTACTGAAGGTAGGAGAGAGCGCTGTACATTCACTCCCCCCACCTACAATCCCTGCAGGTACGAGACTCGAACCCGCAACCTTTGGGTTACGAGTCCGACTCGCTAACCATTAGGCCACAACTTCCCCCAATGTGCAATGGACTGTGCACAACTGTGTGTGGCGATAGTTGTCCAGTACTGTCTGACATATATTTAAACTGGCTAATATACTGTTTGACAGCCATATGACTCCTGCAGTGTAGGCTATGTATTTTGCTAAGCCAATGTTCTCATGAAAATATTTTCTTTACACTCATGTGATTTCTGCTATTTAAAACACAAAGCAGAATTATCACAAGCAATTCTTGTTGTCATTAAACATCTAGCACGTTATGGGAAAACATAATCCAAAAGCATTGCATCCATTACTGATATTTCAATCTACAGCTTGCATTCATGTCACTTTTTGGTATATTTAATCTAAATGTATGTAAATAAAAAAAATATTCTGTTTACTTCACTTTAATCACTGGATGGTGCAAATGTGTCTCTTGTTACATATATGAATTAAATGATATGCCTACGTGGCTTCAGCTAATTTTTTAGTGGCTTTTAAAAAGTGGTGGGGATGGAATCAACGGTTGGCAAAATGGGCAATAGCAATTAAAATGTTTAATTAGTGACTTTCAATTTGTTTTTTCATTTTATATTTTATTTTATATTATATTTTAGGACTTGTAAACATATTCAGTTTTAGGTGAAGTAAAAATATACATTATATTATTCTATATATCTTTTAGTAAAGGACTCATTTTAGGATTTGTAATTGAGTGAAATGAGAACCTGTCTGATGTCTGATATTATTACAAAGTACTGTGGATATTTATTTTTAATTTATGTATATTTTAAATTTTTTTATCATTTATTTTTTTTGTTTTCCCTTACTTGTTCAAGTTGGCCCTTATTTTTTATAGGGCAGATTTACTATAGCTGCTGGGCCTTTATGGCCTTGTGTCCATGACAGTGTGCGCAACAGTAGTTTTACAGCTCTGAGACCTTACACATGTGTTTCTGTGCTTCCCTCCCACAGGCTGACATGGGAATGACCTACTCAGAGCTATCTGTGATTGGCAGACTCAGGAAGATCTCCAAATGTGGCCCATACAGCATGTTTTGCAAGCTGATTCACTCATGGAAAGAGACCTTCACTCCCTCGCAGGTCAAACATGCCCTAAACATTACAGCACTCATAGTGCCTGATACTTTTAAAAGCAGTAAATACTAATATTTGACCACTGTTATTTTATGACCAGTAGAGCAATGCCATGCTTTTTGCAAATGCCATTTTTTGGGGTTTTGCAGGTGGCTACTAAAGTGAAACATTTTTTTAGGATGTACTCAATCAACAGACATAAGATGACAACAGTAACACCCTCTTATCATGCTGAAAACTACAGTCCAGATGATAACCGTTTTGACCTCCGTCCTTTCCTTTACAACACACAGTGGCACTGGCAATTCCGCTGCATCGACAATGAGGTCAGCAGTTTTACAGAACAATGTGATTTCATAAGGCTGTATTATACAAGCTTTACTATTGAAACTTTACACAAATACTGTACACACACACACAATAATCATATAGATATAGGTTAATAGAATATATGGTTCATAGATAGATAGATGTAAATGTTTGTCTGAAGATGTCTGTATGTAGTTTTTCTATTTGTATGAAATCCATTCTGTTTTTCTGTTGTATAGTTGGCTATGATGGCGTGATATGGAAGGTGTATGTACAACTGTTATCAGAAGCCATTGATCCTTGGTCCAAAGATTCATCTCGGCCGCTGATGTTATAGTGAGCGCTCAGCAGTTCTCTGCACTCTTTTTGTTTGGCTGCACATGCACTGCAACTTGTTCTAGTTATTGTTTTTCTCAGGATGTATAAATCCTAAATAATGTCTTCAGTTATGTTCGCATTATAATGCAAATAATCAGGTTTGCGATTATTGAAATTGTGTATGGTAATGGTTGTTTAAAAATAAAACAATACATGAAATTGTTCATATGCAGTTACTGTTAAATAAGATATCTATAACTTGTACTTTCATAATCTTTCATTGAATAATTTGCCAAGAAACAACCATATTTGTCCAGATGTAAATGACTCTATAACCAAGCAAATTAAATGACTGCAGCATTTTTCAAGAACACAGGCATGCCAGTGATATAACAGTGATGACTGGGTCATTCCTTGCAGAACTCTGTAATATAATAAATATTTCTATAAAGAGGATTATGCTCTTTATATAGTTAGTCTTATGGTAAGCCTCAGGCACTAAGGTTTCTAAATTGTAGCTTGATTATCTGCAAGAAAACAGGAATGGATAATTCACCCCAAAAATGACAATTCTGTCATTATTTACTCACCCTCATGTTGTTCCAAAGTATTTTTGTTTTAAAGGGGTCATATGATGCTGCTAAAAATAACATTATTTTGTGTATTTGGTGTAATGAAATGTGTTTATGCGGTTTAAGGTTAAAAAAACACATTTTTTCCCACATACTGCACATTATTGTTTCTCATCTATGCCCCACCTTTCTGAAAAAAGGCTCATTGCAAAGCTCATCTTTCTGAAAAGCGAGGTGTGCTCTGATTAGCCATCTATCCCGTGGCGTTGTGATTGATTGGCCGAATACCTCAAGCGTGAGATGGAAATTTTATGCCCCTCACCATACTGTTGATGCCTGTCAGGCCGGAGCGACGAGACAAAAACATGAAAACCCATTATAAACAAGGCATTCGTTGCATCCAGTGGGGACATAATTATGGATTATAATGACTTATACTGTCTTTTTACACTTTGCGTTGCTTTGTGCCGCGTAAACATAAAACCATGTTTGCTTTTGTGATCGGAGAAATGACAAATAAGCCCTACTCTACACTGCTCAAAAACTCGCTTTAAATATATAAAATATAAACTCTTTAAATATAAAAAACTTACTTACAGTCTTTGTGTCAGAACAGCCGGCATTGTAGTCTTCCAGGATCAGGAAACGGTCCTCCATGAAATGCTCTGCACACATCTGAATATTTGTGTTGAACAGTTCAGGAACGGTGTTGTAAATAAAACTTAAACAACGGGTTGTCGAGTCTGTCCTCCTTTTTGGAAGCCAACAAGTGTTTCGCTTCACACACGAACACGAGCGTCACCCAATCCGCAGCCTAGAGTAGAGCGTATGCCTTGGGTCAAAAGTGATCCGGCCGATGGCTCTAGTGGACAGAATGCGTCGGCTTCGAGCGAGGCGTGTCCAACCCATTTGCACCCGCCGGCTGGACTCGCTTCGTCCCACGGTGAAAGCCGATCCGGCGGATCACACAGCTCAAAGTTTGGAGTATTCCCTCAGCGCCATGCATGACAAAGCAGATATGTGCCTCTCTTTTGGAAGGCCAAACAAAAGTATTTTCGCTTTCACAATGAACCACAGCGCTTTCACAACATGGCGGCGGCGGCAACAGCAAAACTACAGCGAGAATAAAAGTTAAAAAAAATTCTTTCTTTGCGTGAACATTTGGGAAGCGTTATGCAAATCTTCCCACATAGTGATTTAGATATGTGGGGGCGTGTTAGAACAAACCATTTTAGGTAGGCGTGGCTGACTCCTAACTTTTATAAAGAATATCTCTTTGGATTGAGACTTTAGTCTTTGCAACTTTTACAGATCTTCTTTATGCACCAAGATCTTGTTACACTCCAAACTGTTTTGGTTACCATTGACTTTATTTTTATAGACATGGTTGTTCTTGAAAATATCTTATATTTTACGACCCCAGAAGAAAGAACGTCATGCAGGTTTAAACGACATGAGAATGATTAAATAATGACAGATTTTTCATTTTTAGGTGACCTCTCTTTTAACTTGAGGGTAATTTTTTGAAATGTAAAACATAATATAAGTGTTGACATGTGAAAACCGAATGGCACGTATTAAAGTGAACAAACCAAGCTATTTTTTGTTACCGCAAAGCACTTTTATATATCATAGTCTTTTGCTAAAGGCTACGTTGTGTCTGTGTTGTTGAAAGCGGCGCAGGTATATAGTTTTCCCACCAAACATATCACTTCCTAAAAAATGATTTTGGAAGCGGCTTTTTGTTTAGATATTATAGTTTCAAAGACTAACAGGATAGAATGTGATGGTGAGGGCAAAAATGCAAATAATTGATTACGAATTAAAACAATAAAAACAAAATAAAAGGGTGATTTTCATTTTTTATTCATTATGGCGTTCAAATGTAGATTTGAAAGATATTTTAAAGTTTGAACGGTACTTTAAAGTTGTCTTAAGGCAGAACGCATGAGAGAGCGGATGTGGACGAGTTGGGTGTTAAGAGAATTGTCTTCCTCTTTGTATGTGTGAAACGGTCTGAACACACACACGTTGGTACAGCTATCATACACACGCGCGCGCGCGCGCAAACGTTTTATATACATATAAATGAGAAGAAAAACGTTTATTTCAGGGAGATTTATTAATGTATTATTTAACTGTTATTATAACCCGTATTAAGAGTGTCGCAAGTAAATTCCCACGCTTGTTCAATCCGTTTGCAGCTCATGACGCAAATGAACTCGAAGGAAAATTTAGGAGAAGCTGAACTCTATAGGCTCATAAATCCCAACAATTTGCCTAGATTAAAATGACCCTTCATTATAAACAAAGACGAACGTTTATTTGATCGACGGAACGCAATATAACACCGGCAGAAGATAATGCTCTTCTTTCGAATGAGTTATTTTCAGTGATTCTTTTGAACCGATTCGCACAGTGTTTTATCACTTGCCTTCAAAAACACCTTAAACCTCAGCATGTGACGAGCTCTATATAATAGTTAATATATAAAACATTGCGGAAAAACACCAGAATGTAACGAAAACGTGATTCAACAAGTGGATTTTTGGAGGGTGAACTGATTCATTGTAAAGATTCATTCGAACCGATTCGGTAAAATGAGACTTGACTAGCGAGTGCTCTGACATGAGCGAGCAGAAAGTTTCATTGGAGTGAGCGCGTGAGCTGAGGAGTTGACGGCTCCTAAAAACACCTCGAGCTCTGCTGCTCTCGCTGTAATGTTACACTGACTGGGAATAAAAACAAGTGCGTCTCCACTATGGTTACTAGCGAGACTGTCACTTTATTTACAGACATGGGCAGAAGACTCGTTTAGGTTTGTCCTTCGTCACTACCGATATCTTTAACGCCCTGTTTGGGATTTATTTGGCATATTTGGAGACTTGTAGCGATTGTCTCGATGGAAGAAGAAGAGCCGCTACTGACTGGCAGCATTAACCGGGACTCTGGTGATTATGGTTCTCATGATAAAGGTGAACATCATCAACATGAAGAATCACCAGGATCAAGACGACTCTATTCAGTGACTGACGATTCTTACCCTGTGTACGAGGGTACGTATGTTTTTAAAACTGTTCCCCAAGCTTGTTCTGCTGTCTTATAGTTTATTCTTTATCTCTGTGTGTTATTTAATAAAAGTCTAAAGGTTGTGGCTTTGTGAGGCTGGTATCATAGTCATTCAGCTCTGTTTGGTGTCTGTCTTTGCTGTCAGACAAACACACCATTGTCTTCTTATTGCCTCTGCAGGTCATCTACTTTGACTTCATTTGTTGCTTTCATCAAGTTACAAGTGAAGAGAGTTGGACATATTGAAAATCTATGTTTATTGTTTACAGTTAATGTAATACTTGTCAAATATTAGTTTTCATATTTTAGCAGAAGTCTGGGGCAGCTAAAAGTGTTTTGGGTGGATGTGTGCAAATCTTGTTCAGACTTGTTATAAAAAGTGTTGCAAAATACAATTCGGAACAAGCAAGGTAATCTGAATGTCAAACTGACTAGTTTGTCTTAGTCTGTGATTTTGGCATGTTTCGAAAAAAGTTTTTATTCGTCGACATTAGTTGGCATAAGTTACGTTATCACGAACTAACAAATAGGCAGTGCATCTACAGCGTTTGAATCTTTGTTTAGTTGTTATCAACATTATACTTTTATGTATAACAATAATACAACATGGACAATAAAGATTAAACAAACATAACAAAAGGTAACTATGCTGTAAAAATATATTGCTGTTAGTTGTATGTAGTAGTATAATAAAATATGTGCGTGTTAGTTATTTTATGTCTCCAGTACGAAGTCAGATGAAACTTTCAGTGGCTCTTTATTGTTCTACTTAACGTAATCGCTCAAGGATGGTTTGGATTTGCTGGCTCATTTCCTGTTGAGAAGTTCAGGTTTGGTAGCTCCTGAATATCCAGTGACACTTAAAAATATGCCTACACATATAGTTTTACATTCAGAATATATATTTTTTTCAACACAGGGTAGAGGTACAGGCCATAGAATGATCCTGTACATTTTGCACCAGATTTTGCTCTGCGAGTGGTTAAATTGGGAGTGCAATATTGGAATAATTTTTAAGGAGCCAAAATATCTTTTACTATATTTTTGTTTAGATTACAGAGAATTTAATAGTTTAACTTTGTTTAATATTACAAGATCTCCAGTGCTAAACCTTTTGGGACATTTTTGCAAAAAAGTCAAACGCATGAATAAAATTCACAACTAAAACTTTTAATTTATTTATTCATTTGTTTGTTTATTGTGTTTTTCCTGTAACACAGATGCATACCCTCTAATCCAGCATCTTGTATTTATTGAGATGCAATTCAGGTTATTATTCGTTTTCTAAGTTAAAACAGTATTTTTAATGATTGAAATGAATGTCTGCTTTCCCTGTTTGTGCTCCTTTTCCACAGTATCGATCCATCTCACAGGCTTGGATTCTGGGTCCCTTAACGGTTAGTATAGATGTTTAATTCATTCCAAACTTTGCCAGTGTAAGCAACAAAATGTTGCTTTTTTTTAGATTTTTTTTATCTTTGCCGCCATGGTGCCTACAATGCAAACGTTACTTACGGCAACACTGGAATTGTGATAAAATTGCTTGTCCTATGTTTATATAAAAAACATAATTGAATTTTTAGTTTATTTTGTGTTATCAGTATTCACACTCTGTAGTTGTCTAAATCTTAGTATAGGTGAGCCAAATCCATCAGTAACAAGACAGATCATACTCAGAGAGCCTTGCTTTCAGTCATTACTCAATTTTGACAAAATGTAGGTACTTTGTTTTTCCTTTTCATTGCATACCATAGTTATTTCAATCAGTGTTTCTCAACTGGTAAAAAAACAAAAGTTGCAAAAGAACTTTTAGCAATTGCTATTATAGATAGATATATAGATATATATATATAATCCTATATATATTATATATAAAAAAAAAAAAAAAAAAAAAAAAAAAAAAAAAAAAAAAAAAAAAAAAAAAAAAAAAAAAAGAAAAAAAAAAAAAAAAAAAAAAAAAAAAAAAAAAAAAAAAAAAAAAAAAAAAAAAAAAAAAAAAAAAAAAAAAAAAAAAAAAAAAAAAAAAAAAAAAAAAAAAAAGAAAAAAAAAAAAAAAGAATTATGTATTTATTTTTGGGGAACCTAGTAACGTTTGGTCTATTAAACTATCGATCCAGACAGTTCTTCCAGTGGATACATCAAGTCTCACACCACATTTGGCATTCAGACGCCTTCTGTACTTGGATATAGTCCCATTAAGGAGATAAATCTAATTGGGGACATCCCTTCATATTCCCTGCCTCCACGTCCTGTTATTGGGGATACTGTACGTTAACACAGACAAGAAAACTAAGATCACAAAGCCATTTCATAGTTCTTTAAGCTTTATTCACAGAACCTTGTTGTTGGATTGGATCAGACATGTTGTCAATTACCACAGAAAGGTTAGACTTGTCTCTTAATTTGTAAAATCAAATAAAATTCACATTCTAGAGGGTTTAAAAGCAGAAATATTCCTTGCATTTTACATTACACAACATTACAAAATGTTCGTTTTTGGAGCTATTAAGTTGTCCATGTCATCTTTTTGTGATGTGATTACAGTTCTAGGTAGAAGAGCTTCTACAGTAATAATGCATTACCAGTATAGTTCCTGTGGGTGGAATGTAAACAGCACTTATAGTTACATCATGTCCCTTTCCGGTATCCTTGCAGGGATAGAAATGAAAACCTGCCAAATGTGGGTGAAAATCACCCATGCTGGGTTACACATATCAACTCACTAGCCAGTTTGGTGGGATGTGATTAGTAAATCTATCATTTTACACGCCATCGCTAGCCCTTCCCATAAAAACAGCCTCCAGCATTAGCAAAACAAAGCAAAAAGAGACGAGACAAATATCCTGCAATGACAAAGTGAGCCACTCACAAAGTTTACTATTGAATTACATTAACAAAATTTAGATTTTTCAAGAATAAATATGTTTTTTTTGGCTTGAATAAAGTCTTCATATAGAGAATTATATCCAAGCAGCTTTTTTCTTTCCATTAGCCCTTTTTTGTGACCAGTTTACTGTCTTCCAGAGCACTTGCAAACAAGAGGCCACTTATCAAGCCGTTCTCAGTTCCTAGGGGTCCGATAAATGCCGCATGTCCAAGACTTTTGCATGTCATTATGCAGATGCCAAAGCACCCTTTAGCGTGTTTATTGCAATGCGTCATATTTAAAAACATTTGTCATCAATATACTGATACGAAGGGCATGAGAATTTTACATTCGTTAAATTAAATGCATGGGTATAATTTTGTTATCATGGTATGATATTTTGGAGCATTATTTTCAGACCCCTTGGGAGTGAGAACAGGTTGGCATTTTTTAATGGATATTAAAGGGTTAGTTCACTCAAATGAACATGGCTGGCATTAATTTACTCCACCCTCGATTTGTCCAAACCCCTAAACCATCCGTATCATCTTCGGAACACAATTTTTAAGATATTTTTTGATCAAATCTGAGGGCTCCTCGACCCCTTCCCTAGGACCGCAAGGTAACTACCAACCCATCAAGGTCCAGAAAAGTCACCAAACTGACCTCGACAAAATTAGTCCGGTGACATCACTTTTCAACTGTACAGTTACGAAGCACGAGATACATTTTGCGCCAAGAAAACAAAATAACACTTATTTCCACATTTCGGCTCTACTGTCCTCGCGTCGCGCAGGGGGTATCATGACGCCAGCGTGTGGCGTGCTGACCCCAGATCTGGTTATCGCCGGCGCGCCACACGCGAATTAATGACAGAATTCTAATTTTTGGCTGAATTAACCCTTTAATGGAAGAAAGGCTTCAGTTCTCAGTAAGTTGACATTTGTAAGGAAACATCTGATAATTTTTTTAAATTACAGCCTGTCCACTAATCTTCATTGTTTAACATTAAACATTAATTTTGGAGTGAGCTATATTTAAAAATTAAATGCTGTCACAGAGATTGTTTTGTGTGTCTGATTTTGATAATCCACTTTATGTGCAATATTTCTGTTTTGGCTATTAGAAGTTCTAAATGGCCAATAACCTAATTTGCCTAGTGAGTGAAAAGGTTAATTTAAACCCTGTATGTTTGTGTATCATGCTAAAATACACAATGCCAGACAGTCTCTGTAGTAACATTAGTCAATTTGATACCTGTCTACAGATGGCTGCTTTCTAATGCTTTGTTCTTTATTAGTAACTGTTAGCAGGAATACTTTTGGGGTAAAAAAAAAAAAAAAACTGGACCTGCAACATTCCTGCAATTATTTTGACCTGTACCCTCTAGCTGCTTATGTGGTCATTTGCTTATGTTTCTCTCTGTCAGTATCAGTTCCACACTCTCTCTTTCTCTTGAAGGGGTCTGGGGTTCACTATTGCTGTTGTACTGGGACTGGCTTTCATTGAGACACCCTCCTCTCTGACATACACCTCGGACATTCGTTTCAAACCCAAGCCTTGGGAGCCACCCTGTGGACTGACGGAGGGGATTGAGATAGTCTGCCTTTGTATCTTCATCCTAGATGTCACTGTGAAGGTAGAAATCCAGAAATATTCAGTTGACTATTGGGTTAGCATTAAACAGGTAGTTCACTCAAAAAATGAAAATTCTGTCATTATATGTCATTCAAGCCCATATGACAGAGTTAAACAGACCTCTTTTGTAATATGACTTAAGTTGCTTAATATTATATTAAAGAACATATTGGATGTTTTGTGTGTTTTGCAGAGTTATCTGATAGGATGGGAGGAGTTTCGTATGAACAAGTGGCTGATTGGTTATATAGTAGTGATTGCAGCATCAGTTATTGATTGGATGTTGAGTATTAGCATGATGTGCAGTGAGGTGAGTTTATAAGAACTGTACTACAAAGCTGCTTATTTATTATGCCTCTTTACACTATAACAGTATATGACAATATTTACACTATAAAACAAATTGGCGTAGAAAGTTTTCACTCGAAATTGCTAAAAAAAAAAAGAATTCCACAAATAATTACAAAGGTGGCAATTACGCATTACTTAAACTGAAATTTAAATAGTTTTAAGTTCAATGTGACATAAGATTACTAAATTAATTCATATGACATAAATATACCTTTTATGTAGTTTTCATTAATTAAATATAGAAAGTCCTCACGAGTACTCTGCCCACACACATAATTGAAAAAATACATATGTGTCCCTGGAGCACAAGAGCCATCTTAAGTCGCTGGGGTATATTTGTAAAAATAGCCAAAAATACATTGAATGGGTAAAAAATATAGATTTTTCTTTTATGCCAAAAACATTAGGACATTAAGTAAAGATCATGTTGCATGAAGATATTTTTTAAATTTCCTACTGTAAATGTATTAAAACTTAATTTTTGATTTGTAATATGTATTGCTAAGAACTTCATATGGACAACTTTAAAGATGATTTTCTCAAAAATTTTTTATTTTTTTTGCACGCCTCAGATTCTCGGTGATGTATAAGCTAAATTTCGAAATTGGAACCTTATGACTGTTTTTGTGGTCCAGGGTCACAAATGTGCTTATAATTCATAGAAATACAAGTAAAATGTAATTCTAAACGAACTTCATTAAAGTACAGTTAAATCTCATTTGCAAATCTCATTTGCATAAGCACATCAAATATGACCTGAGGGAAATTAAATGAAATGTAAATTTTTGGACAAGTAATCCTAAGTAAGTAAATGTCTCAGTCAGCTGTTAGCATCAGGCCCATTGATTGTCGCTTCTGCCATTCGTCCCACAGAGTTAAGAAAATAAAAAAAAAAAAAAAAAAAAATCAGAACTGAATTCCTCACCATTTTTCCTCTTGCAAAACTCTCCCTTATTACAGAAAACTCTAAAAATGTATCAAAAGCTCTTCCAAAATACAAGTAATCACATATTTTCTGTAATAAGGGTTTTCCCCCATAACAGCCTCCATTTAATTCCTTATTTTCACTTCTCAATTTGTGTGCAGTTCCATTCTAATATTATAATTTAAAAATGATCGGATAAACATTGACCGGATCGGTTCTCTCTGTTTTTCACTCTTTCCGTTTCAGTGTTATTCTGCTTCTGGCGTTACACATCTGCTTATTCACCATGATAGGAATGCTGATCTTTGCCAAATCAGATGTAAGAAGTGATCACATCCTTATCACATAATTTCTATCAATACTTATATGGTGCCACTTTTTAATTTAAACAAGCCCCTGTCCCCAAGTATTACATTTTGCCACATAACTCATACTCATCAATTCGTGCTTTGGACATGAATGATACGTTAGTGTTGCTTATTGAGGAGAGATGTTTAAGAGATCAGATTTTTACTGAGCAGACAATAAAACTCCTAAAGACTTCTGTTGATGGAGAAACCAGAGTCATATCTAGATATCAGAATATAGAGACTTGTATGTGGGTTTCAGCTACATGCTGAATACCTCAGAAACCACACAGCATCCAACCACAATACTTTAGCATCCTGGCAGCATTTTTTGCACAGGCAAGCACCACTAAAAATGTATTCAGAAAATGTAAAAATGTAATCAGGGTTTGTGTGGGTCTTAAAAAAGCCTTTTTAAATAAGAGCAGAAAGTCTAAAACTGATAAAGTCATGGCATTAAATGTTGCATACATTGTAAAAGTGAAAATATTTTTGTTTTCCAATACAAATATCTAATCATGCTTAAATCAAGATACATTTACATGAGAATCCGTTCTTGGAAAAATATAACAAAATTGATTGTAGGTTTATGTTTGTAAAAAAACAAATCTCTGTCAATGGTTAAATAAAATTTTTTCCATTTGAATTAAGTTGGTTTTTCTGAGCCCATTGGCAGATATTGTTCATATTTTAATCAAATTCGCTTCATTTTAATCAATTTCAGACTTCTTATGTCAATTTGCTCCTTAAGTAAGTGTATCTTAAGAGACATTTTGCACAAAATTACTGTGGAAGAAAATCTGCTTTTTTGCAGTGTGATCAGGAAGTAAAGTAAAAGTGTTTTTTTTTTTTGGTAACTCGTGTTCTCTCTAGACATTTACATTAAGAGAGCATATTGACTTGGGCATATTCTTGTATTCTCTTCAATTTATTCCTTACATTTTCTTTAATTGCTCTTTTAAAAGGTCCTTAACTAGTCTTAATTTAAAACCACAGAAACCTCAGTAAGGTCTACTGGCCCAGCATTACCATACAGACAAATTATTGCGAGAGCACAGTTTCCAAAGAATATTTCCACTGGCAGATGGAATGGAAAGATCTGCGGGTGATTTACTGACAATGCTTAAATTAAAGAACAGATTCCATCTCCTTTTCCATAAGAACAACATACTCTACCATATCAGCACAAATAGACAAAAAAGCGAGTAAATTAAATAATGTTGCTTGGCATACAATATCCAATAACATCCTTCTCTGGCATTCCAAATAAATTAATACGAGTGGAAAAAAATTCTCTTCCTTCTACCAATCACTGCTTCCTCCTGGCTGCAGCAGTCGCAACCAAGTCAAGTGCAAAATAGGTTAAGACATGCCTTTTTTTTGGGGGGGATTGGTGCAAATACCATTAAATTTGACTACCGCAAACCTTAGTAATCAGTGGCATGATTAATTTAATAGGCCTACTCTCCTCCCATAAATGTTGCGTCTGAAAGGGAAAACTGCTACAATGCTATGCACTAAGGTAGCCGAGTAAAGCTGTTAGTAAACTGGTAAATACAATAACGTTTAGTTAATAAAATTAGTGTAGTTTTTAAAATAAATTTAGTTTAGTTTTAATTAGTTATTTAGTTAATCTTAATGTGCAATTTGTAATTGTCATCTGGCCAGTAAAGGAACAAATACCATCCAATCTTTACACTGAATCATTTAGCAGACACTTTTATTCCAAGTGAGTTGCTACAGTTGACTGAATAGATGTGTTTCTGTAGGACCCTAGGAAGAATGGAGAATGGGAAACCTACTTCAAAAACCTGCCAAAGTCCCTGTCTTCTCTGCTAGTGCTGCTAACGACAGCCAATAACCCTGACGGTACGTCTTCATTTGACTGTAAATGTCAGGAGGTGCAAATCTCTGAATGACTCAGTAAAGTTTTAGATGGTCAGTGACGGATGACATTTTGGCACCGTTGTGTCGAATTCTCAGTCATCTCTGGCTCATTGCAGTGGAGGCTATGAGTCATTGGCTTTAACCACATGACATGATGTCTTGTGACTTGTCACAACATTCTGTTAAACTTTCACAGGTATCTGTATTAATTTTAAATGTGAAACTGCCTAAAATGGCCTACAACCTTTCTTGTAATCTGTGTGTCTGCCAACGTGTCTTCCTCTCTCAACAGTCATGATTCCAGCATACTCTCTGAACCGTGGCTATTCTATATTTTTTATTCTCTTTAGTGTGTTTGGTAAGTTTTAATGGCATTCCATCACACACACACACACACACACATAAACTACTGGTGAAAACATTGGAATAATATAAGATTTGCAAATATTTCAAAGAAGTCTCTAATAGTATTTCTGAAGAAATGTGTCCTCTATAATGGCTGGCTGAAACTCAGGAATAAATTGCATCAAATTTGCATTAAATTTTATGCAATTTATTTTAATTTTTTACTGTATTTTTTCAGTGCAGCTTTGGTGAGCATAAGAGACTTCTTTTCAAAAACTTTTGACTCGTAGTGTATATTTACACGCACGCACACTGCAGTTAATATTACTTGCATTCAAAATTTTCCACTTGCATTAAACATTGACCATTTTTTTTCTTTTCTTTTAGGGACGTATTTGTTAATGAATCTAATGACGGCTATTATTTATAACCAGTTCAGGGGATATTTACTGGTGAGTGACGGTTATGTGACTTACATTAGACGTTGTTTTAGGAATTTGTGCTTTTTTGCTTAAAGAATAGTTCAGCAATCTATATTCTGTTATTATTTCCAAACTCATATGACTGTTTTTTTCCCCATGGAGCATAGAATATATTATTTGATCATTTCCAAGCTCCTCTTTTCCATACAACAGAACTGATCAGAGCCCATCAAGCTCCAAAAATGACAAAAAAAAAAAAGCACAATAAAAGTTTTCCATATGACCCTGTTTTTTCAATTGTTTTTAAGGCATACCATAATTATTATTGTATGGAAAAAAGTGGCGTGAAAATTCTTCAAAAATTCCTCTTGTGTTTTGTGAAGTCATACATGTTTGTGACAAAATGAGGGTCAGTAAATGTTGATTTTTAGGTGAACTGTTCCTTTAATTATTGATGTTATGGTCTGTGTGTTTAGATGTCAGTTCAGACGTCTATAATCAGGAGGCGTCTGGGTATTCGGGCTGCTTTCGAGGTGCTGTGCTGTCCAGGCCGAGGGCACACCAGCACTCAGTCTGAAGGCCATGTGTAAGATCCAGTCCTCTCCAGCACTTTAGTCTTTCTTCCTTGTAGCAAACATTTGCTCTTTAGATCTCTAATGTAGTGTTTTATGCCTGGTCACATGACTTTTCCTGTTGCTGCTCAGGGAGCGAGTGGCGGTGAACATGTTTCTTCAGGTCATGGATAGAGTCCACATGAAGTCTTACTGCAGACAGGCTATCATTAAGGTCAATACAGATTGCAGAATAGTTTCTTAAAGTAAAACGTGTGTGTCATGGCTGATTGTTCGACCTGTCATTTGTTTCCTCCAGGCTGCTCAGCAGTTCCCAGACGGCTTCATTAATGGCGAGGCCTTCCAGAGGCTCTTTAATGAGCTGGATAAGGATTTTATGAAAGAGGTTTGACCGTCTACATTTGTGGATCAGTTTACATTACAGTACATTCAGAATTCAGGAAGTTACAATTTTTGAACAGTTTGTGCAAGTTGGTTAAATTAGTATTAGAATCATTGGGACATTAGTGCATAGCAGGGTTGGGCAAGTTGAGAATTGGTTCCCTTGCATTTTATGAGTTAGAATTTGGATCAGAATGACAGCTGTACACTGTAAAAATTGGCCGTGAATTTAACGGTAATAGACTGTAAAAATGCTACAGTAAAAACCTGTTAAATGGTTAAAAACTGTATCGGACATTACATGTAATTTTACGGTAGAATACCATTTTTGGAAGTGAAAGAGACCATATAATTTACACTGAATAACTGTAAATTGACATTCCCAAAATTCCCTGCATTACATTTCAAATTTAAATGTTTATTTTGTTGAAATATCTAGGTTTCTTCTTAGTTTTTTCTTATCGGTTATGTTTATAGGGTTGTATGTTACACCTAATGTTGTTAAATATGTTTCGTGCATGTCTTTTCATTTCTGTGTGGTTACCATGATGGTGTTTATGTTTGGTGTGAATGACATGTTCACTCTATATGATTAATATTAAAAGCTTGCTTGTGATTGGCTTGTGGTTCATCATTTGACTTTTCTCTCATCACCACCTGCATTTTGGTGGTTATCATGATACAAAGGTACAAAACATATGTCAGTACGTCATAGGGTTATAATTAACATTATATCGTTAATGCAAATATGGGATTTAAAACTGTAAATTTGATTTAAAACTGTAAAATCTAAATACGTGCTACTGTATTTTTATGTAAATTCCGGCATCCCACAGCTGCCGTATTTTACGTAATGCTTACAGAAATTGTTTTTTTACATGTATGGCCATCACAAAACTCACCAATGATTTTTGATGCATCCATACAACACCGAAACAGGCAAAATAGATAACTGTTTAGAGGTCAGCATCTTATAATTTTTCCTTCATATTGTTTGCTTTAATTAACAATTAAGAAGCATTCTAGAAAATAATGTTTCTTCCACTATGTCCCACAATATTACCTCTTATAACAAATTATAATAATTATAATACCATTTATTAAAAAAAAATTTAAAAAAAAAAAAAAAAAAAAATTTAATTAATATTTAAACATTAATGAAATTATTGAATAGAATATTTAATAAATAAAACAGTTTATAATTGGGTAGAAACTTCTTATACAAAATTGACTATTACTAGTAATCATTTTTTCAGGAAGTGGACTAATTAATATTAAACACACTTGTAGCCGAGTGTTTTTGAATTCAGTTAATTAGATTGTACCTTCCTCAGATTCAAACTGAAGGAGTGGAATTTTGGAATTTGCTAAACACTCTTAATTTAATTCTAATTTCACTTTGTGTCAACAGACATTTTACCTGTTCTATTTTTTTTTTTTTTATGGGGTTGTTTTTTGTCCCCCCCCCCCCCCTCAGCATCCCACCAAGCCACAGTACAGTTCTCGCCTGTCCTCACGTCATATCCAGACTTCGACAGGTCCCCTTTTATATTACTGTGCTGGGGAATGTTGTCGCTCTGGCAAATGTCATCTGTATCTGTGTAAGATACCATATTTCCTTTTACTTGCTTTGATTATCATATACATCACCCTACATAAAGAACATTACACACTTTTCCAGAATTCAGTAGACTAAAACAGGGTCTTCCAAATTGGTTGTTCACCACCTAGTGGTTCATTATGGAGCTGCAGGGGGCTCTTGAGATAGAAATGCCAAATTAAATTGATTTGGATTGAAATATGTAAGTTTTAATATTAAATAATCAAGTGTAACACTTTACTCTTACACAAATAAGTCATTAAATGTATTTAAACATTGACCACAGATTATAATTTATACAATAAAATTAAATCTACAAATGTTAAAGTACTCATACCATAAATGCTTACAATTCATATAATAAAAGAAACTAGTTTAATAATTGTATTATTACAATTATTATTAACAAATTATAGCATTATTTGAAATCAGATCAGAAAATTATTTGAATAATTTAGTTCACAAAAATAGATTGCAAGGTCTATGTAGAGCGCAGGATGTTTTGAGTTTTTCTTAATGGTGCCATCTTGTGGATAGCATATGCAAAAAACATTTATTTGAATCTTGAAGTTCATATCTGATATCTGTTATTGTTTTTCTGCAGACTGTCTTGGTTCTGAATTCAGAGAAATCTGGGTCAGAGAAAAATAACTTCTGTATGGAGGTGACTGTTTCATGCACTGAAAATAATTTATGTCGCTGTAAAAATATAATTTAGTAGAAAAATATTAGTTGTTGGTTCGTTTGTAAAAATAAATAAATAAATACCTTGTTGTTAAATCCTTTGGTGGAAACTGTTAAAAACCCTGGTGCTATTTTCAGCAATAGTTGATATATGTGTTTTTGTTACTAAAATTTCAGATAATATATTTTCTGTCCTTTTAGATCCTCACTGTATTTTCTCCTGTCCTATTTAATAGATATGCTGCTGAAAATTCTGTGGCTTTTGGTTTGAGAGCGTTCTGTCTTACAGGAATAACATATTTTTGAGATGGCTTCCTCACCTGTTCTTCTCTGGTAACGCACATTCCTGTGTCCAATTTTTTTTGTGATTTAAAATTATCATAAGGAATTCTGCAGCATACATAGTTGTTTAGGTGGTGAAGGCAATAATTGGAGATACATTGTGTTTTTCTTTTATTCTCAACAGGCAATTCAGATTGCCATATTCATCACGTACAGGATTCCCTATGAGGACATGTGAGTGTGCTTAATTTGAAGAACAAATCTCCTGATCTCTTCTCCAATTGCTTCAATGTGATGTTTTACTCTTATGTTAACAGAGATCCGGTTCCACGACATGTGATGGCTTTGTGGGAGATGGTGCGACTGGTCAACATGTTGATTGTCTTCCGTTTCCTCCGAATAATTCCAGAAATCAAGGTTGGTGGCGGGCTTCTCACATGAATCACATTGGTTCTAAATGTACACAAGGAGAAATGATACTACAGCTGTGCAAAACATACCGGCACCATTGCATTTCTTTTCTCAAATAGTTTTTTGCCGGTCACTAGTAAAGTTAAAAGGTTTTCAGTGCACCAAAATAAAAAGCTTAAAAAATACTGGATGGATGGATGGATAGATAGATAGACGGTATATTATCTTCCATTACCTATTTGACGACATTCACAAGGAGCCAGTATTTTTTCATAATAATTGGCCAATTGGGGCATACCATCTGTACATTAAAAGAGCACTAAAACAATGCTTAAAATAATAATTCTTACTGTTAAATATTTGTTTGTGCTTAATTTAGTTTATGCTGTGGTGCCAGCACTCTGTGGACCTGTGACAACCTATACGGGCATTTGCCTGGCATTCTATTGGTGAGTGACAGACCTTTTTTTCAGCAGTTTTAATATTGATTGGCGATTAATCGGACTGATGTCTCCTCACTTGTACCTTTTCGCTGATACAGGTAGTTTAGCTATATGTTTTGCCGTCCTTTTGATCTGCTTTCCAGGGAGCTATAACCCCTCCAGCAAACATGAGGTCTGTTCTCAACTGCCCCATTTAACGCGGACATAAAAATACAGTAAAACTGGAATATTGTGAGAATTTATTGACAATTTATTACTTTTTTAAATGTTTTTAAATTGTGTATTTATTCCTGTTGATGACTGAAATTTTCAATCGCCATTACTATACGCTGCAGGTCACATTATCTTCAGAATCATTGTAATACACATAATTAGCTCAAGAAACATTTCTTATTATTTTCATAGATTTTACATCTGAGCCTCTTCTCTCTCTATGTGCTCTCCTTTCAGTCTAATCTCCAATGCCAGCATAGAGAACAAAACGGATGGTCCCTTCAGCATGGATTGTGGCACTTTTGAACAGCTGGAGTACTGGCCAAACAACTTTGATGATTTTGCTGTAAGTTGCACAGAGGCCTCTGGGAACTTGGTTTTTAACAAGTTCCCAAAATGCCATAATAAGCATGTATGAGGAATAAGTATTCAGAGGATTTGACCAGATTTGCTAGGCTTAAAGTATTAAAGTACATTTTTTATTTGAATACTATTTTCACTTTCAAAAAAAATATATATATATACCTATATTTTAGGTTTAAGCCTACATACAATTAAGGAAAACTGTTTTTTGGTCTCGTAAATTATTGAGCTATTAAATACAAAAAAATTTAACTATTTTTCCTGTCATATTTTTCCAGTCCTCTCTGGTTCTCCTCTATAACATCATGGTGGTGAATAACTGGCATGTTTTCACAGGACGCGTAACCCAGATACAACTACGAGTAAGCTCGACGCTCTATACACACACACACACCACACACACTACACACCTTCTGTCCTGTCTTTACACGTGGTGCTTCACGGAACTGGGTTTTATAAATGTGTACCCATAATTCTTCCATGTCAGGTGGTCCTTGGTGTACTTTGTGGCCTGGTGGTTGACATCTTCAGTCATGTGGGTCAACCTGTTTGTGGCCCTCATTTTGGAGGTATGTAGATTGTTTTCTGTAAATAATTCAAGACTGACCATATTTACTTTATTAATACACATTCACAGTCTTCCAGTCTTACTTTTTTCCAAACCAGTTAAACACACACCCTGTCCCGCAGCTGAGTGTAAAGATTTAATTGGTCATGTCAGTGACAGTGTTGATTGCCTATACAACACTGAAAGCAATACTAACCCCTAACCTTAATAACCAGTAGTAGTATATCCAGTTAGTTAGCATTACTGTTTGTAACTGAATCAATAAATTCTGACCTTTTCTTGACAGCGCAGTAAATTTGTTTCTAAACATGCTAGTTAACCTTGTTTTTTTCCCCTTTGTTTAGAATTTCACCTATAAGTGGGACCGCAGTAACGCTCTCTCTGTTGAGGATGTGGAGAGAATTGCCTATCAAAGCACTGTACAGCTTATTTTCAGGTATGAATAAAGCCTTTGTAAAGTCCTCATCAATGATTCTAGAGACCTGGGAGAAAACAAGTCGCACTGTTTTACCGACCATTAGTTCTAAAAATGGCAAAATTTCCACTTTAAAATGAATCCGTGAGAATCAATAGAATATGAACAACAGAGCTGTTTCAGATTAGATTTTTAATTATTTTATGAACACCAAGTTATCAGAATGTTTGTCTGACAGTAGTGATAATTCAATAGATGAAAATAAGTGAGTTTTGAAATGAGTTTGAATGGTCACACTTTATTTTAATCACACTTTATTATCTCGCTATTAAGAAACCATTAACTACTACTTTTGCCTCATATTATTAAACGTTAGTACGGTAGTTGTTATAGTCCCCCTGTAGTCACAACTGTTATTCCTGTTAAACCTCCTTTGCTCTCCAATTACATATTTAAAGGTTTTTTCCTTGTGAACTAATTTTCTCATGCCTTACAATAGCTTGATGCACTCTTACACCCTTGCTCATGTACTGTACGCAGATCAATGAATACCGCCAATTATCCCCCCTCCACTCACACCCACTCCAGCCAGCGCCTCCTGACCACATAACTGAACGTATACACGCGATACCATGTCATGGCAAATTGCAATATCTTTAATTAAGCCATATGGTGTGTGAACCAGAAATAGCTGGTATGCTCAACGTAACAAGGAGACTGATGCTAACTTCGGAGGTAGTACATTATCTGTTTGTAGCGGTTCTCCATGGATACACTGATGACTGATAAAACGGGTGTTCTCGCGAACAACTACATGTGGATACTGTAACCTTCGTTAAATTTAACTTACTTTATGATGTTGTGGTCCACAAAATGCCTTGAAGACGCTCAATGCAGACAGTTTTTATTCCAATCGCGGCCCCACACGACTCATACCGTGTGACGTGCGGGATGCCAATGCGGGAGAGACGCGTCTGACCTCCGGGCTACTTTTACACTGTTGCTGCGGTTTATTATTCAAGTTAGCGGTTCTAAATGCAAGTAAATAAGCGCTAACAGCACATGACATCTTGAAAATAGGGGGAAATATTAACAGTCGGCGAAACATCTACAGAAAAAATATAACTGTTACCGGACTAACCTGGCTGCCTTCTCACTAGACCTCTGCTTTGCAGCACAGTTAATGATATGCTAAGCATAAGATCACTTGACGTGACTGGTTATTGAGTTTTGTGACGTTAGAAAAACAAAGGCTGTTTCAAACCGCGTTTCTCTGACTGCCTTTGGGAAACTACAGTGTTTGGAAAAATCACTCAGCAATGTGTTGATAAATGGATTGGCGCACATGGGTTTGTCTAAAAGCAATATTAACAACCCACATAGACAAATAAACAACAATAAAAACTGATTTTTTCACCACCACAGGGGACTTTAAGGGGTCATCGGATGCCCATTTTCCACAAGTTATTGATTCTTTAGGGTCTTAATGAGAATTCTGTAACATAGTTTGGTTAAAATTTGGTAGTGTAAAACAACACCCTTTTTATCCTGTCAAAAACAGCTCTGTTCACAGAAAGCCATTTCAGTGCATTTCCCTTTAAATGCTAATGAGCTCTGCTCACCACACCCCGCCACTCTCTTCCGTGGGGTGACGAGCGTTGATCTATACGTTACGTTTTTGCTACCTTGACAATGCTGCCTGTTCATTATCATAATAAAATACCGTCAGACAAACATACGGAAGAAAACACACTGCTCGGTTCAAATATGTAGTAAAGCCTGTGCCGTTAAGTGTTATCACCGTACCACCGTGAATTATGTTATACAAACCATTTTGTTTTACGTGTATATTTAACGCCATGTCGTAGTTACATAATAATCATCATTTTGGCATTCAATCCACTCGCAAAAAAAAAACAATTTTTGATAATACAGAAACATTGATTGTGTAGCATAGAGAGACCCAACGGTGGTTTGAGTTTTCGTTTTTGCCTACATTACTTTTGTTTTGGCTTGTCGTTATATAATTCTATTATAGCTTTTTTATAGTTTTAATTCCTTGTTCTTCTAAATACTTTTATTGAAAGGTTTGTTGTGAGTGATGGACCTAAAATACCCAACGATGTTTACAGGGTTTATTATACTTTTGTACACTTCCTCGTCGTGCTGATGCCTATTCTGAATGAAATAAATGCGACTTAGTTTTTTTTTCTCTCTAAAAAACCTCAATTTTTTAATATAACACGTAGCGTATTTTTACCATGCGCAAACCTTTAAAATAGTTGATAAATTCCGAAAAAATATTAAATTACTTTTTAAACACGTTTAAACTGTTGTAGTAATCGTCAAAATATTACGTCGTTTAACTTTACCGGTTAAATGAACAGGAGTCCTTCTTGTCTACATCTGCTCCGGCGTCAAAACAATGCCGGACTGATGACAGCTCACTCAGGTCGGGTCTGAGGTAAGACCTAGTGTCAATCACATCGTGGAGGGCCTGGGTCTGTGTGTACATCACACAGACAGCAGCTGAAATGGCTTGATATAGAAAGGGGTAATGATTTTAGTAGATTAAAAAAAACACTGGTTGGATTTTTATCATTATAGGGTGGTTGGGTACACACACTGTCAACACACTTTTCAGTTCAAACAACTTGTAAAAGTGCACGTCACATCTGATGACCCCTTTAAGTTTAGGTATTGGGTAGGATTAGGGATGTAGAGTATGTGCTTTATAAGTACTAATAAATAGCTAATATGTTATTAGGCATGCTAATAAACAACTAGTTATAGTGAGAATTGGTCCCTAAACTAAACTGTTACCTTTTTGAATTCATAATTCAGTAACTCATTGAAGTGAATGCTTGTTTTGTCAATAGTCAGTACACATTAGCCGTATTAAGTGATGTGAAAAGAAAAAAAATTTTTTTGTAGAAAAATGGAAGCATAAATGAATGGTAAAAAAGTTAATACAAAAACATTTATTAAGCATTTATTTTTTGCAGTCCTATAGCCTGTCAGTGATTTATAGTTTTATTTTGTTATATAATGTGATGTCTTTTATGTGATTTATGAGTACAACTTAGCTCCGATACTTAGTTCCGATACTTGACAGAATTTGCCCGAGGCTCCTCTGCCCAGTATTTCAGGCTGCGTTCTGCTCTTTCCCCACAGCTTTCCCTCATATTCCTCTCTGATTAAGGGAAGGGTAATGATTTAATTTAGTGGAATGTGGTGTGGTTTATCCTGCTGTTTATCACTCCTTAAGATCGAGTACAAATCTTAATATATATATATATAGTGTTTCTGCTATTTATTTATTTCTTAAGTCAAATTATAGACTTTTTATTAAAACCCGCACATAATAATACTAATCTATACAGAACACTATCAATACATAACAAACCCATACAACCTCAAAATAAATAATACATTTCAGAATATTTTACTCAATTAAATAGGTTGTGGTACACATTCAATGACTTAGACTTGCAGTTATCCTGTTTTTCCAATATTAAAATACACATTTAAGTAAATATTTATTAAAATTGATTTATGAACCAATTTGTAAATACATATTTGGGTTACAGATATGGGATTTTGCTGATTTGATAATAACGTGTTTAATGAAAGCCAATAAAATATTATTATGCTGAAACTAGTAAAATCTTTGTAGTGAATGTATTAAATAATGTTATTAGTCTTTCCTTCATGTGACGGGGTAGCCCACAGGGAACTTTATGATTATGCAGTACTTTTAATTATAAACAAGCCCGAAGAATAATGTTAGTAACTAAACAGTTGATGGTAGCCATTGACTTAAAAATAAATGAAAATACTATGGAAATCAATAGCTGCTGTCAACTGATTGGCTACCAACGATCACGAAGAAATAAACCCTTACAGACTGACAGAATTTCATTTTGGGTGAACTGTACCTTTAACTGAGAGAGAAATGATAGTTTGGTTGTTTAAATATCAGATTTTTTTTCTGTTCTTTTGCCCTTCCTCCATCTTCAGAGAACATGTTCAAGAGCCGACAGAAGAAGAGCTACTAGCTCAACTACAACAACATCCTCATCTGCACCTCTCCTGGTGACCCTAAGCTTGCCCCCCTCACCTCCACCTCACGAGACGCCTTTAATGCATAATTACACCAAAACACCCAGAATCCTCCAGGACTCCATCACATCTGTGTGAGCCTCATGTTTACATATCCATCCATTTTGGAGGGCCTGTTTCCCATTATAGCATCTGTGTAGCTTCAGGTCGGCCTGGGAAAGGATGTATGTGTTTTTAACAGCGTCACAGAGTTAATGTTTGGAGGAACTTCAATTTATAAATGGGCTTTAGCTCAAATCACTCCTGCTGCTGGAGTCCCAGAGTCCTTGTTTAATGCTCAAGAAAACCTGTACAGTAGTGTTTATGATACAGTATCAATACCACAGTTTTTGATTTACCCTATGTCTGGAAGAATTTCATTCTTTGAGTTTGAAAGTCTTTGTTTTTGTGAAAAAAATCAAAAACACATTTCCGTTGTGCATTTTACAAAATCCATATTTGTATTTATTTTTTTAAGCCTGTTACAATCAAACAACAAAACAATCTATAGATTGTTTTAAAAATCATGGAAACAAAGGGACATAACTCATTACTGTTTAAATACTTTTAGCTGTGTTTTTATTGATTTGTAGATTCTATATTTTTGTTTTTTTTTTTGACTGTGCCATTATGTTTGCTTTTATATTATGTTAGATTTTACTGTATATTTTACAGAAATCTTTATGGGTGAATCTCTCAAAAACGGTCAAGGAATGTCCAGATCATATTTCATCCACAAAAATTAAAAAAAGGAAAGGAAATGGATTCTCATTACTGTAATCTGAAATAGAATTGAATTAAATTAGTCATTGCATCTTGACAGAAGGATTGA
The DNA here is from genome assembly GCA_018155175.1 of Sinocyclocheilus anophthalmus. Classification (NCBI taxonomy): domain Eukaryota; kingdom Metazoa; phylum Chordata; class Actinopteri; order Cypriniformes; family Cyprinidae; genus Sinocyclocheilus; species Sinocyclocheilus anophthalmus. The sequence continues at coordinate 4,093 of JADLZN010000398.1, read as the reverse complement.
GAAGTGTTTTGTATTACGAAGTAACTTTCTGAATTATTGTCATGTCACAATGCAAAAAAAAAACTCTCCATGGTACAAACTAGGTTTCTCTCATGCACATAAAATTTTTTTTTTGTTTGTTTTTTTGGGTATTATGATGCCGCTGTTCGTCAGTACATTTCAGTGACCTTAATCAAGTTCATTATTGATTGTTTCATATTTTCAATATTACCAACGTTGGCGTTTTGCTGCAATCAATAACATTATGCTGATATTGGTATACATGGTTGATTACATCACTGTATTTGTTCTTCTGTTCTGATAGCAACTTGCTTAAATGTCTCATGTTAATGTCTACAGGCAAATCTGGCTTCTATCATACTTTCTGTAGCATGCAGTTTACATCAACCAATTTAGATGACATTTACATATAAAGGCACAAAACATAGTATTTTTAGTTTTTGTTTTCATTTTGTTTTTTTTAGATAAAATGTTAGTAATTTTTTAATTCATGTTTTGATTCAATTTTTTAAATGTATTCAGTTTTACATTTTTATTTCAGTTTTTATTTGAGTTATTTTTCTACATCAAGTTAAATGAGATGATATGAGAAATGTTGCATTTATTTTTGGTAATTTTAGATTTAGTAAAAGCGTAATAACCCCGATAAGAGGACCACACATGTCTATGTGTTTGAGGTTTTACATAAGTGTCTAATTTCCAACACAGTCTATTTAGCAAGACCATTTAATAGGCCAGTTGGAAACTCCCAGGTGATTATATGGTTTTCCTCAGCCTCCAGAAAAGTAGATCAGCACTAACACACACACACACTTTGCATTGATTTAGGGGGCTAAACATACAAACACACCCTCTTACACAGTGCATGTTTTCCCAAAACAGTGTTGTGGTCTGCCTGACCTTGTGTTGAACACACAGAGTGACCGTGTTCACCTCATCTTCCAAACAAATACACAGAGTTCCCTTCCACTGTTTGTTTACTTGTTCCTCTAGATGTGTTGTAGCTTCAGTGAGGATTTTAGTGAGAAAAGTAATGGATTTCTATTTCTTTTTCCATGTAATTTGTCACAGATTTTTTTTTTTTTTTCCCCAAAAAATACAACTACCAGTCCAAAATGGGGAATAATTTGGAAAGAATGTGTATTTTTAGTTTAAATGTTTTTAGTCTCCTATATGCCCAACAAGGCTGTGGTTTTTAAGCCAAAATTGTAAAAACTGTAATACTGCGAAATATTATTACAATTAAAAAACAACTACTTTTCCATATTCATATATTCTAAAATGTAATTGATTCCTGAATTTTAGGCAGCCGTTACTCATGTGACATTTCTGCTTATTTGGTAAAAATAATATGCTGATTTGGTGCTCAAGAAGAATTTCTTACATTAATTTGCTGTAAATTTTGGGAGGCAAAGTATAATTAATATTAACTTTCAACTTTGGGTAATCTAAACGTTTTCCGAATGTCGAACAGACATTCTTAATAATTGAGCACCAATAATGTATACTATTTTATTTTAAAAAAACAAAACAAATCAGCTTATTAGAATTATTTCTGAAGGATCATCTGACACTGAAGGCTGGAGTAATTGCTGCTGAAAATTAGCATCACGGAATAATTACATTTTAACAGTAGTAAAATAGAACGTATAATTGTGAATATATTTCACAATAACAATTGCTGCTTTTGGTGTATTCTTTGCCAAATAGTATATAGAAATAAACATTTATTTTAGAAACATTAAACATTTTAATTATTCCAAACTTTTCACAGGTATAGTGTAACTGACAACTTAGCAATGTAAACCATGTAAATTATAGCATTATTTGATCAATTATTAGATTAAGCACTTTTATAATCTGCCAGATGCTTCTGGGCAAGCTGTGTCAGTGGCTAAACAGCTATTGATAAGCTTAATTCAAATTCAAAAACTACTGTTACAAAATGTTGAAAATTGCTTTACTACATTCAAATAGTCTGAACACTTTTATGTGAAAAATGTGAATACTGTGCAGTGAATTGGATAGTGCATTCTTATATAAAAATAAATATTGTTCACATATTCACTATTTTACCCAAACCTTTGACATGATACAACTTACCTCTCTTCATTCTCTGCTAATGTCTACACTGCTAAAAGGACATACTATCACAAAATTAACAACTCGTCTAACTCTTGCATGCGCCTTAAAACATTTTCCTCCCTCCTTTATCCTCCTACTCCCCCTTCTTCATCAACTCTAACAGCTGACGACATTGCCACATTCTTCATTAATAAAATTAAAACCATCAGTGCACAATTTTCCACTCCACAATCTGTCAAGCACATCTTACCAACGAACATACACTCGTTCACATCCTTCTCTCCAATTTCTGAGGTAGAAGTCTCTAAACTCATCCTTTCTAATCATCTACTACTTGTCCTCTTGATCCTATTCCATCTCATCTCCTTCAAGCTATTTCTCCTGCCGTTGTACCTGCACTTACTCACATCGTTAACACATCCCTTCATACTGGTGTTTTTCCCTCAGCATTTAAAAAGGCTTGTATAAGCCCATTTCTTAAGAAACCCACTCTTAACCCAATTCTTTTAGAGAACTACAGACTGGTTTTCCCTTCTACCTTTCATTGCAAAAACACTTGAATGAGTTGTGTTCAAACAAGTCTCAGCCTTTCTCACAGAGAACAACCTCCTGGACAGCAACCAATCTGGCTTCAGAAGTAGACATTCGACCGAGACTGCCTTGCTCTCAGTTGTTGAATCCCTAAGACTGGCAAGAGCGGCTTCCAAATCTTCTAAACTTATCTTGCTGGATCTGTCCATTGCTTTTGACATGGTTAACCACCAGATTCTCCTGTCAAACCTATTGGAAAATGGCATCTCAGGAACCGCACGGTTTGAGTCTTACCTCTCAGATAGGTCCTTCAAGGTTTCTTGGAGAGGTGAGGTGTCCAAGTCAACATCTATCTACTGGGGTGCCTCAGGGCTCTGTTCTTGGACCGCTTCTCTTCTCTGTCTACATGGCATAACTAGGTTCTATCATTCAGAAACATGGCTTTTCATACCCCTGCTATGCTGATGACACTCAACTCTACCTATCAGTCCATCCTGATGATCTGGACTAGCCGCCTCTATCTCAGCATGTCTAACTGACATTTCTTGTTGGATGACGGACCACCTTCAACTCAACCTGGCTAAGACAGAACTGCTTGTTGTTTCAACAAACCCATCACTTTATCATTTTCATCCAGTTAGGCTCATCAACCATAATTCCTTCAAAAACAGCTAGAAACCTTGGCGTTGTGATTGATGATAAGCTGAATTTCTCACACCACATTGCTAAAACTGCCCGGTCCAGCAGATTTGCTTTACACAACATTAGGAAGATCAGACCCTTTCTTTCAGACGACGCATTATTGTGCCAGCTAAAGAGGCACAGAATCCTTTTACTGCTTTTCATTAACTGTTTCCCCTGGTGGAATGACCTCCTACCTCAATCCGAAGCATCGCGTCTTACCTCTTCAGAAATGACTAAAAACCTCTGTTCCATCTTGATTGACCCTCGAACTCTATCACTTTCTGTGTCTTTTATAAGTTCACTTTATCTATTTATCTTCTTTGTTACTTTTAAAAAAACCACTAGCTTGCTTATTTTCTATTCTATCTCTTGTTTTTCTTTGTGTTTTGTGGTGTGTGTCAATATATAAGTATATATACAGTGGGGAACAAAAGTATTTAGTCAGCCACCAATTGTGAAAGTTCTCCAACTTAAAAAGATGAGAGAGGGCTGTAATTTTCATAGGTATACCTCAACTATGAGAGTCAAAATGAGAAAAAAAAATCCAGAAACTCACATTGTATGATTTTTAAATAATTTATTTGCAAATTATGGTGGAAAATCGTATTGTCAATAACAAAATTTCATCTCAATACTTTGTTAGATACCCTTTGTTGGCAATGACAGAGGACAAACGTTTTCTTTAAGTCTTCACACACTGTTGCTGGTAATTTGGCCCATTCCTCCATGCAGATCTCCTCTAGAACAGTAATATTTTGGGGCTGTCGCTGGGCAACACAGATTTTCAATTCCC
>JADLZN010000397.1:0-23391 GCA_018155175.1 Sinocyclocheilus anophthalmus | reverse complement strand
CTCTGCGGGGTCCGTGAAGTCCGGTCTCCCACTGATATTAGGGAGTGCTGGTAACAAGGAGGGAGGGGAGTTGAGGGGGGTCTGTTGTTTTATTAATCTAGTTTATATTTCTGCTGCTGCTGCCTACCAGCCCGGCTCATCCAGCAGTCTCTGCTGGCCCTCTGACCCACACGCAGCTGCACACGCACACATCCGGTGGAGATTCTCTAGGCACCGTAGCATCTGAGTTCGGTGAACGCGGGGCCTGGCGAAGTCTGGTTCCACCTGCGGAGCACATGTACTCCCTGTAGTGCCCAGAGGAGACAAACAGCACTAACCCTGTAAATCCCACCATCTCTGGCCTCTACTAGCCAACCCCCACAGGTGTATCATGCACTGTCCAGCATACATCCTACACTCTTAAAAATACAGGTTCCAAAAGGGTGATTTGAATAAAAACTGTTTGTTTTGATGTTACCATACAAAGAAACCCTACCCAATTCTGTAAAAACTACTTAAAAGTGTACTTTTTGTTGTAACACCTAAATTAATTGGCTTTATTCGAGTCAAAATGATGTGTAATCTGAATAAATCAACCTGTTTAGCCTGATGGACATCTAAACTGGTTTTATTCATTTATTTGAAAACCTGCAAATTTTCCACTTGATCTAACTAAGAAAAATTGCTGTTGGTGTAGGTAACAGTTGACAGTAGCCATTGAATTCCATAGTATGGAAAAAAATGATATGGAAGTCAATGGCTACCGTCAACAAAACATTTTTCAAAATATCTTCTTTTGTGTTCAACAGAAGAAAGAAACTCATACAGATTTGGAACAAGTTGAGGGTGAGTAAATTATGACAGAATTTTCATTTTCAATTTTAATGATACATGTCCTTACTATAGTAATAACAGTAAAGTATGCATAATTGCAAGCAACTAACCCTAAACCAAACCATAATCCTAACCCTAACCATATAGTAAATAAATGTACGCAACTTTTGTAATTACACTGTAACAACATCACCTTAAAATACAATGTAACTGTAACATCATTTGTCAAGTTGATTTAGTCTGATTAAATAACATTTTTAACTTAACTATAAACAAGTTAATTTAGATGTCAAGTTTATTAAGTCAAGCTTATGAAGTTGCTTAAGTCAGATTGAAAACATTTTGATATGAATAAAACCAGTTAGTTGGGATGTTACCAAATGAAGCACATTTTTTATATCTGAAAAAGTCGTTTTTACAGAATTGAGTCAGGATTTGAACCCAGGCTGTTTTTCATGCAAACCAAAAATTGTTTGAAGAACATTTTAATGATCTAAAGAACTTTTTTCTTTTTACATTATGAGGGCCCTTTCGTGCAATGGAACGTTTCCATTGATGTTGTAGGTTCTTCATGGAATCAAAGCTGCTGATAAAGAACCTTTATTTTAAAGAGTGTAATGTGGCTGGATTTTACTGTAAAATGTATCGGAGTGGTATTCGTTCACGTATCGCGTCACGGCTCCGGAATCAAAACAGTCAGGTCAGTTGAACATCATAACACGGGCAAATACCAGCAAAACGTCTCGAGGGCAAAAAGGAGAGTGTGTAGTTTGCGTGCACATCTAACACGTATGTGTATTCCTGAGCGAATAGGTAAGCTACGGGTCTCAGTATCGGGGGGATGGGGTGGTCATGCTTCCCTGCATGTCATGTATATAAGGAAAAGGATCCATCTTCCTGAAATACAAATTTCACGAGTGTGACACGAGACCGAGTCACTCGCACTTGATCGAGCTGTCGAGGAAGCCCATCTTCATCATATTTCAGTCGCAGCAGAAGCAAATGAGCCAGGACATCAGTCACCAGCTGAAACAACACCAGCCCCGAATCACAACCCTCACCTGGGGCGCACACTCCATAGTGAGACCCTCGCAGTACACAATACATCTGTGAGATTTAGCGTAAGAAGAAGCCTAATCATTCTCGTTCCCTTCCCACAGATCCCTTCTTCAGGCTTCTGGAAGGAGCTCACGTTGGCGATGCCGCTTAAGGTGACGTTTCACAGGGAATCTGCCGGCGATCCGCAGACTCTGCTGCAGGGCGATAAAGATCCCATGCTCACGCAGCAGCCCGATTACCTGGACTGCAGACCGGACCCCGATCCCGCAGGAGACCTGGGTATGAAATGTTCTGCTTCTTCCCCAACAGGGTTTAGGAACTTCATTCATGATCAGTCCAACAATGAAATATCTCTGGATTACGCTTCCTTTAAAAGGGATAGTTCACCCAAAAATCATTCCCTCATTTACTGTGTGACTTTTTAGTCTGTGGAACCCAAATTAAGATATTTTGAAGAATGCTTCTTCAATTTATTTTAGGGTGAACTGTCCCTTTAAGACAAACCATACACGTTTTAACACTAAAGCCTACTTTATTATATTTAATATGCAGATTTCTTTTGATTTATGCCTCTAAATTATTAGCATGATCAAAACTTTGCTGAAAAACATGTTGCACACAATATACTACATGCCTTCTGTCGTCTGATTGATAGTTTATACTTTTTTAGTACAACTTTATTTCATGTCCAATTCTCACTATTAAATACGACCTTTGTCCTAATAAACTGGTAATTTGCTGCTTATTAATATGCTAGTAAAATTGGCCCTATAAATATCAGCAACTTCACCAAATTGCGTATTTTCACATATAAGTTTACATATAAATGATAACATTTTATTGTAAAATGTGTTTCCTTTACAGGTTTGCGTTTGCCCATCTACAAGACCCTTCCCTCCAAAGCTCCGGTGCTTCCTGCAGGTCCCAGTGTGACGGCTGAACCAAAACCCCCAGAGATAGACGTGTCTGATCTCGGCTCGAGGAACTACGCCGCACGCACTGACTTTTACTGCCTGGTGACGGAAGACGATATCTGAGTCACAATCCTGTTCCTTTTTGCCCAATGATTTCTTGTTACTGTCACTCTTTTCTTTGTTTTTGTTTATTTATGCATGCACAATTCTTTATGCTTTATGCTAAATGTTTTAGAACATGTCATGTACAGTCAGGGATTTTGATTCTGTACATATTTTAATAAAGTTGTGGAGTCCATGTCCATGTGTTCATGCCTGCTTCCCTACTATATACAGTAGTAGGCAAAAACAGTACATGTTCATCAGTCAAAAACTGATAAGGGAAAAAGCATAGTTCATATATGAAAAAGCATTATGTGTCCAACAGTAATACTCACATCGAAAAGACAAACAAGGGGCATAGGACATGTGATATAAACGATCAACTGTATCTAAAAAGTAGAGTGCTTTTGAATCGGACACTGGTCGCACTGTATATGTTATTTTGTTATACAAAGGTTAAGTTATTGTGATTAACTAGTTGATTAAGGATTCATCAGACTGTTCTAAACTAGTAACTCAGAAGTTCAAGAGTTGTTTGTTTTTTTCTTTTGAATGATTTAATAACCGGATCTACTTATTTGCTAGAGAAGGAAACTACTGACATGTTTTCTTGCCATAACTTCATAGTAGTCTTGTATCTCATTACACTTAATTTAGACTGCGCTCACAACACGTTAAATATGATTTATTTTGACGTGTTACTGTAGATTACAATAAGTATTACTTGTTATGAAAGGGACCTCAAGAGGGCGTTGGCCTTAAAACCCATAAGAGCCCAGACCAATGTCTCCTTATAGGAAAATTATGGGGCATATAAAACATACCAAATGGACCACTTATAACATGTTTCTGCAGTTGTTTTTGAAATACAACATCTCCTTGTGAAAGATCTGTAATGTGACATATATATGACATTTGGCGTTTATGATACATTTTTAATGTTACATATATTTTACATTGGGCGTTTATTTCTCAGTTGAAAAAAAAAGACATTTTGTCAGTTTTTTTGCTAAATTTTTCCTGTTTATTTGCTTTTCCACAACATATCAAAATTATTACTTTTCTGGGAAGATCAAACAAAATCCTTTTTCAGAAGTAATACAGTTTTGCATTTAATTTGCTTTGCCACAACATATTTCAAAACCACATAACTGTGACCATTACATTTTACAACAACTCTTTTGTAAGATTCAAGTATACGGTTTAAACAGAAATATATTTTTATTTTTCACAACTTCAAAATGTGCAAACTGAATAAAAATAAATAACTACCTCACACCGGAGGTTAAACATGCACGTAGTGCAATAACATTGCAAAAATGTGTATATTGGTGCAATACAACTGTATACAAAAAAAAAAAAAAAACCAAAAAAAAACAATACAATGCTCCGTGAAATAAAAACTTGATCACTCTGATCAAACCATTGTTATCACCTTTAATTTATTCTATGCACAACGCAATAAGTTCATTATTGTATGCAAAAGCGTGTAAATAAGTTTATTCTCGTAGCATTTATTGTATGCACCCAGCCTAGTATTTTCTCTTTCAGAGTTAGTTCTTGTATGCATGCAGTGATTTGTTATCTCTTCAACTGCACAACGGACTAAGTTCTGCATGCAATATGACGCGTGTTATGGTGGGTGGTGATACTTTTCAAGCATAACCAGATGAGTAAGGGGTCATGGGGGTCATCGCACCCCCAACAATCATTTAGCGTTATCGCCTTTGTTCATTTTTCTCACTACAAAAAATAAAATAAACCGTAAAATAGGACCAACATATGATATAAACATCTTGTTTTAGTTACAGGTATGCAAAATAGTTTCAAAATACATTTCATTATCAATGTAATTAATTTGACATTATTTTTGTATGCTTTGAAATATGCTTTGAAATGAGCAGCAGTAATTTAAATATATAACACTAAAATAATTGAATCAGCTAAACTGAGCAGTTCATTAACATTTTTCTTAATTTGACAAATACGTCACATCAAAATTCCACTTACTATTTTTAAGGTTAACAGCCCAATGTGACATATATGTTACCACAATATTTTCTTAACTTGTTTTATATCAATTTGTTCAAGAAATGTATTAAAATCAGGTTAAGTGTAATCTAGGATATGTTATTAAAACATTAGAATTGTTGCATGGGTTAAAACATACCTTTAGTAACAAAACCAAGCGTTTTTAAAATTTACTGACACTGCAACATGTGCTAACTAGACAGGCAACCATTTTGGAAATGTTGCCATTGCAACAAAAATGCACACATTGTCATATGACTGAACCTGTGTGTTCCTTATATGTCACTTAGGGACTAGTTGAAAGTGAGGGATAATGCTTTAAAAAGACCTTTCCAGATAATCACCAGTGTTTGTGACACCCGTGTCACTGCGGGTTCTTATGGGTTAACAGAGGCACCTCAAAGACAGCAATAGTGACAGGAACCTCAAGGCAGTATTACAGTGCCTTAAACCCCCAGTGAGCAAACCAATGGCGACAGTGGCAAGGAAAAACTCCCTACAAAATTAAATGTAGGTAGAAACCTTGGGAGGAACCAAGACTCATCAGGGGGGACCCATCCTCCTCTGGCCGGAAAATATAAAAATACTGCCTAATTGATTTATAATATTTATGGCTAGATGATAATTAACAAAATATCCAACCAATTCGAAAATGGCTATTGAGAACAACTCTTACATGTATTCTACAGGACTTACCTGTATTCAACAACTCTTACCTGTACTCTACAAACCTTACCTGTACTGTACAACTCTTACCTTTAGTCTACAACTCTTACATTTAGGCTGCAACTCTTACCTTTAGTCTACAACTCTTACATTTAGGCTGCAACTCTTACCTTTAGTCTACAACTCTTACCTTTAGTCTACAACTCTTACCTTTAGTCTACAACTCTTACCTTTAGTCTGCAACTCTTACCTTCAGTCTGCAACTCTTACCTTTAGTCTACAACTCTTACCTTTAGTCTGCAACTCTTACCTTCAGTCTACAACTCTTATTTTTAGTCAACAACTCTTACCTGTAGTCTACAACTCTTACCTTTAGTCTACAACTCTTACCTTTAGTCTGCAACTCTTACCTTTAGTCTACAACTCTTACCTTTAGTCTGCAACTCTTACCTTTAGTCTACAACTCTTACCTTTAGTCTAAAACTCTTACCTTTAGTCTGCAGCTCTTACCTGTACTTTACAATTCTTACCTTTAGTCTACAACTCTTACCTTTCTGTCTACAACTCTTACCTTTCCGTCTACAACTCTTATTTTTAGTCAACAACTCTTGCCTGTACTTTACAACTCTTACCTTTAGTCTACAACTCTTATTTTTAGTCAATAACTCTTACCTGTACTCTACAACCCTTACCTTCAGTCTACAACTATTACCTGTACTCTACAACCCTTACCTTAAGTCTACAACTCTTAACTTAGTTCAACTCTTAACCTTTAGTCGCAAATCTTACTTTATTTTCACAGGACTCTTTAACTCTACAACCTTAACCTACTACACCTCTTATTTTATATCAGTAAACTCTTACTTAGTAATCTACGACCTTACCTTCTGTCTGCAACTCTTACGTTGAGTCGACAACTCTTATTTTTAGTCAAGAAGAAGCTCTTAACTACCTTGTACTCTACAACTCTTACCTGTACTACACAACATTTACCTTTACTATACAACACTTACCTGTACTATATTACTCCTGAATATACGCTACAACTCTTACCTGTACTACACAACACTTACATTTACTATATAATACTTACCTGTACTATACTACTCCTAAATATACTCTACAACTCTTACCTGTACTACACAACACTTACATTTACTATATAATACTTACCTGTACTATACTACTCCTACATATACTCTGGAGCTCTTACCTGTACTATATTACTCCTGAATATACGCTACAACTCTTACCTGTACTACACAACCCTTACCTTTACTATACAACACTTACCTGTACTATATTACTCTTGAATATACTCTGCAGCTCTTACCTGTACTACACAACACTTACATTTACTAATATAATACTTACCTTGTCCTAGTACTACTCCTACTATACTCTGGACTCATGACTGTACTATATTACTCTTGAATATATTCTACAACTCTTACCTGTACTACACAAAACTTAGCTCTCTCAGAAGTGAAAACCACTGCTGCAGTGAAACACGTTTCTCCTACAACACTTACCTTCTTTCTGACACAAGTAACTGCTCATCGTGAACCTTACCTGTGATTGAATCACACAACTCTTACCTTCAGTCTGCAACTCTTACCTTTAGTCTGCAGCTCTTACATTTAGGCTGCAACTCTTACCTTTAGTCTACAACTCTTACCTTTAGTCTAAAACTCTTACCTTTAGTCTGCAGCTCTTACCTGTACTTTACAATTCTTACCTTTAGTCTACAACTCTTACCTTTATTAAGCAACTCTTACCTTTAGTCTGCAACTCTTACCTTAAGTCTACAACTCTTATTTTTAGTCAATAACTCTTACCTGTACTCTACAACCCTTACCTTTAGTCTGCAACTCTTAACTTTAGTCTACAACTCTTATTTTTAGTCAACAACTCTTACCTGTACTCTACAACTCTTACCTGTACTTTACAACTCTTACCTTTAGTCTACAACTCTTATTTTTAGTCAACTCTTACCTGTACTCTACAAACCTTATCTGTATTTCACAGGACTTACCTGTACTCTACCACTCTTACATTTAGTCTGCAACTCTTACCTTTAGTCTACAACTCTTACCTTCCGTCTACAACTCTTATTTTTAGTCAACAACTCTTGCCTGTACTCTACAACTCTTACCTGTACTTTACAACTCTTACCTTTAGTCTGCAACTCTTACCTTAAGTCTACAACTCTTATTTTTAGTCAACAACTCTTACCTGTAGTCTACAACTCTTACCTTTAGTCTACAACTCTTATCTTGCCTGTACTCTACAACTCTTACCTGTACTTTACAACTCTTACCTTTAGTCTACAACTCTTTCCTTTAGTCTACAACTCTTACCTTTAGTCTGCAACTCTTACCTTTAGTCTACAACTCTTATTTTTAGTCAATAACTCTTACCTGTACTCTACAACCCTTATCTTTAGTCTACAACTGTCAACCTTAGTCTACAACTATTACCTGTATTTCACAGGACTTACTTGTACTCTGCAACCCTTACCTTTAGTCTGCAACTCTTATTTTTAGTCAATAACTCTTACTTGTACTCTACAACCCTTACCTTTAGTCTGCAACTCTTAACTTTAGTCTACAACTCTTAGTTTTAGTCAAGAACTCTTACCTTTACTATACAATACTTACCTGTACTATATTACTCTTGAATATATTCTACAACTCTTACCTGTACTACACAACACTTACCTTTACTATACAACACTTACCTGTACTATACTACTCCTAAATATACTCTACAACTCTTACCTGTACTACACAACACTTACCTTTACTATACAACACTTACCTGTACTATACTACTCCTAAATATACTCTACAACTCTTACCTGTACTACACAACACTTACCTTTACTATACAATACTTGCCTGCACTATATTACTCTCGAATATACTCTGCAGCTCTTACCTGTACTACACAACACTTACCTTTACTATACAATACTTACCTGTACTATACTACTCCTAAATATACTCTGCAGGTCTTACCTGTACTACACAACACTTACCTTTACTATACAATACTTACCTGTACTATATTACTCCTGTATATACTCTACAACTCTTACCTGTACTACACAACATTTACCTTTACTATACAACACTTACCTGTACTATATTACTCTTGAATATATTCTACAACTCTTACCTGTACTACACAAAACTTAGCTCTCTCAGAAGTGAAAACCACTGCTGCAGTGAAATACGTTTCTCCTACAACACTTACCTGCTTTCTGACACAAGTAACTGCTCATCGTGAACCTTACCTGTGATTGAATCACTCACAGACTTTTCAGCAGCACATCTCTGACTCTGCAGCAACATTTCTGGAGGATCCTACAGAGCAAAATGAAAACGTGCAAATTGATAAATAAATACATTGAATATATTAATGACCTAAGCAATAAACTAGATCATTGAATAAAATAAAATAAGTGGTTTTTGAAGTGTTTTGTACTACAATCATTTCACCCTATTTTCTCTCTCATAAAGTCCCCAAAACACTGTTTTGTGTATTTACTGTGTTAATAGCAAGATGCTGAGCGCCACCTTGCGTCTGTATCATCATACAGCAAACGTATTTTAATCACAACTTTCTATTGATGCAGCCATGTCAGATCACAAGCTACAAAACGTTTTGTATGGAAGTGAAGTGATCTGAAAATGTTTATTAAAAAGTACAAATAGCAGAAGTTAATGGTCTAGCTTTGCATCCTCGGGTGTCATGGAAACAAATCTACATAATAAGAAACGTGATTTGCCTCTAATTCGGTTCATACGTAAAGCACATTTAATTTAAAGGGGGGGTCATATGATGTTGCCAAAAAGAACATTATTTGGTGTATTTGGTGTATGAAATGTGTTTTTTATAGATGCGGTTTAAAGAAAAAAAAAACATTATTTTCCACATACTGAACATTATTGTTTCTCCTCTATTCCCCGCCTTTCTGAAACGCGTAGATTTTTACAAAGCTCATCGTCTGAAAAAGCGAGGTGTGCTCTGCTTGGCCAGCTATCCAATGCGTTGTGACTGGCCAAATACCTCAAGCGTTTGTACGTAATGTCCCCAAATTACAACACCCCGCACAACGATATTGTGATGCCTTGTCCCAGCCGGAGCGACAAGACAAAAACATTAAAAACCCATTACAAACTAGGCATTTGTTGCGTCCAGTGGGGACATAATTATGGTTTATAATTATTTATACTGTCTTTTTACGCATTGCGTTTCATCGTGCCACGTAAACATAAAACCATGTGTGCATTTGTGATCAGAGAAATGACAAACATCAAGTGCTACTCTACACTGCCCAAAATAACTTGCGTTTGAATCATCAGTGGCAAATGAAAAAAAGAAAACGTACTTACGTGAGTCAAAACTGCCGGCATTTTAGTCTAACGTTAATCTCCCAGGATCAGTAAAGGGGAGGAAAAAAAAGGGAAGAACGAAGGGAATAAACAGTCCTGCCATAAAGATTTGCCGGCGATCCACAGCACGAAGTTTATGTATTTCCTCAGCTACCAGCAAGGATCAGCTCTAGGCATGACAAAGCGGATATCTTCCTCTTTTGGAAGGCCAAAAAAAGTAGTTCCGCTTTCACAACGAAAAACACAGCGGTCTAGCGTGAGCGAAAGCCCCGGCTTAACGTGAGCTGAAGCCGGGCAAGAGTGAGCTGATGCGGCGGGGTCAGAACGTCGGGTGGAATAACTGTGGGGAGGGTGTGGGGGGGGGGGGGGGGGGGGTCCCCGCGAAGGGAGTGAAAACGGTGAAAGCCGATCCGGCAATCCACAGCACTAAGTTAGAGTATTCCCTCAGCGACCAGCACGGAACAGCTCCAGGCATGACGAAGCAGATATCGTCCTCTTTTTGGAAGACCAAACAAAGTATTTTCGCTTTCATAACGAAACACAGCGTCTTCACGACATTGCGGCAGCAGCAACAATACTACAGCGAGAATCAAAGTTACGCCGTTCTTTCTTTGCGTGAACATTTGGGCGGCGTTATTGCAAATCTTCCCACATAGTGATGTAGTTATGTGGGGGCGTGTTAGAACGAGCCCTTTTTAGGTGTGGCTGACTCTTAACTTTTATACAGAATATCTCTTTGGATTGTGAGACTTTGGTCTTGGCAACTTTACAGATCTTCTTTATGCCCCAACAGCCTGTAACACTCCAAAGAGAAATGAAAAAAATGAAATCGCATCATATGACACCTTTAAATGACTGATATGCCAATGAAACCCTTAGTGCGATCGAAAACGTTAGATTAGTAACGACTTCTCATCGACTCACCAGCAGCTGCAGATGTGAAAACAGATGAAGAAAGTGAGTGAAGCAAGCAGCACAAGATTAACCGCCGATCATTCAGTTCAAACATCGCGCTCTGTGACGACATAAACGCTCATAGAACGTTCACGCTAAACAGAATCCAACAGATACTTAAAAACACTTTCTGTTCCCTGAAAGTAAAAAATACCCATTTCAAAACCGATATAAATAGGCCTATCCTATTTATAAGTTCAGAGGTGCATTTCTCTATAACTCATATACCCCCAGTGAAAATAAAAATAAACATATTTTTGTGTGTGAATGTTTAAGTTATTTCTGGTTAATTATTACTATTAGTGAAATCATAATGCAGATGTTTCAAATCACATGCAAAAAGCATAACCTCTTTTATAGATTTGAATTAGACTGGCTTTCTGCTGTAGGAGAATCTCGCACAATTCAAGAGTGATACATCTTTTTTGTTGCTGTTGAAGTTGAAACTTGCTGATCTCTGTGCTATAGGCCTACCAGACTTTATATTTAGCGTTTACATGTAAAGTTGGTCTAAAATGCTTTTGAATGCGCCTGATGTAATGTATCATAGACAAGTAGCTGAAATGTTGCTAGCGAAAGAGTCAGAAGCTTGAACTTGTCTTGCATTGTAATGTAACTTCAACTTCAAGTACTAAATCAGACGAAGCATGTTCAGTAGGGGAAACTCTTCCTTTTTTTCTGTTGGTGCTAAATAAATTTAGAAAGGTTATAAATAGGCTACTGTGTGTCCAAACAGATTATGATATTCAAAATGATGATAATTCAAAAAATATATAGGACATTAGAAGAGTTTTAATGTATGATATTGAATATTTTTATACGTTTTTTGGTACTTTTACGATATTTACTAATATCTCGGACACTAGACACGTTTGCCTGCGTAATTAACCCGACAATGGCACTGGTAAGGGAAATTTTAGTTTATTGCCTGAGGCTGCATCCACACCACTAGGTGTCAGCATAAGCCAGCACGAAATGTTGATTGATTCCACCAGTAGAGGGCAGCATTGTAACACCAGTAGTTTATAAACATTTGACACTTGCTGTTAACAGCCTAAAACCCTAATGTTTACACTAACACAACTTATATATAATTTAGATGAACAATTATCATTACATATGTTATCAAAAGATAATGTGATTGTGACTGATAAAGCCAAACAATCCTTTTATAAGTGGCACCGTAACTTTAAACAAGTGGCAGCAAGCACTAAGTATTACTAACAGTTATAAGTATGAATGGATGTAGAATGGGAGTATAAGTCCTGAATGGAAGATTAATGACATTACTGCACTTTTTCTCCAAAAACTACTATCAGTCAACACTAGCAAAAGAACAGTCTGTGACACTCGGTTGTGGGACGGGTATGAAAAACACTGAATGTTTTGTACCCTGTGTTGAGGTAGCTGCCCTTGTCATTGCCAGGAGCTATGTGACGATTGAGGTCAAAATTCCTAAAATGTTCAACATGCAGTACTAAAAAAAGGCTTTGTCGTGATTCAGATGTCATCAATACATACTGTACTTCTACTCCGAATATCCAGACATTATAGGACAGTCTATGATTTAGAGATGTTGTGAATGTAGCGGCTCATGAGTAAGTCATGGGGTTTTGCAGTAGGGTATGGCAGATGATTGTTCATGTCGAAGCAGAGAGAAAGTATGTAAATATGAGTGGGCCGGCATTAGAAGAGGACAGAAACACGCCAAACACACGAGAAAAGGACAGGGTGGGATAAAGTCATTTTAACCGTTTTTATACATAAGAACTTTTATACATAAATGCAGATTAGTATATTTTTTAGTGTACTGTCCCTTTAAAAGATCCTAATACAGGATTTGTTTTCTGACAAAATCAGGTTGACAAAAACACAAACTCTCTTTATTTCCTTTTTATTGTTTTTAATGTGAACATAGGTCTATGACACTCAGGCACCATGCATTTTACAATGAAATTATGATGAATTATAAAATATATTAGACATTCGATCATCGAAGGCTTTGAAAAGAGAACATTCCATGCATTCTTAAAGGTTAGAAAGTTCAAGACCTCTCTGCAGAATCGGGTCTCCATCCAGTAAAAGCATATCTCAAATCACTCATAACAGTCTCATAACGGTCAATGTTGCATACACACCAGAATAAATATCATTTGGAAACATACCAACCCAAACCAAACCTTCAACATTTGGCATCCATAATGTGTAAAAAAGTTTATACAAAAAAATAAATACTACATGTAAGTAGAATTGCTTACCGTCAAATTAATGCACATTTTGTACCATGTACAATTACGAAAAATAGGGAAATTCGTAAATGAACAGAAATTATCATTTGGCATATAGAGTGATGTTTTAATCAACTTAGTGGGTTTAAATGCAACATTTCCATTCAAACATTCAAAATTCAGATGGTATTTTACCATGTATCCTCATATCATTATAGTTATTATTAAACCTCCTATTATTATTTGTACACAAAATAATGATACATACTATCTGTACATACAACACCAAAAGAGAAGAAAACCCACTAGATTTTAAAGCAGAATAGTAAGAAATAAGCAGTTTTGTTAAGATAAGAAGGCTGATTAACAGTCTGAATCTGTTCGGCCTGTGTTTAAAACTTTTATGTGTATTATAAAACATATTACAGCCTTCTTATATTATCAATATCCTCACAATTCCAATTTTCCAGCTAAAATGTCTTCCCCACCATCATGATACAGATATTTTTCTACAAATATATATAAAAAAGCAACTATTTTAAAAGTGATTACATTCCCATGATATAATTATTATATCATGGATAGTCTGTGTTTCTGTATATTAATTAAAAAAATACAGGCAACAGCCAGTATAAAAAAAAAGACATATTTCCATAAATCCCTGAGGATTTTTTTTTTTTTTTTTTTAAATAACAAAAATACATTCTAAATAGGAAGTGTTCATCTATATACAGTAGCAATAAAGTCTTGTGTGTTATCCACTTTTTCGTATTTCAGAATATTTGTATTGCTGGTGTTCCGGTAGTGTTTTGAGCTTTCTTTATCCATTGTCCTTATTAAATATCTTCCTGATTGACAATATAATCCATTCAGATGCCCAGGTCTAAAAAAAATCTTCTCTGTGGAACCCTTTCTGTAAAACACAAAGCAAAAAGCACCACGTGAGAGAGTGATGGGCAAATTAGCACACTGGCTAGCATCCCAGATTTGAAGTAAAAGAAAGAACACGTTTTTTTTCACCCGTGGTGTTCTATGGTGTGTTAGGACATGCTCAAGAGGAAATCACCTCAAATCCACATCGCCAGGGTGTGGCTGAACATCTACCTCCCATATCAGCATGCTTTAAGTGTGTATGTTTGTGTGTTTTGGAAATAAGCAACTCAAATATGAGTGTGTTATTTCCCGCTTGATTATCTAGTACAATATGTTCATTCGAATGTTTGTGTGAATGTGTGTGTGTATGTGGGCTTTTAAACAGTCATCAAATAACTGGAAAATGTCTAGAGGGCAGGGCGGGAATGACAGCAATCGTGATGTGCAACTGTACTAGTTTGTAATGACAACACAAAGACACATTCTGAGTGTGTTCTTTTTTTCTAAACTCAATGAAAATGACAAAAAAAAAAAGTTAAATTTTTTTACCATTTATGAAGTAAATGTGAATAGTGCTTGGTGTGTAAGTCAGGTTGCTAGGTTGCTATATGGTTGCTAGGGTGTTATAGGTGGTTTCTAGGGTGTTCAAAAGGCTCTCAAATCGTAAGTGTCCACTCTCAAGTCTCTATGATATTCTGGTCTCTAGATATGGCTCTAGAGTCTCTTTTTATGTAATTTTCACTAATTTTCAAAAATCTTAAGTTTGGTCATTTAGAAAAGTGCATGATTTGACAAACCATGTGATTTGAGATCATTCATGTCTGTAGCACAAACGCTGTGGGAACAAGCTATGCACCAAAGTTAAATACATAGTGTAAAGTCAAAGACCACTGCTGTATTTTCAAACAAAACACTGACACCTACTGGTGTGGATGAATTACACAACACCAAACGTTTTCAAATACAATTTGACAAATTGACACATTTTCTGGTGTATTTGTCATCTATAATTAAAAATGATCTGATTGTAGGTGAGCTAGCAAAATAAAGTGACTTTTATTTAGTTAGCTGTGTGATCTCAAAATGGTGGCCATTATTAGGGGGCGACCTGCTTCATGTAGAATATGCATACAAGTCTCATGAGTGTGTGCGCCAATTTTGAAACAGAATTGTCAGAATACTACTAAAGTTTTACAAACAAAGAATTTTTTTAAATACTTTCCCACAGTAATGTGAGTAGTCCCCCCGCTTGCTATGTTAAAAGGTCGCCTTTACGATGCAATGGGTGCTCTTGGTGGTTGCCAAGGTCTTCTTTGTTGCTATGTGGTTTCTAGGGTGTTCTGGGTGGTTGCTAGAGCTTTGCTATGTGGTTGCGGACTGTCCTAAATCACTAGCTTCCAACCCCAACTCTCTATGATATTCTGGTCCATAGATATGGCTCGGTGGCTCTTTCAATGTAAATCAATGGATGAAAATTACAACATTCAATCATTAAGAAAAGGGCATGATTTGACAAGATGTTTTTCATTCATGTCTGTTGCACAAACACCATGCAAATGCACCAAAGTTTAATACTTAGTATTTCGCTTGATAATACAACAGTGGTCTCAGACATTAAACTGACACCTACTGGTGTGGATGAATCAGGAAAGAAGGAAAGTTTTCAGCAGTGTTGCCAAGTCTGTGTTTTTACCACATAATTGGGCTACTTTTTGGTGCTGCAGGTTGAAGTGAGATTTTGACCTGGAAGGAGGGCTTGACCCTCCAGAATGCGATTTTGGAGCCATTTTCTCCTGGAACGCGACTGGGCTAGTTTTGGCTGTGATTGCGCTCATTTTGAATACCAATTGGGATGGTTTTGTTATGTAGACCTAGCAACCCTAGTTTTCAATTACACATACTATTGTAGAAATGGCTTATTTACTGGCACATTTGTGTCACATGACTAAAAATGTCTAATAATAGCAATGTGATACATTTTTGGCTGGTTTGGCTGGTCACTCTATGTAAAATATAAGTGTCATGTAAGTATACGTCAATTTTTAAACACATTTGTCAAAAACCTTTTCAAAATACATTATGTATATAATTTATTTGATTATAATCCTTACGTTTCTGTAATCTTTGTGTAGTTTCTTGTACTGGAACATGTTGCTCAGCACTGTTGCCGCAGCTTTAGCAGCTTTCAGTTTACCAGGGCTAGATGAAAATTGAAATTGAAATGTTAGTTTGGAAACAATATAAATTAGTGTTGATTTTTGTTGTATATTTGGGTGTCTTTTAGTTTTACCTGCTGTCATGAGAGGTCTTGATGGCCACCAGCTTGGGCAGACCATCGAAGAAGGCGATGTCTCGTGCAGCCACCATGCTGCTGGCCACCAGGTTGTTGAGAGCTCCACAGACGTTCACCACCACGTCACTTGACAACTCCTTCTGGCGGCCATCGATGGGCAGTTTGGTAAGCAAGGGATTTACTACCTTTGTGGCTAAAATGAAAGAAATAGAACAATGAGCTTCTCTAAGGCCACAGAAATGTGATGGACTGAAGTTTTGTGGCTAAAGAAGGAAGCCTCACCCATGTCGTTCTTGTCCTTGGCATGAAGGGAGAGGTTTCTGAGTAAGCCGGTGAGAGAACGCACCTCTAGATTGTTGTCGGTCCTGAGGAGATCCAGAATAACAGGCAACATCCTATTCTGCTCTAATGCCACACGACTCAAGACGGATGCCCACTGAAATATAAAAGAGAAGTTTAATCGTCTTTTTCACGCTAAGTGCTCTGGATTTTTGAAGAATGTTCAACTTTGGGTAAAACGCAGCTCTCATCACTGTCACTTTTTAGTCAGCCGTCCAATCACAGTCGAAGAGGGGTGGGGCAATGACCAACTGTCACACATCCTGCTTGTACTATGCTATGTTTTCAGCAGATCTCCTGGCATTTTCCGCTGGCTAAAAGTGCTTTGGTGGACACACAGCTTAATGTGAGGTGAACCCCTTACCCTCTTGTCTCCAGCCGTGAGGTTCTGCAGGGCTCCGGCTGCGGCCTCTCGCGTTGTGGAGTTGATCTCGCAGCGTTGCAGCACCTGGTTATACAGCTCCACTATCTTAGGGTGCCAGAGCCACTCGATATCTGTGGGCTGCCGTGACACTTCTGTAAATGTGGTGAGGTCCTGATTTTGTCTCTGGAAGAAAAGACAAAATATGAGATTAAGAATGAAGATAGGATCGTTAAAGAGGAAATTGAAAGCAGCTTCTTACATCTTTAGCTTTCTTGCTATTAGGGGTGAAGCAGCCGATATCTTCTCCTTTTAAGGAGCTCTGAGCTCGACTCGGACCCTCCAGCCGCAGAAGTGCTGAGGGGGGAATCTCAGTGTACAGCTGATAGGACAGATTCCTCAACACACACACTGCGTTCTCCACACCCTGAGAGAGGAACACACTCATGAATGGCCATGTGAACACACACCTCGCAAGAGGAGGCAGCAACAGAGGCAGAATATAAAAAAAGAGGGTGCTACACAATTACCTTCTCCTCCACTTTAGTTTCCGGCAAGCATTTCTGAATATAGCCAACCAGAGCATCTATAAGCCCATGGGTCTCCCTCATCTGCTGTCTGGTCTTCTCATTCACTGAGCTCAAGTTTCTGTACAAGGAAACAGAAGGATACATAAAAAGCTGAATCTCACAAAAACATTTCCAGATCTTCTTTGACCAGAGAAAAAACGATATATTATTAATGTTTTCTTAAAATATATATTTTTAATGTAAAAAAATAATTTAAGATTCCATTCTTCTGTGGTAAATCTCATTACATTTTCTTTAATCTCGAAAATATCTTTTTTCAAAAATAATTTGCTTAATTGTCATGAAAATAAGTTCACAATGCAATATCCATAAATAAAGTCCTTAAAAAGTCCCCATATAGTCCTAAATCGACCTAAAAATATATTTTGTTTCTTAGAATATTTGTAAAATAATAGTGCTAAATTGAATTATTTTTTTATAACTTTCCAAAATAACCCTTGTAAAAAATATAATTACATTTCTAATCCTTTTTCTAAAAATAACTGTCCTAAAAATAGAATTAATTTTCTATGGTTTTCAAAAAACCACTGTCCTAAAAATAGATGTCTTCTTTTATAATTTTCTTAAACTAAGTGCTTGAATAGAATATATTTTAAAATAATTTCCCAAAAATAACAGAATATATTTTAAAATAATTTCCCAAAAATAACAGAATATATTTTAAAATAATTTCCCAAAAATAACAGTCCTAAAAACAGTATTAATATATTTGATAATTTTCTTAAAGTGACAGTCCTAAAAATAGAATTCATATTTTATACTTTTCTAAAAATTACGGTCTTAAAAATAGGTTTCATTTTCTATCGTTATCTAAAAATTACTATCTTAAAAGTGGGCTTCATTTTCTATAATATAGTTTGGGTTGAATTTTGTGTTGAAACATGACTCTCAAGTAATCCTGTTCTCAGGTTTACTAGCAGTGATGTAGCTAGAGGGGATTTTCATTCAATGACGTCTGATGAAGTTCCTGCAGGAACAGGAACAAGTAAAGGGGAACTCAAAACTGTCTGTGTGTGTGTGTGTGTGTGGTTACCTGATACAGCCGTTGGTGTTGAAGAAGATGTCGGACTCTGAGGGGCTCAGCTCAATGATGTCCTGGTCCCCGGTGCCAGAGAGGGGAATCAAAATCTTCTCTGTCAATTCGGCAAGCGTTTCTCGTGCCAGTCTTTCTTTCAGGTTATCCTTAGAGGACAGATTCCACAGAATACCTACAGGGAAAGAGAGCAGAGAGGAGAGAGAGATAAAGAGAATGAGGAAAAGAGCATGGGAAAGTGTCATGGGAAATAGATAAGAATTTGAATACAGATAAGAAAAAAAAAAACAAGAGGAGGGAAAAAGTGAAAAAAAAAAAATCATAAACACTTTATAACTGCAGCAACCGTTTCAACTCATTTCACAAATGTACAACCTCCTTAGCTTTCGTTATGATGTCATCCTCTTAAATGCCCCCATGTTTAATGGTGAGATTTGCATTGGTAGATTTATTCGGTTTATTAGAGTTCCAGCATATCCAGACACGCACAGACCACAAGGTCTGACATAAACGTGACTCACCAACCTTCGCTACAGGAGTCCGCGAGATGTCAAGACGAGTTTGAGCAATAATTAAAGTGGTTTAATTCAATACTGAGAGATCAGTCGACGCCCTGCGTGCAACACATGCAGATACACACATCTAGTCTGATGATTTCATGTCCTAAAAGGACACTGGACCTCACTACCATGAATAAAAAAGTCTTTAATTGAAGGTTGTTCTATATTTTCTACATGTTATAAACATACTGTGAAACTGAATAAAAAGTGTGCATGGCAGATCTTGATTTACTGAAAATCTATTTGAATATCATTCTGTACGGCAAAGTATTGATAAAAAACAGTATTTAAACTAATAAAAATGTAATGCTTCAGAGAATATTTTTGTGTTATGTATTTGTTATGCTAATTAGAACATTAAAGGACAGATTTATTAACAGGTTACATCAACGCAAACCCTCTTTAGGCGTTCAAATCTACTGTCAGGACTTACTAAAGACACGCAGTGGAAAATTAGTGATGAAATGGCTTGGATGGAGTTATTTTTTGCAGCTACCTTAAATGTTAATTCTTTTTACATTTACATTTAGTCATTTATCAGATACTTTTAGCCAAAGCGACTTACAAATGAGGACAGTGGAAGCAATCAAAATCAATAAAAGAGCAATAATATGCAAGTGCTACAACAAGTCTAATTTAGCTTAATGCAGTACACGTAGCAAGGGTTTTTAAATAATATAATAAATAAAAAAGAAAACAGATAGAATAGAAAAATAATAGAGCAAGCTAGTGTTAGAGGTATTTTTGCTTTTGTTAATTGTATAATAATGAAAAGAAAACAGATGGAATACAAAAAGATTAGTATTAGTATGTTTTAAGAAAACATGCAGCAATGAATAGAGTGCAAGCCTAAAAGGGACAAGTGTTGTTTTTTTAAGAATAGAATTAGAATAGAGAGTTAGCTTATTCATTTGTAGGAATGTTGTTTTTTTTGTTATTCCCCTTTAAAGCTAACTCTGTGGGAGGAGAGTATTTAAATAAATCATGCAAGGTGATTTACTAAGGTTTGTGGTAGTCAGTTTACTGGTATTTGTGCCATTATTTAACGGCCAAAAAAGCATGTCTTAACCCATTTTGTGCCTGTGTTGTTAGCTTTTTTTAAACAACAATTTTTTGTCCACCCAATTACCATTGCTAATTTGTGCTGCTCTTGTCACTGTCAGTAGATCAACCATAGAACGTTCCACTCCCATTGGCGCTTTTGTGGTCTCAAGCTAATTTGCTCCGTTTAGTAAATCAGACACCTAAATCATTAGCTTAGCAACATGCAAGCTTCAAACTCCATTGGAATCAATTGTGCATCTATATGTGTAGCACATGGAGTTGCTTTCTATGTAGAAGCGTTCCAAATCAGTCATTAATGAGGTTCGTTATTAGCATGTGGTCTTAAGGTGAAGGTTGTTTTGTGAATTTTGTGACACAATGGCGATTATAATGGCATTAAAGTTAAGTTACAACAACAGCATGACTTAAATGCCCACCTGTGATGTTCTTGCGGAGTTCGTTGTCTGGTTCTCTAAGAGCCTCCATCAGTTTGGGGATCCCGCCGACTTCAATAAGGGTCACTTTGTTCTCCATGCTCTCATAGATGAGGTTCCTGGTGGCGCCGGTGGCGTAGCGCTGCACCTCTTGACTCTCGCTGGTAAACAGCTGCACCAGGAGAGGAATTCCCTTCAGCTGGTTCACCTGAAAGAAAAAGAAGTTCTACTTATATCGAAAACACACATTTCACTCAAATGTTTTTTCAGACGGAAAGCAATTGCATACCTGATTCTTTGCATCATTGTTATTGTAACACTCATGCTGAATGTAGGCAGCTCCCAACATCTGAAGATTTTGATCGGACTCATCAAGATAGCTAATGGCAGTCGGCATGTCCAAACTGTTGAGTCTAGGAAAGTATGGAAAATTGGAATATTAAATCAGCAGCTTAGTAACATGCTATCATCAACTAAATTGGAATCAACTGTAAGTCTATTTGTGTGGCACACAGTATTGCTTTCTAGAGCGTTCCAAATCAGTCAATAATGAGATTTGTTATTAGCATGTGGTCTTCTGTAACTCAATCTTCCGATGAATCGACTTCTCCCTGGTGACGTAAGCGGACGTTTCCATCATTTTGTCCACTAAACCTCTGCCCCTTTCCTTACAGAGTCTACTCACATTCAGATATGCCTCCATCCAATCAACAACCGATGGATAAAACCAAGTCTCTTCCCTATATTTTTTTCTTATTTTTTTATGATAAGCCTTTTCACAATACGCAACTAACAGATTGCTAATCTTCCGTTTCATCGCACTTCATGAATTTCTTCCTCGCTTTGACTCTTTGGGACACATTATTAGCATTCGTCTTAAGGTGCGGTCGGATTTACCGATGTCCGTTGAATTTTTGCGGGTGAAATCCAGTCATTTCAATAGGAATCTACATTAATCCGTATGCAGGAAAGTACAAAATTTTAAAATGTTATTTAGTAGTGATACTATAAAGTAACACTCCAATTGATTTAACATTGTCCTGTAAAGATAATATTCATTAGCCGATAATATTCATTAGTCGTAGTCATAGCATTGAGCTCTGGAGCTCATGTAGGGAATTTGGGTTTGAATCTGGTCTGCACAGTTTTTCAACCCTGTTCCCAACTTTCCTACCCATCATATCTTACTTTCACTACTATTAAAATACCCCAAATACTTTTTTTAACAAATTAATTTTCAATGTTGGCCTAAAGTGGAAACTTGAAAAAAAAGGTTGTTTCATACTCTAGCTTATCTTAGTTTCTTAACTTGTACTACTTGCATTTTGAGAGTCAGCATTATTTGAAGAAATTTTTGCTCAACAGGACATTCCTTCATGTGTGTTTGTGTGTGCTGGTGCATGTCGCTGGAGTGCTAGGAAGAGTGTGTTTCTTTCCCAGGGTGCGTGAAGTGTGAGGTTGCTGGACTGTTTTTGGGTGGTGCCTGTGCAACAGACTCGATCTCACTTTTTACACACTATAGGCAGGGCTGTGGCAACACCAAACCATTATACACTTCATGAACCTTATGTAACACCAGAGTGAAAAAAAAATCAATAAAAGCAACTCAAAATTATGATTGGATGAGTCACATTCGACAGCATTGTAAAATAGCCAATACAAACACACATGTGACCACGCTTCAGTTAAACGACTCAAATTTAATTTGGCAAGTTAAACTCTGCTTTGTCTAACAATACCCCTTAAAGTCGGTATGAAATGCAAACTAATATATTGTCTAAATATTATTGATCTTATTGTGACCGATTCATCTTTGCATATATTCCATATCTTAAATATTGTCATTTTAAATCAAAATTTTGTAACTCAATCTTCTGATTAATCGACTTCTCTCTGGTGACATACGCCGGACTTTTCCAATAATTTTGTCCACAAACTCCACCCCTTTCTTACAATAGGCTAAAAAGGCCTTGACTCGTTTGGGATGCATTTCGCTCTGTATTTTGACACACATGTACGAAAGCACGTGTTCTTACCCGCTCAGGTTGCCCATGCTGCCCGTCATATCCATGCCATCAAACACATCCTTGCCTCTCCCGACACTATGCACGCTCCTGACGGAGCCGGCGCGTGACAGCCTTCCCTGCGGCATCATCGCCAGGTTGCTCTGTGAGTCCCCGCAAGTCGTTTGACGGTTGTTGATTCGGCTGATGGTGCGGTGGGCAGGGCCTTTGAAGGACTGCCGGCTAACGTAGACCTCCTGCTCCATACCGCTGCCTCCGCCACCAGTACCCAGGGTCCCGCTGTGGGAGCGTTTCATGGCCGGCAGCGCCATGGAACTGACCTGCTGCTGTCCGCTTTCAAATCCGTTCATCCTAGAGGTTGAATACATGGACTGGTGTGGGTAGGTGTTGGCGGCGTAGCCGTTGCTCATGCTCTGCATGGAGGCTTGTTGTGTGTAAGTGGCGTCACGCTCTGAAACCAGACTGCCATCACTGTCGTCCTGCACCACCCATGAAGAAACCACTTGGCGTGGCACGGACGCTAAACGCATGGAACGCATCGACAGAGTCTCCGGGTCGCCCCCCATTCGACTGAAGGATCGAGTCATTGTGCTGACCTGCTGCTGTGGAACTTGGCCGCCATTAATTTGGTAACCACTGACTTGGAAACCACCACCCTGGTAACCACCGTTGC
>JADLZN010000396.1:0-22521 GCA_018155175.1 Sinocyclocheilus anophthalmus | reverse complement strand
CTCGGCGTTTTTATTCTGATGAATCGTGTTTTACTCTCTGTAGCCTTTCTGACAGGAACACGCCGCTTACATGTGCAAATCGAGTGTGTAATCCGTCAAACGAGACTTTTCTGTCCTTGTAGAGGTTTTTGTAAGACAGCTCGTGTGCAAAGTCCCGTGCGAGCAGTGCTTCTCTTGTAAACAAAATATATTATTCAGAACGCTTAGTTCACTGGTCCACATTTACCTATTGATATCATGTTTATACTAAATTAAACAACTGTACATTACATGGTATTTCTGTTTCGATGATGGCATGTGTTTTTATCAGACTGCATCAATAAATACATTTTTAAAAAATCTCGCTTCAAAGGCTGCAAAACACAAACTCAATTGCAACAGACTTAAAATTAGATTTATGTTAATTTAATAAGCTGAATTATTGCTATACCACCCTGGGTTACAAATGGTGTTTTGTATTTTCTATTTAACAAATTAAGGAATAAAACTGCCTTTTAATCTGATGGAATGAAATTGAGAAAGAAATTGCAAAGATATTATCTTGAATATCCTGCATATGTGACCCTGGACCGCAAAACCAGTCTTAAGTCGCTGGGGTATATTTGTAGCAATAGCCAAAAATACATTGTATGCGTCAAAATGATCGATTTTTCTTTTATGCCAAAAATCATTAGGATATTAAGTAAAGATCGTGTTCCATGAAGATATTTTGTAAATTTCTTACCGTAAATATATCAAAACGTAATTTTTGATTAGTAACATGCATTGCTAAGAACTTCATTTGGACAACTTTAAAGGTGATTTTCTCAATATTTTGATTTTTTTGCACCCTCGGATTTTCAAGAAGTTGTATCTCGACCAAATATTGTCCTATGCTTATGACTGTTTTTGTGGTCCAGGGTCACATATTGACTTCCTGGATAGATTAGGCCCACCTAATCATGAACTTGATAGTAATTTTTATTTTTCACAGTATAAATAATCATATTTAGGGTGTCCAGAAATATGAGTTATACTGTGAAACAAATAACAGACGTAGAACATGTATATTTATTTTCTATTAAAATTGACACTGCATTTTTTTCAACCCACCATTACAGTACTGTTAGCTGTATAAATCCTATAAAAAAAACTATGGCTGACTAATTTCTAATCAGAATGAAATAGTTTTTTTCTATTTCTTTCTTATTACCGTTATGTTACATTTTTAAACCCATGCTATGGCCCACTTTACATCTTAAGAGATGGCGTTATAGGCCTATACCTTGTTGTGCTGAGAGCCAATGACCTATTTTGTGCTTGGGGCATATGTGAGATCTATCTGTCAGCTCACCTGATCTCTGTGCCCATCCCCTACACACACACACACACAAAGAAAACAGCTGGTTCGAGTATATGGCATAATTTTACTTTCACATTATTCAGTACAGAGTAAATTTAATCTAACACAGGTATCTGACAGGTTGAACAGCGATACACCGGGGCTGCATTAGCTAGCGGATACTGCATAGACACACGCACACAGAAACACACACGCGCAATGACTGATTCTAATCAACTACAATGACCATGTCCCCAGTACTGCATCACTGCATCGAGGGAAGCGTGACCCCCAGCTGAACTAATATGACAATGTCGCATAAATTCCATTATATTTTTCACATGGATCACACAGAATAACACCACACACTTGCTCACCAAACGATGCTGACCAAAATCGTTATGATCCCTGTACGTGACTGAGTTGGCAGCTGCTTTGGTCCAGTGCTCCCCCTTAAGGCCCCGTCCTCTAAGCCTAAGAATGTGTGTACAACTGCGTGCCTGTGACTTTTCACAAACTAAGTGCTTTCCCAGGTTTTATCGCTGCAAAAGCAAATATGGGTCTCCAGCTGTGGTCACTCACCACTCAAAGTTAATAATATGTGTGTTGTGTAAGGATTTAGTAATGAGGTAACCACTATCTACTATTCATTTCAGTCAATAACTGTGCTGGAAGATGTTGTCCTCCAGATGTTTTTTTTTTAAAACATATTCCAAAAAAAGAAAAAAAAAAATAAAATAAAAAAGACATTTACATGAAGGTCCACAGCAGTTGCACTCTTCATGTGCAGAAACTCGCACACTGGCGAACCTGACCCTCCCTCTGCTTCATTTCCTCTTTCTGATTCTAGTTCCTGCCCAGTTCTTTTAACACTGTACGACTAACCTGAAACGTTATGCCCATTCACTCATAGTACAGAATGGAATGTCCAAAACAAGAGCAAAAACATTAGACCATTTAAGAAAGCATACAAACAGACAACATCCCACTATCAAAAACAAGAAAGAGACATACAAATGCATCCATGAAGGGTAATCATTTACATGGTTTATATATATTATATATAAATTATAATTTTTTTTTTTCAATAAACATTGTATATGGGGGTCAGACAGTCTGAATACAAGGCAAGAAAGGAAAAGGGGGTGGTACTATAACAGCCTTTCCCTCGCAAAAAGCCTCTTAAAGTGCCACTGCCATTTCTTTCTTCTAACATCGAAGAACGTACTAGGTGCGATTAAACTGGAAAATTGCATGTGGATTCCCTCTTTTTTAAAACTTTTCTACTGTCCCCAATGGCTCTGGATTTTGACCGTTTCGTGGGAGTAAAACGAGAGAGAAACCCATGGGGTTGTGATTCTGGCCTCTTTAGATAGTGCCTTTCTTGCTTAGTGTATTGGAAGATTGTGTTTTTCTTGTCCTCAATAGTCTTATAGGAATGTTCCAAGAAACAGCTAGATGTGCAGTTTTTTCGCGGTTTAAACTTTGCGATAATACAGGAAGAGAGGGAAGACTTGCTCCCTTCCATCTTTTTGCTTTACTTTTCCACTTTTCTCCCTCCCCCCTCACCCACACACCCCCACACACACACCCCCCACACACACACAACACAGAATTGATCTTGACAGGCAGACGGAGACGAACTATCACCAGACTCCTTTCACACATTACGAAAACACATGCACACTTCCTTTTGCTCCATTGCTCACACACAGGTAAACACCGATAAAAATAAGAAAGGGCAGCGCTGATGATAACAACAG
Source organism: Sinocyclocheilus anophthalmus (assembly GCA_018155175.1). NCBI lineage: Eukaryota > Metazoa > Chordata > Actinopteri > Cypriniformes > Cyprinidae > Sinocyclocheilus > Sinocyclocheilus anophthalmus. Next base: position 19,437 of record JADLZN010000396.1, on the reverse strand, counting down.
TAATAATAATAATCATTATCAGAAGGACATTAATATGGCTGCCAGAGGCTGACAGCTACTTTTTCCCTTATGCATGAATGCGTTTTGTAGATTCTTTATTCTGGGGTCTCTCAGGTGGAACGCTGGTCTTGTCTGGGTGTCGGTTCTAGATGGTGCTAGTCTCGGCTCACTTTCTAGAACTGTTCTGCCAGCAGCTCACAAAGACGCTTGGAGACAGTGTCCTTACTGCTGCGCACGGTTAACCGGTACATCTGAGAGAAAGAGAGAGAGAATAAAGAGTGTTACACAATGTAAACGGAAACACAAACAACTGAGAAAGACACATCAATTGTGCAGACAGACGCTCATTCTGCTGTCCGAATGCGTGTCTGATCCTTACTGCTGATACAGAGAGACTAAATGTAAACTTGCAAAATGGACAAAGGAAACTCCATAGATACAAAGAGAAGGATGCTGCTGTCACGCCAAATCAACTGGGTTTTACTACCAGACATGGAGTGAATCACAAAAGCGGGAGGGAGGGAGGGAGGACGGGAGGTGGTTTGAGTTGGAAGGGGTGGCAGGATGAATGCTTTACCTGCTCCCCAGACTTGAGTTGCATCAGCAGGCACAGAGACACACAGACAACAATAAGATGCAATAAAACTGACTTGGTGAGAAGTCTGTGCTCCATAGCAGCAGGGAGGGACTTTTGATGCTCATGGCATTTCTTTGTTGTTTTCCTTTGCTTTTGATTGTGTAATATGGATACATGTTTGCTTAAAACAAATGTCTGTTCATACCTGAGCTTGTGCGTTGGGCTCGAGTCTTAGCAGAGAACCCACTTGCTGGGCCTTGCTTTGGATCACTCCGGCACACACAAAGTTCTCTGGGTTCGGATCCACATTCTCCAAGAGAGCCATGCCCAATCCCAGTAACTATGAGACATTGGTGACGGGAAGAATGACAAAGTAAAATAAAAAAAACACGTTTAGTGGGCTCTCTGTAAATAAATCTACAGGAATGACAACCCTCCCCCCCCCCCCTCTAAATTGAATGGCTATAATTAAAGTTATTCTTCTAATTAAACCGTTCTGGCATACTAATCTTACTATTCCAGCATAGGGATGTTGCAAAATACAGGCATCAGAGATTACCAATATATTTAAACAATGAAATATGTTAATATTGCACCTTAAGACTGGTTGCCACCTGTTGTAAAACAGATGGAAAATACAATGATGCAGCACGTAGCTACTACGGTCACAAAATCATATCAGAGATGACAGAAAAAAGACAGTTTACTCATACCCGTTTGTTCGCCAGTGTAGGAGTTTTTTGGATTCTGTAAAATTATACATGCCAGTCTGCAGGAAGAGTTCTTTTAGTAAGGATTTGTTATAGTATAGGATTTGTTGTTATTTCTTCCTCTGCACCCCTGCACTCATATTTTGAGCGTGATTCATTGGCCAAAAAGAGAAAAATCACCTGATAACCAGATCATTTACAACATATTTCAAAATGTGTAGCTTTGTCATATGGTTCAACGAAAGGTGGTGTACAGATGTAACAGCGTTAAAGAGGATGTGCTGTTCCGATCTAGAAGCGCTTTTCATTAAAGGGGTCATATGATGCAATTTTTTTTTTTCTTTCTCTTTGGAGTGTTACTAGCTGTTTGTGCATAGATAAGATCCCTGAAGTTTGCAAAGACTAAAGTCTCAAAACCAAAGAGCTATTCTTTATCAAAGTTAAGACTCTGCCACGCCCCCCTAAACGGCTCTTTCTAACACGCTCCCACATATCTAGGTCACTATATGGAAATATTAGCATAATGCAGTCCAAATGTACTCAACTACAGGTCTTCCAGTAACCGCAGCTTAGTGTTGTAGCATTCATAGTCAGGGAGCTCTGTGGTGTTTTTCTAGGCGAAAGCAAAAATCACTTCATTGTCTTCCCGAAAGTAGATGGCGTCTTAGATTACTTAAAACAGAACAGCAATGCGTTTTATGGACGACCGTTTCATGAACCTGAGAGAGGAGGTAATTCTGACTTTGCTAAGACAATCTGGCGCTTCTGAATCAGCTAATGTTTTGTTATTAGTTTAAGTATTTGTTATTGACTGTTCAAATGCGTAGTTTTGCGCATCGTGTGTGTGTGTGAAAGAGAGAGAGAGAGATAGAGAGAGAGGTGGGGGGATCACATCAACCAAAAAACACAACACATAACAGCTTCATCACTGTGTCTGTCACGCGACTCTGTTCCCCTTTCGGCTCTGTATTTATTTATTTTGAAAGATGAAGCTCGCGTTACGATTATGGTAAGGGGAGTTACATTTCAGACGAGTGCTTGCGGTGTTCGGCCAATCAAAATACATTGGGTCAGCTGGCCAATCAGATCAGACTGCGCTTGTCGGAAGGAGGGGTTTTGTAGAAAACGAAGCGTTTGAGAGAGTTGGGGCATAGAGGACCTACAATAATGTCAGTATTTGAAAAAGAATGTGTTTTTACATTAAAGCATGTCAACATATGCTGTTACACCAAATAATGATCTTTAAACGCCATATGACCCCTTTAACCTTTAAGCCGTTCTATTCATCTCTCGTGGGAGTTTCCAACTCGTTCATCCTTCGTGAGTCTTTACATTCCTCCGCAGCGCACTTGAGCTCAGCCTTTACCGAACTCACTGACAGCTCACAGAGACCAAACGAGCCACAACAACCGCACTCTGTTTTTTAATAATTCTTGGAGATTTTAACAAATCAAATATCTCCCGTGAACTGCCAAAATACAGGCAGTATTATGTCCCACCAGAGACAGTAATATACGGGACCATTGTTACTCCACAATAAAGGATACATATCGCTCGGCCCCCCAGAGCAGCTGTAGGACTCTCTGACCACAGCCTGGTTCATCTTATACAGACCTACAGGCATAAACTTAAATCTGCTAAAACTGTAGTAAAGTCTGTAAAGAGGTGGACCAACGAAACAGAGCAGGCATTGCAAGCCTGTTTCGACTGCACTGATTGGGGTGTTTTTGAAGCTGCTGCCACCGATTTGGACGATCTCACAGAGACTGTAACATCTTATATTAGTTTCTGTGAAGACATGTGCATCCCTATCAGGACTCATTTAACATTCAGTAATGATAAGCCATGGTTTACAGCAAATTTTCGTCATCTTCGTCAGGCCAAAGAGGAAGCCTACAAAAGGGGGGACAGAGTCTTGTACAATCAAGCCAGAAACACACTGAATAAGGAGATCAGAGTGGCCAAGAGGAACTACGCTAAAAAAACTAGAACACCAGTTTTCTGCCAATGACCCTGCATCATTGTGGGAAGGCCTGAAAGAAATCACCAACTACAAGACACCATCCCCCAACATTGAGGTGAATCAACAACTTGCTGAAGACCTAAATGAGTTTTAGTGTAGATTTGAAACTCCCATTCTAACACCCCACACCCGCTCTGAACACCTCTCCACACAACCATCAACACCTCCAGCAACCCCCCTCCTGCACTTCAGATCAGTGAAGAAGATGTGCGTCAGGTCTTCAGAAAGAACAAGAGAAGAAAAGCACCAGGCCCAGACTGTGACACCAGCCTGTCTGAAAACCTACGCTGACCAACTGGCCCCCATCTTCACACAGATCTTCAACACATCACTGGAGCTGTTGCGAGTTCCCTGCCTACTTCAAACACTCCCCACCCTCCTCCCGGTCCCAAGAACCCAGATAAGAGACTTATGGTGCTTTTCCACTGCGTGGTACGGCACGGCACGGTTCGGCTCGGCATGGTTTGCGTTTCCACTGCAGTTTAGTATCGATTTAGTGTGGGCGGGATTATTCACATGTCGTTGTAGTTGCGCCGCCTCTACTACCACGAATCCTAAAAAAACGTTTTCATTCCGTGTCGCCCCATCAAGCTATCGCTGGATCCGCTCCTCTGCTATCAACGAGAGGAACGTCTGTACTTCCTCAACAGACAACAAAACTTTTTGGTTGTTTAAAAAAAAGGTCCAAACAGTTGCGTTCGATCCTTCGCTGGCTGTGCTGATTTAAATCTAGCGGTTCTGTTGTGTTTGTGTCGCAAGTTCAGTGACGCAGGTAGTGACGATTCTCCACCCGGCCAATCCGTGATCAGCAGAGTTTACACGTCACGTTTTGGTAACTGTACGGTTCACTTGGAACCCTAACCGAGGTGGTACTAAAAAAAGTGCCAGGTACCGGGTACTGTACCCAGTGGAAACCCCCCAAAAAGTGAACCGTACCGAGCCGTACCATGCAGTGGAAAAGCGCCATTAATGACTACAGACCTGTGGCCCTAACGTCTGTGGTCATGAAGACATTTGAGAGGTTGGTGTTGGCTTATCTGAAGGACATTACTGGTCCCTTACTTGACCCCCTGCAGTTTGCTTACAGAGCAAACAGGTCCATGGATGATGCAGTCAACATTGCACTGCATTATATCCTACAACATCTAGACAAACCAGAGACTTATGTGAGGATCCTGTTTGTGGACTTCAGCTCTGCTTTCAACACCATCATCCCAAAACTCCTCCAGACCAAACTAACCCAGCTCTCTGTTCCTAGCTCTGTCTGTCACCAGCTTTCTGACAGATAGGCAAAAGCTAGTGAGAATTGGTAAATTCACATACAACAGCCGCACCACCAGCACTGGCGCCCCTCGGGGTTGCGTCCTCTCCCCACTGCTCTACACCAACAACTGCACCTCTAAAGACCCCTCTGTCAGCTCCTGAAGTTTGCAGACGACACCAAACTCATCGGCCTCATTCAGGACAGTGACAAGTCTGCTTACAGTCAGGAGGTTAAAGAACTGGCTGTCTGGTGCAGTCTCAACAAACTGGAGCTCAACACGCTCAAAACAGTGGAGATGATAGTGGACTTCAGGAGAACCCCCCCCAGTACTCCCCCCACTCACCATCATAGACAGCACTGCGACTGCAGTCGAGTCATTCAGATTCCTGGGAACCACAATCTCTCAGGACCTGAAGTGAGACACTCACATTGACTCCACTGTTAAAAAGGCCCAGCAGAGGTTGTATTTCCTTCGCCAGCTGAGGAAATTCAACTTGCCACAGGAGCTGCTGAAACAGTTCAACTCAGCCGTCATCGAGTCTGTTCTGTGCACATCAATAACTGTCTGGTTTGGCTCAGCTACAAAAATCAGACATCAGAAGACTACAGAGAAAGGTTCGGACTGCTGAAAGGATTATTGGTTCCCTCCTGCCTACCCTCCAAGAACTGTATACATCCAGATTGAGGAAAAGGGCTCAGAAAATCACTCTGGATCCATCACATCCAAGCCATCTCCTTTTTTGAACTTTTGCCATCTGGTCGGCATTACAGAGCACCGAATACCAGGACAGCCAGGCACAAGAAAAGTTTCTTCCCCAGGCAATCTACCTCATGAACAGTTATTGTTCTCCCATTGTGCAATTAAAGTATGTGCAATAACCTTATACTTGTTTATCACCTTAAATCCTAGTACATCCCTACAACTTTTTATTTTTTTATTTTATTCTATTCCTATTCTATATATAGCACACCTGTACATACAATTTTTTCTTTTTTTGTGGTTTATATTTATGCGTGTGTATTTTATTAACATCTTATTTTTTTTATCTGTGTGTTGTTGTTGTCTCCGTGTACTGGAAGCTTGTGACACTATAACAAATTCCTTGTATGTGCAAACATACTTAGCAATAAAGCTCTTTCTGATTCTGATATAGTGCAAAATATACTGGGATATGTATCCCACAATGCAATGCACTCAACTTGACCTTCCATTTCCAGTGTGACAAATGAACCTGAAGTAATTGCAGCTTTTTTCTCTCTTGACTCACCGTTCTATTGAGACAACTGATAACTGGACACTGAATTAAACAATAAATGTGATAATGTCTTGTGACAATTTTGCATACTACTGTTTGAAAATGCTTACCGTTTTACCTGCTATTAAATAAACAGAAGCCAGTGTACAATATATAGTATAGTGTACAGTACTCAGCAGGCTAGTATGGCATTGCAAAGTCGGTATGAGGTTGTGTAAACCCACCTTTGCTTTGAGCACTTCGGTGTCCATGGCATGGCTGGCCTTGAAGATCTTCTGTGCTTCTTGCTGAGGCCTGTGAGAAGGGAATTTAGCATGTTTCTCATTCAGAGAACAGTTTTTGATGCATGTATACAGTAATTTGTCTTCTGTGTACACACAAACACTCACTGGCTGAGCTGTTTCCAGCGCTGAAAGAAGTCGTGTGATGCCATCTCTGTCGGCTGGAAGAACTTGTTTATGGTAACAGGCAGCTTGAGGGTGAGATTCTGGAGAGCTCCACCATACCTGAAACAACACAACGGCTAAGTAAATCTGTGTATGCTGACTCGTGGTCATAAACTGTTTAAATGCATGCATCTGTTACCTGAACTTGATGTTGAGGAGTGGTGCATCACTGAAGTCAGTCAGACACTCAATGTTGATGACCTGCTGCACCTGAGCACCTCCTTCTATAAGAGGCTCCACTGGTTTAGACTGAACATTGAGCTGTGGGTTCAGTTAAGGAGTTAAACAACAAACCAGCGTACTCTGATGATGTACATGACAAAAATCACAATGTGTATAAGCAAGAATGAACATGAGTTTCATGTGTGGATGTGAAGGATATGAGACTGTAGCTCTCCTGGGCAGGTGACTGTGGTCGTGAACGTTACAAACTGCACTGACGTCTTATTGCCATAGAACAGATAGATCCGCCCTGTGAGGAGAGACAACAGACACAAACCAAAGATGAAAAGGTGTTTAAGCATCAAAAGTTTAATACAGCTTTAAACGGTTCATTAGAATCCGTCCTGTTTAATTTTAATTCTTTTTCTGATCAAAAATGAATGACTATCATACATTTTTACCATGATTTACAGAAAAAAAGGTGTCATTCAGTGTAACAATAGTTCATACACCAAAAGAATCTTGTCAGGCATACATTATTAGAAGACATGAAATAATTTTAACATTTTAATTTAAGTTATTTCAAACATTAAAGTAGACACTTTTTTGCATTTAATGTTATCTATTTATATAAAGTAACTTTTGTAAATTAAATTTTATGTAGGCACTAAAATAAGACAGCTCGTCTTTAACCCACAAGCATTTTGAATATCAAGTCAAATATTAACACTGTAACATCCCTTTCAGGTTTTTATAATGCTAAAACAACAGGATAAAAATGAGCAAGAACTGCTGAAATGCGTACGCTGAAACTACAGTCTCTCATAAACGCAGGTTAAAATATAATAAACTTGAAGACATAGTCCAGAAGTCTGCTGACATGGACTTCTAGATGATGCAATTACAATTTTGCAGATGTTGTGACTCACCCAGGTTCTGGCGATATTCCGATTTTATGCCGATCTGAAGCAGCTGATTCTCAAACAGAACTCCGTTGTTCTTGCAAACAAACCTGAGGGCAAGAGATAAGAGTGTGTGTGAGGCAGACAAACATGCAGGGACAGCCAGAAATGGCACTGGTTTTGTAATGGTGCGCTCATGTGTTCTCAGAAAAATCAATAACATGAGCCGCCCACTGGGCAAATTCACCTGGAAAACTCACTTCCAATTTTTTATTTGATCTATAATGGGAGCTTGTGACCATTAGTAAAACAGGTAATTACCAACAGTGTTAGTAAATACTCTACTAGTACTGTTCAGGCTTGGTTAGAAACATGGTCTTTTGGATTTATTACATTGTTACACTTCGTTATTACATGTAAATGAGAAAAATTCCCACAGATGTTCGAGGAGTTTTTATATTTCTTTCGTTTGATTATAGATAGGTGGACACATTACCGAATATAACATTTCAAAGATATATGCCTTTCTTATTTTGAATATTTAATTATAATTATACAAATATTTCTTATTTATTTATTTATTTTATTTTTTATTTTTATTTTTTTAAATAGGGGCATTGAACAAATCCTGACTAAACCAGAGCAATAATATTTATTGTAATCATGTATTCTATACTATAATGAAAATGTTGTGGTTTTTAGAAAATTGCATGATGAATAATGGTCTGAATATCTATACATACAGTTTTATTGCGATCAAAAATCACATTAATTGACCAAATGTATGGTATAGAGCCTAAATTAGCAAGGATGTCCATAAAAGTGCCACAAAAATCATCGGACACATAATACACACAATATATTTTGCAAGGAATTTAATATATATGATGTTGCTTATATTGACCTTGGTAATATTTAATTTATTTTAGGACCTCACTGTATTATACTAATTTGAAACAAACATTTGAAACTATCTGAGAAATGTATTGACTATATCAGTTAAAAAGGTGCACAAACACAACTATGCTGTTTGATTTTATCATTTAGCATTTACATTTGCTGCCGAACCATTCAGACCTCTGCTTTAACAAAGCTTGAAAGTGTTTACTCTTTAAATAATGACAACGTATTAGCAATTAGCCCGCGTCTTTCTGAGGTAGCATGAGATCGCTTTGATTCTTTGTGCCTCTGAATGAGCTCTACATCGATGAAAAAGCCTATCAGGAAGAACAATCTCCAATTAAAGCAGGCTCAGCTGGAGGCTTTCTATTTGCTCTGCAAATTAAACATGTAAATAGCTCTTCGTTACCGTAAAATACCACATCATGTCGTCAATTAAAGATCTTCCAATTCCCATGCTGATTAACAGGTGGCATGTACCATGGTACGTTTAAAGAACTGACGGTGGCGCTTATAAACAAAATACATCGAAAAGCCTTGATTTGTATTCAACTTGAGCACTTCTCTGATTCGAACGTATGAATATTTTGCTATAACACAAGTTTACTGATTCCATTTATTGCCTATGGACCATAAAAATGTCATTGTATTTAAACGAACGCATTACAAAGTCAGTTTCTAACTTCATCAGAGGTTTCTTTTTTAAATACCTTGTTGCAAATGCCTTGTTATACTAATGTAAACTGTAGAGAATCAAAGAACAGTTATTTACAGTCTTGTCTTTCTCTGTACAGTATAAGGTTGTGCACCATGATTTGTCTTCTTGAGATTGTAATCACATCAAGGTGTTGCATTTGACCCTAAAACACATCCACAGCTTTGAATCTATGAAGATATGCAACATCTCTCATTGCTTCCATGTCATTTGAGTCTGCCTTTCTGCTACGTTCTACATTTTCAGTTAAATCACCAACTGGAGAATCTTATTGAATCAGGGTGTACAAATGGGTAACACTACAATGGGTTTCTCACAGAAGAAAGGTATTTACACAACAATGCAATACTTACTTAGGGTGGATTGTTAGAAGCCATTGAAGTAACCAAATGAAAGGCAATGTATTTGAGTGTATTGGTGGCATAGAAAGATGAATATGCCAGAGCTTGTCTGGGTCACTACTGGCAAAATCTAAAACTGAAATTGGAGCAATGTCCCAAAGAGCAGTTCATCTCGAATGAGCCTTATGGGAAATGATAGCATTTCCTTTCCTAGTGGTTTCAGAAATGCAGCCATCATACTGTTATTTAAGGAAAGTTTCAAGGTTTAATTTTGATAAAATATGCAAACTGATTCTGTGGGGGGGAAAGAACTTAATGGCAAAGAAAAACAAGTTTCTTACGAGTTTTAATGCAGCATGACTCTTTCTACCAAGTAACTGTCATAATCAAAGTTGCGTTTAATTAATACTCGATTTCAAAGGCGTCAGTATTGTTATATGTTGTAGAAGCAAAGTATTTTAACTGATCAGAAGCAGTTCTGTGTGAAACTTGAGGCGAATTTATAGGAAATGCTCAATGCATACCTATATTGCCGTAAAAGTAGTTTTGACGACCAAGAAAGGCCGGATTTCTACTTACAAGTAAAGGGGCCATTTATCTTAGAAGGTGGCTGGTGTTGGGCACAAAGTTGAGTACACATTGACTGGCAATGAGACAGAAAAGAAATTTAATGTTCTGGCAATGCTGTAGAATTTCGGTTATTGGTTTGTTTCATTTTTGGACAGAGCAGGTAAACCTACAGTGCTTTCGCAGTGCATACATTGTGGGGTTGGTACGGAATCATTTAAAATAGAGTGATGTATCAAAAACCTTCATGCGGTTAGTTTGGTATCGCTGTGTTGCCACGAAGCCAGCGCAATGTTTTTATTATTATTATTATTTTTTTTCTTTTTGGCTATTGTATGTTTATTTTATAATAAAACTGTCAAACGTAATGAACAAAACTGAGATGTAGTTATGTTGTTTTTAAATGTTTAATGTCTGTATAAAAATGATGAATAAAAATGGTATGAGCCAAATTCAAAAAAAAAAAAAAAAGTTTCAAAGAATTTCTGACCAAACATGACTGAATTTGGGTTTTCCATCTCTTAAATGGTCATAAATGTCATAGAAACCTCCTCATCTTCTGAATAAACGAGACATGCGTTAGCAAAGCATCATTGTAAGTGGAAGGAACGCATAATGGGAGATGAATTGCATGGAAATTAATTTTAAATGGTGAAATTGAACACCTTTTTATTTGTCATATTGTACTGTATGAGACATGAAATACTATTGGATATGACAGCTGACCACATTAACCTTAAACCACCCCAGTAAATAGAAATATGTTTCCCAGGACAGACGCAGTGAACTGAAAAAGAGATGGCTTTGTTGGTGTTCACCAAATGTAGGAGGAGAACATTTGAATTTATTGCATGTATTTCTCTCATAAACTAAATTCTAGAGAACATATATATACATGACATATTTTCATTTAAATTAGACTGTGGTTACTGGGCCTCATAACAGCATTCTGCTTGAATATAATGCCCTCTTATTTATTCATCACTGGGAAAGTGGCCTGAGGATGTTATTAAATTTATTAGTCATCTTGGTGCGGGAAGCCAGTACAGATTAATACACCTTTACGTGATAATAAAATGTGCCGTAGAGTAAAGCATCGACCATTATTTAATATTTTTAGCCATGGGTTCCTCCCATTAAATAATGCTCCAAATTATGTGTCAAAAGGACTTTTATTTACTTAATATGAGCTTTTCATTTCTTCCTGGCACTGAGCCACCTCCTTGACAGTTAAGATTTATTGATTTAATTGCCTAAGGTAACCATGCAATAAAACCATTGCAAAGATAAATTTCCATGGCGCTGTGCACAATCAAGGTAATTTTTCAGACACTATGGCTACATGTCTTCAGGTTACAGGTGCAAATTTATAAGTCAGAGTACCTCATTACCAAGGGACAGTTTTAGCGGTGAAAGGTGTAATAGTTTCCTGAGTGATTGTTTCTTGATCTGAGCATTTGCTAATTGACAGTTTCAATGGCGAGGTAAATTTATAACATGAGCAAAAACTGATTGTGTTTCTCTTTAGGATTCAGAAATGTGGTAGGTTTATGAGCAATTTTGAGCCTTCAATTTGTTACAAACTCTAATTAAGCAAGATTAGTCAGTTTGAGACTATTGCGGTCTCATGACATTCAATCTTTGGTTATATTTTTGGGTCTGACCAGATAAAGGGTTAGTTCATCCAAAAATGGAAATTCTGTCATGATTTATCTCACCCTCATGTCGTTCCACACCTGTATGAGTTTCTTCTGTGGAGTGCAAAAGATGTTTAACTGAATGTCTGAGCTGCTCTCTTCCATAAAATGACAGTGGATGGGGACCAGCTTCATAAAGAAAAAAAAAATCAATATTGCATTTAATAATTCCGCATATGCTTTTATTCAAAGTAGCATACAACTGAGGAACATCATATGGAAGCCTGTTTCCGCCACTGAAAAAAAAAAAAAATACAGTATTTGTGAGTTTATCGTTGAATGCAAGAGCCATACTCGCAATGAGAGTTTATATAATCTCCGTATATCAATAACAATTTGAGAAAAATTCTCAGAATTGCTAGTTTATATCTCGCAATTGTCAGACTTTTTTTCTCATAATTGTTTGATACAAACTCACAATTGCAAGTTAAAGTCTGTATTGCGTGATATAAACTCACAATTGCAAGAAAAAACTCAAAATTTTTCAAGTTTTAAACTCGTCATTCTAAGAAAAAAGTCATAATTGCAAGACAAAAAAAACTTGCAAGATATGAACTCACATTTGCGAGAAAAAAAGTCATAATTGCAGGAAAAAAGTCAGAATTACGAGTTTATATCTTGCAATTTTGACTTTCTTTCTGGCAATTGATTTAATCCCACTATTCGGACGTTATATCTTCAATGGGAGTTTATATATCACAATTCTGAGAAAATTCAGAATTGTGAGATAAATGTCGCAATTACCTTTTACATTTTTTTATTCAGTGGCAGAAACGGGCTTCCATAACATTCACAGTACTACAAATGCAAAGTAAAAAAATAAAAGATTATGACAGAGTGAGCTGTCCCTTTAATATCTCCAAAACAACGAACAACAAAGAAACAAACAAACAAAACAACAAAGTATGGTGCAACAGTCAATACACTGCTGATGCCATTGATTGATGAATAGTGCCCATAAACTCCATCAACCTGTGGCAAAATGTCTGTGATCTTTTAAAGTGAAGTGAATGACATGTGCCAAGTATTGGTGACACCATACTCGGAATTAGTGCTCGCATTACCAACCAAAGTGCACAACACACACAGCGTGACACACACAAAACCGTGAACACACACACCCGGGCAGTGGGCAGCCATTTATGCTGTGGCGGCCGGGGAGCAGGTGGGTTCGGTGCCTTGCTCAAGGGCACCTTGTCGTGGTATTGAACGTGGGAGAGAGCGCTGTACTTCACTCCCCCCACCTACAATCCCTGCCGGTACGAGAACTCGAAACCCACAACCTTTGGGATATGAGTCCGACTCTCTAACCATGAGGCCACGACGCTTTAAAACAGCAGTATTGTGTGTAGCGAATATATATCAAATCCAAGCTAAGTGAATGCAAGTAATGTTGAGATTAGCCTATCAAACTATTTAAGGCAGAGAGTGTGGGCCATATTGGTCCGTAAAGAAGTTGAAATGACAAAACGGACTTCTAGCATCTTAACAATGATGGTCAATACAACGCACCAGTGCGGGTAAGTAATAGGGAGCACGAAAAACAACAACGCAGAAAGTGGATGTTGACCCAAGCAGTATGGGTTATACCTGCGGTTTTTTTGGGTGTGCGTGTGTGTGTGTGGAGTATTTAGTTGAAACATTAAACAGACCGCGGGTCAAAGAAGATCAACCCAATGGCTGGGGATTATGATACCCGTATGGTAGCGCGACAGCACTGGGTGTTACTTTATAAGGCCCAAGCATTTTTCGAGGTAGTGGATTAGAGTTCCCGGTATTCAGGTTGTCACGTACAAGAATCATATTATTAAGACCAATAAACTACATACAAGGATGCGTAAATGTCATTATGCAAAGGCTGATAAAACCACCATTTTAACTTGAAACAATACACAGGATACACAAAGGAGAAATTTAAAGTACTTCGTTCAGAGTTTGGAGACCATTTATGCATTTATTGTAAAACAGAGCTTGACCGTATTCTGAGTATAGAATTGGTGGTCAAGTAAATATGACTTATGTTTCTAGCATTTGTAATAGAGCATATCAGTGTTAAAGTTTCAATAATGTGATCAGATGTGATCAGTGAAGCATATTAAAATGATTTGATGTGAAAATAAGAGGTTACATTTAAATTTACTATGCATATTTATTTTTACACATAACCTAAGGTCTTTGAGATTCCAACCATAAAGGCAGTAAAAGCAATCTAAACACAACATCAGGGTTAAACGATTTAACTTGAAAGCTAAAGAAAGATTTGATCCTTAAGGGGTCAGTGAATTTCCACTTGCAATTTTATAGTTTTATTTCTGTTTTACACCTATCAGAACAGATGATTTTTTTCATGAACTTGCTTAACCATCTTGAGTGCAGCAGGTGTAACAAGGCAATCCCAATTATGTCACTTCATTGCCCAAAGGATCAGATAACAATATAGACCAGGTAACTGTCAAGAAAATTTCACACCTCAGAATTGTGCTGTTGCAGTGTTAAAGATTGTGTGCTTTTCTGTAGCACACAAACACCTTCAGCCATCCTCTCAAACGTGTGATACCTGGAGAAAAACATTGTTTTAAAGGAATGAGTGCACTGTTTTACATCTCTTTCCAGGAGAAAGTGTTCCTCATTGTTTTAGGGTGGTGGCCATGAATAAGGCCGCAGGGCTGCTGAGCACCATTTATTTGACAATTCACGATCTGCTCAATAGCCAATGTTGATGTGAAGTTTACTTTTGTAAAATTAGTGATGACTATTTCTATAAATGGGGGGGGGGGGGGGGGGGTGTACTATAGAAACTCCATGACAAAAACACAATGATACCAATGGCCTGAGCGGCTGAAAGAAATCCGTACAGAAGATGGATTAGAAGTTGAAGTTATCTTGAAGGGTCAGGTATATTGACAGGTAACTACAGCAGACATTTTTAGAAATACTATCTACAATTATGCAATTATACGATGTTTCTTCCTTCCCGTCTTGCCGTTCTCCTGCTCAGCAGTATTGACTTAAGTGTGTTAGCTGCTTAATTAAATGATTCTTGATTAAAGCCAGAGCCTGGTGAGAACAGCACATCACATTTCACTGCTTTATAATTGGCTGCTTGTTACATACGCTCAGGCTGTGATGTGCGGAGGGCAAAATTTATTAGATTTCACTTGCATCTCTTAGTTGAGCAATTAGACAAAGTGTACATGCAATAGACTTTATGAGTTAGACCAAAGGAAACCCTATCTCTTTTTTTATGTGGAATGCTTTGGAACATGAGTTTACAGCATTTATTTCCCAGGTATTCCACATGCAGAGAGTGTAAACACATGAATTCACATAAAGACTCTAATGTTTGCTCTAAAAGACTAATACAGTATTGCATTTATCAGTATATAATGTTTACTGCTTCAAGCAACTACATGATTAAATTACTATTTAACGATTATTGTTTCTAGTAAAATGGTATAAAGCTACTCAAAAAAAAAAAACTAAATAAAGTAGGGCTGTCATCGTTAACGTGTACGATTAATTTTACAATCCTTAACGCGTTAAAATAATTTAACGCAAAATTACTGAAGCACAATTTCTATTCTAACCCTTTAACCCAATTCTGCTACTCTGTTTGCGATCAGATCATTTTAAGCCTCTAAACTGAAAGTTTTCAGTCCAATGGGTGCCAGGGTAACGCGAGATGCACTCGAGAAGAACAATAGTCGAGATGCCGCAAAAAACGACAGCAGACTGATGTAGTTATAAAGAAAACCAGGCTGATTACATAAGAGATGGCATAGAGAATAGATACTCGTGTTGCGTTTTCAGTGAATTATTCGTTCCAGTGTGTTTCGCTTTAAAACACAAGCCTTGTCATATTCTGGATTGCTCTGAAGAGTGCGACCCCTCACATGCCACGCGCTTGTACAGTAGAGACTGAACGGATTGTCAACACATACCACCGCTGATGGCAGAAAAGGATGGGCGAGGGGAGGGAGGGGTAGTGGGCGTGAGAGTGAGACGACAAGAGCGCTACAGCGTTGCAGTGCACTATGAGAAAACAAGGTATCATTGCCTAGTAAAGTGTTTGAATGGGAATGAAGAGACTGCATCAAGGTCAAGAGCGAGAGAATGTGGTGGCGCCGATGAACACGAAGAGTTGACAGTAAGCATGGCAGTGAGTCACGGTTATAGATAATGCGATGTATAAGTGCTCTTGACGACACTGGACAGACAACGATTGTATTTTAGGAAAGGGACAGACATTTCGACATACGTTGTTTCGACACACATTCCGATAATGTTTTGAGATGTCAAGGTTTTATGTGTGCGGTGTGTGCTATACTGAAGGGATCTGTGTACTGTAGATATAGCAGTCAGAGGCGGTTGGTTCAAGGAGAAAGGTTTTTTTGGTGTTTTTGGGTCGCAGTGCGGTGATCGCAACTGGGCGTTTCATCTATAACAGTAAAAAAAGCTCTGTTTGCGTGGACACTGTAACTACTAATAAGGAGAACTTCACTCACATGTGCTAAGGTATGGGACTCGCATTATAGAAGTAAGTTTGTATCGTGGGGTGTCCTTTGGAGTGAGTGTTAAAATAAGCGTCTAAAGCAGTCATTAAAATTGAAGTATCTTGAAAAAAGCTGCAAAACTATAGATTTTTGAGAATCACACGTGCAATATTTTGGTTTACTTTGTGGATATAGCAAATTAGACAAAATAAAACATAAACAATAAAACAGATAATGGTCTATGCTAATTGCATGAGTGTGAGATTAATCAGAAACAAAAAGGTACGATTGACAGACTAAAATAAATGAACAAACAGTCGCTTTCATGACGTTGCAAAATGATTTGTAGAAAACATGTGAAATTCCAGTAATTCCAACTTTGGGTCCCACGGAGAAGAAAGTCACATGGGTTTGGAACAACATGAGGGTCAGTATAAATGGATGAGCAGTCCAAGGTTTTATACTTGATTATGTGTTTATATGACTGTTAAATTGTGTATGATGTCAGATTTTGGGAATAATGGAGGTCCTATGGTTCTAATAGGCTAGATGTTGGTTCATTTAGACAGATTTCACCAGAAATAAGCTCCTGTAAAAGGTCTTTTCTCTTGTCTGCTGTCTGACACCACAGTCCAGGTCGCTCTTGACAATCTGTCATGGACCGGAAAGCCTGGAAAATTTAAGAGCAGTTTCAGGAGAGCAAGATACATCTATCTTAACTGCTAATATAGTGCATAAAATGTCCTATTAGGATCAGCAAAGCATAGCAGTCTATTATGTAGTGTTAATCCACATCAGAATATACATTAATAATCAAAAATCACAGTTCTGCAATAGTTAGAGGAAATCAGGTCATTAGTGGTGTTTGTTTTACTACAATCTGTGATGATACCTCAAACTATATGGATTATGAGAAGAGGTGCTTAGCTCACCAAAAAATGACAATTCTGTCATCAACTTCTCACCCTCGTGTCGTTCCAAACCAGTAAGACCTTCATTCATCTTTGGAACACAAATTAAGATATGTTTTGATGAAATCCGAGAGCTTTCTCACCCTGCATAGACAGCAACACAACTGACACGTTCAAGGCCCAGAAAGTGCAAGGGGCATTGTAAAAGAGTCCATGTGACTCAGTGTCAACCTATGTTATAAAGCTCCCGAGAATACTTTTTTGGCATAGAAAGCAAAATAAAACTTATTCAAACAATTTCTTCTCTTCATGATCAGTCTTCAACCGTGTCACAAAGAGTACCACGATGCATCGCCGCACAAAAAGTATTCTTGTAGCTTTCACAAAACACTTTAGACTCAAAGTATTCCAGACAGCTAAAAGAAATCCATTCAGTGTAAAAAAAAAAATCTTTTTTAAATATTAATAATTATTAAAGCAATAACAATGATTGCTTTCATTGTGCACTTGATTTAGATGTAGTGGCTTTTTTATGTGCTACAAAAGCATAAGGGTTGGTCAGTATAATTGTGTAGTGTTTTTCACTGTTAATATCGTATTGAAAAGTTAGCACAATTTTGTTTTTATGTTTTAATTTTTGTCTGTAACAATTGTTGTTCTTTGTTTTGCTCTTAAACTTTGATACAATATTCCCATGTTATACATTTAGTTATTTAACATTCACAAATCAAATTATAATCAAGCTGTAAAATATTACAGATGTCTAAGTACTGTTACTCTTTCTTCTGTATTACTGTTCACACATACCTTTTTCTAAAAGATGACAGATCGAAAGCAGTCTGTGAGTTATGACGGAAAATGAGAAAAACATTACTATTGTCTCCGGTCTCCCATAATTAATGTGTAATTACAGTATTCCATGCTTGTTATAACTATTGTAATTAATTGTAATAGCATGGTGTGTGACATCCTAATTGAATATCTTTGTCCTGCAGTAATACAATGGCATGGCAACTGAAAGCAAACCGTTATAAATAAGCATATCTTTTCAGTTCTGTTGGATCATTTCCGTCCAATTGCTTCCCAGGAGTGAATCCGTGTTCTGTGGACACATTTGGGTGAGGTGGGAGAAATCTTCCCCGTGTTTTAAGAGGAAGCGGTTCAACACGCTCCAGTGACAGCACGTCTGTCACAATACAAACGGCCTCTGCCGTACATCAAGCACGCAGCCTGACTTAAGGACGCGACTATCGTCTGGTTTTTATTATGTGCTGCACTTGACAAAGAACAGCATTCTCCCCTGGAATTCACGGCCGCCTCACTCAACAATATGTGTTGTGCTTCCCCAAGGTTATAATAAGAATTTATTCTCCCCCTCCTTCTGTTGGCAGATTGGAGGGAAGCCGATGATGAATGAGCCATCGCGTGTTATTTATTTGCCAAACCCAGGGGGCTATTCATTTATTATGCCAAATCAAACCTCACAAAAAACCTCTGCTTTTACCCTCCTTATTTTCATCGACCAGTGGTGTGGTGTGTCAAAATGGTGTGTTTACACGTGAGGGTTACCACTTCACACTGGAGGTGGGGAACAACACGTGCAGCAACGCGGCAACCCACGGTGGTCAACACCGGAACGACCGCACTTCCACACCCACAACACCCCACGCCGCACCAGCAAAGGGGCACGGGGACAGACGACGAGCAGCCACAGAGCACGAGACACGCGAAGCTGTTATCGTACCGGCGACAGCAGGACGCTCCAGTGAGCAGCAGAGGGAAGTTGAGGGACGCGGAGACATTAAAAACTGGGGTAGCTGTCTAGATTTACTTCAGGAATATGTACGGTATTCATGTATTTTATTTCCTGAAATAATTTCTGTTCAGGCACATACCTTACAGTCTTGATAGTCTGATATTGCTTGGGAAAAAAGACACAGCTCACTGAACACATGTATCAGGCATGTTGCCACATAGTATAAAGTAAGCTGTCACAATGGAATTTATCAAATTTTACGACATCAAAATTACATAAAATTATAGGTTTCCCACAAAAATGTTCATAGTAAAACAATTATGAAATGCAAAACCCCAAACACAAAATGACGCATATGAAAAAATGTCAATCTAATGCTCTGACCAAAATAAAACTAATAATGTAAATTCATGAATTAAACTATAATTCAATACACTTTACACGTCCTCACATCAATTACTACAAAAATATGATGGTACAACTTTACGATGTGAAAAATAAGTAAGCATTTTTTTTAAAGAGAATATAGAAGATTGTGGAAATAATAAATGTAAGATACAGTATTAATGTGTATGGAAATAGTAATCATGTAATGTTCGGACACTTAGTGGCATGTTTTGAATTAAATGAAAATGTGTTTTAGTTTATATTTATATTTGAAATATAGTTATAATGTACTGCTGACGAGCATTTATGATGAACTAAAATATACTTCAA